>OV702280.1:336881164-337266164 GCA_916181665.1 Avena sativa | reverse complement strand
TACCGCAAGCCTTTCCTCTTTTGAACCTCGCCATTAACGTTAAGGCTATGCCATCCTAAGGTGCCGGAAGGATCTTATCAACGCCCATGAATGCGAAATCATAGATCGAACAAAAAATGCAATTCGGTGCTATCATAGTATCCGCTAAGTTCACGGGCTGGAGATAAGCGGACTCGAACCGCTGACATCCGCCAAAGGGTAAACCACCACCTCTCAGGCATCCCCGATGGGTTCTACATAGAGGCCAACGATAGACAATAACTCCCCCCCGGACACAGCTTATAACTTTCATCGTACTGTGCTCCCCAAAGAGCAACTCTTCTCAAAATCTCAAAACAAAAGGTGCTGAGTTGGAATCCCATTCTAAGGATTCTTGTGGTTCCGGGGAATCCAGCTACAGGAGAACCAGGAACGGGGAGCTCTCCCCTTTTTCTGCCCGACTCTTTGATCTGAAACTTCAGAATGCTGGTTTTAAGAACGAGTGATTGCCCTTCTCTGACCCTTACTGTCCAACCGGAGAGCGGACGGCTAATGTGTTCCACTTATTGAACAGGGTCTATGGTCGGTCCGTGACCCCTGGATGCCGAAGGCGTCCTTGGGGAGATCTCGTAGTTCCTACGGGGTGGAGACAATGGGGTCGGTCCATGGATTTTCCTTCCTTTTGCCACATTTCGCTCAAAGGGTTGAAGCAGGGAGTGGGACTGGGAACAACGATGGTGAAAAAGACAAACATTCGGTAATTAACCTTGCAGGCTTTCTACCACAAATTCCCATAAATAAGTGAAGCCTACGCATGCATAAGGATTGATGAGTCATATTACATACAGGCATTAGTGGAATTTGACCATATTCCCACAAGACCTTATAATAGGTAAACTAGGTATGGAGTATTTTTTTTTGAACGGTGTCAGTTTTCTGTTTTGAACTCCTGGTACTGTGCAAATCCAGTAAGTTGCCCACATCCACAAGTCTTTTTTGTCAAGATATTGTTTCAAGTGTGGTGTCATAGTTTGATGGTGTTGCACCTAAGCATGATGCACTGCTGATGCACTAGTTTGGTTCATTTGTTAGACCGCTCTCTATATGCGTGCGTTCAATGAAGCAGTGCAACTGTTAGTTAGTTGACTTGAATTGTGCCCTTTCAACTTCTAACTGCAATACCATTTACCTGCAGTTCCTACACACTTGGTAGTTTGAAGTATTACATAACTAGGATGAGGGTTTCGTTTTTCAATATTCATTGCGTCCTAGTATCCAGATGATGAAAGGGCGGGCACCCCATCGTTCCACTAAAATGGTCCAAGGAAATCTGGCAGGAGAATGATCGGCTAGAGACGATTTTCCTCTTGATCACCCTCCCCAACTTGCCTCTGCGCATGTAGACGAGAAGCGCTCTCAGTAAATTAGCAAGTCTTGTGGGTACTCCGATCTTTTTCGTGAGGAAGAAAGACTGCCTTCTTCGTTCAATGAATCTGCATACCACCAAGGGCTATTAAAAAAAGAAGTCTGAATCTGTGTCTTCTCTGCCATTTGATTTCCTTCACCACTAGCACTAGCCTTAAATTAAAGCCCTTTCGCTACCTTGACTCTTCTTGTTATTATCCAGACCCATCAAGTCATTCAAAAGCAAAGAAAGAAAGATGAATAAGCAAAGCGAAGGCCAAGCCTGATCTCCCTTTCCCTTGATATGGTGGACTCCTAAAATAGACTTTCTTGTTCGTATGATTTTTAAGAATACTATAATAAGCCACTCCTTAAAATAGGTTGGCTACTCGAACCAAATATTGAACTTGCTCTTTAGCATAGGTAGACTTCACTACCTGGATAGGTCAGCCTCGTTCCCATTTCTCTGGATCCGCCATCAAAAGCATGGTCAATTTTCTTGCTTCTAGTTGTAATGAAGCCTCCTTTTTCATCTCTTATAACAACTCCGGTTGCACAAGCATTGGTATCATGATTAAAAGCAGCATCAACGTTCAGTTTCAACATACCTCCCAAAGGTTGACTCCACTTCGCCATTTCTTCTTGGTTCTTCGTCTTCCTTGCCTTCTCGTAATTGTTATTGATATAAATAAGCTCATTGAATTCTTTCACTGCCGGCTGCATAATTTCATCGATCACAAGGAATCAATCCTACGATTTGTTTTTTAGCTAGCACTACAAAAAGAGTCAGGCAGGCATACAACAGAGTCAAGAACAAGCGAGCGTAGCCATGGAATCGTAATGCAGACTCGGTCGGTACAACTCTTATCTGCCGACATACTCCAGAGTGGGCAAACCCAAGGACTTAAATATAGATGCTGCGTTCGAGAGAGTCAGCCAAAGCAAAACCAATTTTACTGGAGGATGTCATACGTAACAGAGGAAGCTTTACTTGTCTATATACATACAGCAGCTGTTCAATCTTGTACGTGTTGTCTGCTGAAAGATGGAACTCAGCACCTTCATTTACAGGAGAACAGAGTAGGGCAGCGATGAGCTACTGATACGTGAGATGTACGTGGACGTTCTCCTATAATCGACCTAGAAATTAATTGATCGATCTACAAGTCAAGTTGGTTAGAAGCTCCGAATTATAGAAGAAGGATCAGATACCCTTATAGGTGACAGAAGTGGTTTTTGCAGCTGCTGCCTGCGCTGTCCATGCACAAGCCCCATCTAGAAAAAAAGGCAAGGCAGCATAAGTTAGGGAGCATAGGTAAGCTATTCAGGAGTCGTCTAGATAGTACCGTAGTCAGTTAAGTAGGCCCGCCTGTAAGTTAATATTCTTAAGGCTATGCCAAGTGGGTTCCAATGCTGCGCTGCGAAGGAAGGGGGTAGGATGTTGAATCTATCTATAGACATAGGATCCCCTAGCCACTGGAATCCATTGGTTTCTGTCTCAATTCGTCATTTGAACTGATCTATTGCGTTAGGACACCTCCTCTGGGGTACTTATCAAGCAAGCCATGCCCTTAGCTGCACTTGCCAATTCATCCAGAAGGCTCTGAAGAAGACAGCTTAAAATATTATTAAAGAAAGCAGTAATGAGTGCATCGAACGGTTGGTTCCACCTATTGACACTATGAGAAGAAGCTTATGTGAGGCCTCTTTGACCCTGCCCTTCGGCTTGATCTTTCTCTTGCTTCATTCAATTCCGAAGCTACAAGAGTGCTTGGTCTATGGCTATGGCACGTCCAGGTGGCATCCATGGAGTTATGGAAGTGAAAAAAGAAGACCATTGGGCTGGGGAAGACTCCCTCAATCACTCTGCTGGGCGATGCTTCTTACTCTACCTTTCAATTCCTTTGCCTTTCTTCTTCTGATCGATCCAATGGTTCGGACTAGGACGCGTAAACCCCGAAGGGAGATTGACCCTACCTAAGTATTTTCTTAGATAGAAGTGGTTGGTCAAGTGTGAGTCACGCCGGGGCGGGTAGACCCACTTTTAATAGCAACGCCCAGATCAATGGAAAATGGAAGTTTCTAGAATTGCAGCTCTGTTCTGTTCAAGAAGTCTTTCTCCAGGGTTCGGTTCAGAAGGCGGGATGGAAGAGAGAGAATGGGCTCATCGTGCGACAAGGTCGATCGATCACTCAAACTGTTCGGTATCTCTACAATTGAGTGAGCTGTGTTGCGAAGGAAAATGATGAAATTGCTTACTTTTCACAGGCGTGAATTTCCATGCTTTTGAGAAAAAGATGGGTTGGTATCTGAATGAAAGTAGGTAAGCAATCAATCTAGTGCTGTCCTCGGCAGACCAGGAAATGTAATAAACTTTGGAGCTGAAAAGATTGACAACTTAACGGTCTGAAAAACTATTAAAAGAGTGACTTTTAAGCCCCACTGGTTCGCTTTATTTTCAACGGACATTTCCTCCCTCGTCAGCAGCTTCATTACCTGCTAAGTCTGGAAGGGTAGTAAAATCACTCACAACAATCAATCTTTTCTTATGATACTGATACGATGCAAACGGTGACACCCCCGGATAATGTGTTTGTGCATTTGTGTCTGTCTTCCCTATATGTGTTCTATACCTGCCTTTTGGTAGTATGGGTCTTGTTTAGCCGGAACACCTAAGTGTACGTCTCCTAGTAGCTCGTACCAGGTATCTTATATTCTCCTTCAAAGTAAGGGCTAGCTGCAACTGAATAGGCAATCAGCAGAATGTCTTATAAAGCGGACGTCTGGGTTTTGGAAAGTGTCATTAAACCTATGAGATCGCGGGTTCGGTTGGTCATGTCCTACTGATATTTACGTAAGTAACACGCTTTCCAGCAAGTGAGAGAGAAGCAGCATAGTGGGCTTTCAAATGAGATATTTTTCCCGTGGAAGGAGAGTGTCATGAATCAATGAGCTGAGAGCTCAGTACTTAGAGGTATTAAAGCACTACTTCCGCCTTGCCTTGAGAAGGTTTAAATCGTTAATGAATACAGATCCACATCAAGAAGAAAGGAATAGGAATACGAGGTTCCAAAAGGAGCGGCATCTACGCCAATGTTATCCCAAGCCATTGGATGTCTTCTTGGCATATTGAAATTCGAATTCTCGTAGAAAGACTGATACCAAGAAAATGGAGGGCGAAGAATGGCGGATATTGGATACCTAACTGAATGCTTCCTTCGAGCTACCATACCAAACTCTTTCTGGCGCATACATTCCACCAGCATCTCCGGCATATCAATTTGAAAGGGAAGCAAGCAGAAAGAAAAACACAGAAGTCTGAATTGGATCAAAAGAAAGAAGCAAACCAGAGGAGTCGTAGGTAGGATTTGTTTGGGCCATTGGCCCTTCCCCCGCCCTAATGGAACCAATGGAAAAGGGTAGGGTCATCAAGTAGAGGCTTCGCCTTTCTCTTCGGATTGGCCAATAACTCCATCACTTTCTCTAAGTCATTTCTTGGCGTAGAGATTTACTTGCCTTGGCTACCGAGAATAACTCGGAGGAGACCCCTATGGAGACAGAAGCTTAATATTGATCAAATGATTTAGAGTATGTTGTAATCTCTTCTCATGGTCTTTGTTCGCTTTATTATCCCGTTGTGAGAATGGCTAGGACTGTGGATCCACACGCCCCTCTAGTCAGTACTTTCCGAGTAGCGCAAGGCTTCTTCGTTGGCAAATAAACGAATTAATGAACTAATTTCCTAATATGACGTGAACTGTCTGCTGAATCCATGAGCTCATAAGAAGGAGTTCTTCACGTGAGAAAGTCCACGGCTTAGCTGACAATAAAAAAGAAAGTATCCAATCGACTTTAGGAGCGCCATTTCTATCTGAAACGGTAAAGCGAGGCTCGCTATAAGGGTCATAGCTAGTTCAGGATTGGTAGGAAAGTAATACAAATGATTGTCATTTTTTTTCCCAGCGCTAGCCTTTGTGTTAAGATTAAAAAGAAGACCCCTCTTTTCATACGACTCGGTGATTCCATTGCTCTATCCGGCCGCAAGATTCGATCGCGTACAGCACGAGCACGAGATGGGTTGGGGACTTAGAAATGAGCTATGCTCCAAGAATTGACCCCAGAACTACCTTTGCCCGCCTTTTTTTGTAGAATCCATTCCCCCTCTTGACTATATTGAGAATGCTATTAGGGCTAGTGGAATGAATATAGGTTCAATTGCCGACTCACCTCGTACCTTCCTAGCAAGGAAACCCTTCTTTCACCTTCACCAGCTCTTGGTCTTTGTCCAGGACAAAGATATCGCAATAGTGGAATAAGGAAGTGCAAGTTGGGATGGCTTTTGTTGACTCCGTGAAAATGCTTCTCTCCTTCCTCTATTTCTAGACTACTTATTCGGTAGACTAGTTCTCAAGAAGACCTTAGTAGTTTTCGTTACCGAGATATCTTTTCTTTTAGTAGTAACAAGGCTTTTCCAAAGCTTCTTTGGATCTGCAATCATATCACTCCTCGCTTCAGCCAAGCAAACCCTGTAGAAGCATCTCATATCGATTTTCAGGCATGGAGCATGCGATAGATTGTACACAAGAGGCGGGTAAAGGCCGTTCTTTGTTACTCGAAAGCCTTTGTTTGGATCCCCTACAGGACTGTCATGATCCCCTACAAGGAGTCAAAATCAAGCCGAAACCAGATACAGGAAGTGTTGACCTGGATCAATTGAGTGCGAGCCCTTTTATCTTGAGCTGATTCTCCTTATTTTAGAGCTGTGGCGAAGGTAAATTGAGCTCTGGCCTGTGGGGAAGGAAAAGGCTCTGACGAAGCTCCAGGGATTACAAGAAGGTTTAGGCCTTGTGAGCAGCTCCAAACGGTCAGAAAAGAAGATGGTCCCGCCCTTACTTCGGCTTGAGGAGTCGTTTTCTCGCTATATTCTTCGTCTGGATTAGCCAGCCTGGTAGGTTGTTTGAGTTTCAGGAAAGGCAGAGGTGCTTTCTAAAACATCTGTTACCGCTATGTTTTCAGTCCAAGATCAAATCCCTATCTATCGTTGGGGGAGCTCGTATGCCAACGCTTGCCCCTGTGTTAATGGATCAAATCCAGCAATCATGTTTTTCTTCAATTCCTGAGTTCCTCTTGTATCGGTTCAAGCGAACCCACCAGACTTATTTATGTGGATGGATGCCAGTAAGGGCTGGCTCTCCTCTTCAGGGCCAACGATAGAAGGCAGCGTAAAGAAAGGTAGGGTGCCGTAACTTCTACCCCTGATTCGTTCTTTACCTTTTTTTTCTATATCCAAAGAGACTCGATTTCGGATTTTTCAAATAGAAACAGATCCAAGAAAAATGCACTACTACTGTAGACTTCATCAACATATGTTTCCTGCTTTCGTACTGCTCCAGGTGACAGTGCGGGTGTGGGAAGCATAGTTCTCGTTTTTAGTTTAGCTTCTGCTGAGCCTTCTAGTCTTATCTTCTTGTCCCAAAATCAATGAAAGGAATAGGAATCCTATGAGTTTTTGGATAGGTGTGATCACTTTTGTTTATAAGCAGAGGTTTACTACGTGCTATTAACTTAAGCTTCCGCTTACTGAGGATTTACTTGCTTAGCTTGCAGCTTCCCTTCCCTGCACCCTTAGATGAAATGAGTTGTAGCCTCGGAGGAAGCTGGAAGAATAGATAGGATTTAGGGCGTTGGGTCCTTCCAAAAAGCTGAAGTATTAACTGCCATGTTGGCTTAATCATTCATTTCTCGGATTAGAATGCCTAAAATATTCCAGTGAGATGCTTCTACAGGGTTTATCTTGTGCCTTGCAGCTCCTTCTAACACAAGAAATAACTTACCTAAATAACTGATCTTGCTAATCGTACTAAAGTGAGTGCCTTGCAAGGTCATAGACCGATTAATCGTTCGCCTAAGATGGAGAAGCTGCTAGATTTCCATGGTCATCATCAGCAGATCCCAAAGCTTATCTGCCAGATGAAGGGCCTGGTGCTTCTCTTGCTTTAGTTCGCCCGACGAAAGAGACCAAAGGTCACACCTAAAAAGTTCGGATAGGAGACTTACAAATGGCATATGGAATTGATTTTCATTCCTGGCTAATGGAGTTTTGATTCCTTCGTCGGGTGTCTTTAGAAGGTATGAGCTGCGAGATTGGACTCGATGCCCGTCAAAGGATGATCCAAAAATCCTTATCCTTATTCCCCCGTGGAAGAATTGGTATCCTTCACTAGCGAGTTCTAGGTGATATTCTCTTATAGGAGAAATTGATGGAATTTGAAATGAGAACGATTCCATTATTTGTGTACCTGGCCAGGGCCGCTCACCCGAAACAAGGACTTGAGGACATCTTTGAATTGTATCAGCCACCTTATTTATTGGTAAACGGCGGAGCCGTAGATCGTTTTTTATACGCTTTCACTGTCACCGGATACTTTACTCACTTCCTCAACTATGTTATTTCTTGTGACTCGAATCACAGCTGACCCGGAGGAGGAAGCACGGAACAAAAGAAAAGATAGGGTCGGGTAGCGGTTATAACATCGATCGTATGAGTCAAGATAAGTGGAATGAATCCGGTGGGATTGGAAGTACAGAACTATTTAGTAGAATTCGAAATCTCTTCAATAGTGATTTCGCTTGCTTTTGGGAATGACTATTCCCTTGTTGATCCGGGCTTGGTCCAGGAAAAGCTTTCGATAAAACCCGCTCGTTTGAAAGCAGCGATAGGCCGTACGTATCTCTGCGGGCGGGCCAGCTATGTTAAGGCGTTTTCCTTTCGTCTTGATCCATTACTACTGGTTTTTCATTTACTGGCTTCGATAAGGGAGGATGGGATAGAATTATTGTTAGTGACTGTCTAGAAGAATAGGGAGTAGCAGTAGTAGCAAGAGCTCGAAGCTCAGCCTCCGCACTAGAAGGAGACACGCGGATGGAGAGATTGCTATTCGGATGCAGCACAGCCTGTATTTCGTATTACACGACCTAATCGCGCAAGAAATCCTTTCTCTTACTTGGCACTTTGTTTGTCCCTTTATTTGTAGATTGGACTGGCTTTCCAGTTCAAGACTGAGCTATCCTTACATTCCGGTTGTTTTAAACCGGATCAGTGCAATCCGGGCGTACCCCGAAGGGAGTTCAATCACAATCGGTATTTCCCCTTGTGCTCCAAGCGAGAAAACGTATGCGCAGCCCCTATTTAGTAAGTACTTTAGAGTTTAAAGAGCGAAGAAAATGGCTTGCACTTCAGTGCAAACGGCTTTAGAGTACAGAAGGCGCGAACGGTTTTCGAGTTCAAGACTGAGCTATTTGACCCGATTTGACACGATAGAATTGATGTAATGAATACCGGATCACAATTTGCAAGCATATAACTTTCATGGACAGGTCACAATGGTCCAGGATTATCAAGTGCAAGGAAAAAAAAGTGTGCCATCAAGTTTGTGAGAGCTTTACTAACTAACTTTCTCAAAACAGACAAACATTTTATTTGGAAGAAAACAAGGAATATGCACTGAAATAGAAAACGATGCTAATAGGTAGGTATGGTGGACACAGTTGGCAATATTGTTTTGGGGGAGTTGGAAGCACAGGTAGAGCTCATACTCAGTGCAAGTGAATGCTAGCAAAAGAAAGGGAGCAACAAACGAAAGAGCAGTAATTGTCATAACCATGCTTGCAACAAAACATGACTAATTATGGCATGAAGGTGATAGAGGAACTCAGAGGCAAAATAAATCGTCGAGGCTTACTGACTATTGTTTAGCCATATGCATGCGTGAGCATGTGCCAAGTCGATTCACATGAACAGTCAGAGGAGGATAACACAATATTATACCAAAATATGAATAAAACAATGCAAGCAAACATTCATATGACATGCTACAAACTATCAGCAAGTTGGAGCTAATCATAGACAAGCAATAACTACTAAACATCCATCAGTAACACACTCCTTATAGTGAACAGACTAAGCATGCTCACAATGATGAGTATATGTACAAAAATGAAAACAAATAGAGTTCGTTACCAGCTTCTTACCACACCTCAGGTTGTCTTAATCTTCATTATTGCCCTTTACTTGTGTGACTTGAATAATAACATGAAACCAAAATCCACTAAGGACGGCTGAACCTTGCAAAGAACTCACAAAACCAAAGAAGAACAATAAATAATTTTGGTGTTTTCGATTTTTCAAACAAGCCAACAAAGGAAAAACAAGCAAAGCAAAAAAAACCAAACAAAGCAAAATCTTTTTGGATTTCTCTTTTAAGGCAAACCAAAGCAAAGAAACAAAGAAAGAGAAACAACGATTTTTTTTGGTATTTTTGAGTTTTAAGAAAGCAGCAACAAAAACCAAAAAGAAAGCCAAACGATGGATATACAAAGAACCGACCGAACATGATATATATATATATGCGTGTGATGTCGGTATACCTCCCCCCAAGCTTAGGATTTTGGCCTAAGTAGATCCCAATAGCGCGGGTAATAACCCCAAGCTGGTGGGTCATCATAGGAATGATCATAGTCAGGTGCTTGCGGTGAAGAAGAAGATGCGCCCCAATCAAATGAGGGCTGCTGGTATGAAGACTCTCGCATGTTGGAGGGCTGAACCAAATCATCTTCGGCATCCTCCCCAACATTCTCTTGCTGGGAGAGCTCCGCCACATATGTGTCAAACTCTTCCTCCGTGAGAGACCATCATTGCCTGTTATCAAAATTAAACAAAGCAGGTGCAGGCAAATAAACTATTTTATCAGTCCTACCCTTTCTCCGACCTTGCTGGGCAAAAGATAATTCATACGGTAAACTTCTCACATTAGCCCCCAAGGAATTCAAGATCAAGCCTCTCTATGGGGAACCGATAATCTGAATGGTGAGGCTCTAAACCATGGAAAGCTAGCAACATAGAAGCAATGAGACCTCCACAAATTCCAACCTTCTCGCGGTTGGTGGTGAGACGGTGAGCTATCAAAGCACCCAGGCTATAAGATCTATTCCTATTCAGAGCAGATGCGATAAAAGCTAGATCAAAAGAAGATAACTTTCTAGAAATCTTTCTAGCAAGAACACACTTGGTAATGAAATAGGAAAATATCTAATGGCTGAGAACCGAATGTTCCAAATTTTACCACTTTCCTTTGAGAAGTCGAAACCTTGGAAAATCTCAGCATATAAATCCATAAGTGACTTGGGCCTCTCCTTGATCTTCTCACAAGATCCCCACTGAGGTACTCTAATTGCTGCACAGAAATCAGCAAAAGGCAGGTCGACGGGTATATTATATATTTTGTAATGGACCATGGGATTATATGTAGACCAAGTGAATCGGAAGTCCTGCACAAAAGCCATGGTTAGCTTAACAAATTGAAATGGTTCACCTTCAACAAAGTGTTCCAACCCTGCATTGGCAATCAAAGTTTGGAAATCCTGGCAGATTCCTGCAGTTCTCATGATTCATGGCATGGATATATGGAAGGGAAGACTCCTTACTCACGATGAACCTTCATTGGCCTAGGCACCATCAAGACATATTGATTTAGTGGATAAGCACTCGTCTTCCTTGCTGAAATTTTTAGACAAACATTAAACCAAGTGATTTCCAAGTTGATAAATGATGAGCAACTGCTATAGGAACTTGCTAGAGGGCTACACGTGCATCAAAATGAAATCTCTAAGCATAGAACAAGCATGCAAGCTCACACAACTTGTCACCTATAGCAGCAAAATACTCAAGATACAATCTACCAATCACAAATCTAATTGGACAAGTGGAGGAGGCACATACCAAGGAGCAATCTCTCCAAAAATCAGCAGCAAAGATGGGCTGAGCAAGGAGATCAAAAATCGCGAGCAAGAACAGCAAGAACTCGAGCTTGAGCAAGTTTTCCGGTGTTTTTCGGGAGAGAGAAAGAAGATGGCTGTGAGGGGGCACCTTGAAGGGGCCCAGGTGGGCCAGACCCCCCCCTAGGCACCACCCATAGGTAGGTCACGCCTACCATGGGTGTGGTGGCCTGGGGTGGCCCCCTGGGTCACTTCGGGTGTCCCTCTGCCCCTTTTTTCAAGGAAAAAATTATTTTGAATTTTCTGGGATTTTTCGGGAAACTTTATTTTTGGCCATTTTTCCGGGTATGAAAATTGATTTTCTCGCAGAAACAGTTTTTTCAGAAGAAGAAAAAGCAAACCAAAAGCCAAACTACAGAAGCTCTAAGACAAACTAACCAAAAAACAACAAGCAAAACCAAAGCTAGCAAAATAAAGGCAAAGACTAGGAAGGAGAAAAGTAAAAGAAAGCAAGTATAACCATAGTGAAAACATTATTTTGTTCATTAAAATCCTTTTGTTAACAGGGTTTATCAAGTCTTGTTACCAAAAAATCTTATATGAAACAAAACTTTGCATTCCACAAGGTGATTATGTTACCTCATACTTGACAGCAATGGTCCCAATCATAATAGTTTCAAAAATTTCTTGTGGAATGGGACAATATATTTCTCCAACCTTGATGCTCTCAATATTTTCAATGGAATTCAGGCAATAGCTCTTAACAACCTTCTTGGGGAAATAAACAGTATGCTCTTTGTCATCAATATTGAATGTTACTTTTCATTGATTACAATTAATGACAGCACCTGCAGTATTAAGAAAAGGTCTCCCAAGAATAATAGACATATTATCATCTTCAGGCATTTCAAGCACAACAAAATCAGTCAAAACCAAGCAATTATGAGCCACTTGAACAGGAACATCCTCACATATACCAACAGGAATACTAGTTGACTTATCAGCCATTTGCAAAAATATATCAGTTAGTATCAACTTTTCTAGCTGGAGTCTCTTGTAGAGAGAAAAAGGCATAACACTAACTCCAGCTCCCAAATCACATAAAGCGGTTCTAACATAATTATTCTTAATAGAGCAAGGAATAGTTGGTATACCTGGATCACCAAGTTTCTTTGGAACCTCACCATTGAAGGAGTAATTAGCAAGCAAAGTAGAAATCTCCTCATTAGGAATCTTCCTTTTATTAGAGACAATATCCTTCATATACTTTGAATAAGGAGGCAATTTAATAGCATCAGTCAAAGGAATTTGCAAAAATAAAGGTTTCATCCACTCACAAAACTTGTTGTAGTGTTCTTCCTCCTTTGACTTGTGTTTCTTACCTGGAAAAGGCATAGGTTTCTGCACCCAAGGTTCTCTATCTTTACCATGTTTATTAGCAATAAAATCTTCCTTTGTGTACCTAGTGTTCTTAGTGTGCTTCTCAGGTTCTTCCTCAACTTCCTCCTTATCAGGAGCATCATTCTTATCATTACCACTCTCAGTTTCAGCATCAGAGACAGATATACTATTAGGATCTACAACAGGTTCAAGTGGTTCCTCAACTATTTTTTGTTTCTTTTTCTTTCTCTTACGAGGACTACCACTATTCTCACCTTGTTGAGAATCTTGCTCAATTCTTTTAGGGTGTCCTTCAGGATATAAAGGATCTTGAGTAGCTATACCACTCCTAGTTCTAATTCCATAAGCATGTTTATCTCCTGAGGCATTAACTAGCATATCCTTTTGTACCTTAGCAAGTTTATCAAGTTGGGTTTGAACCGTTTGAAAGTGTTTACAAAGAATTTTAATATCATTACAAGTTCTTTCCACAATATCTTTCAACTCAAGGATAGCTCTAGAGTTTTCCAATAAATGATTCTGAACTTGTTTATTAAAATTACCTTGTTTAACAATAAATGTGTCAAGTTCCTCTAAGCATTGATCAGGAGGTTTACCATAAGGAATATCACCTTCATCAAAGTGTTGGAGAGAGTGTACCTAAATAGTAGATGAGTGGGGAATTGGCTTACATAATTCTTCTATAGAAGGTAGATTCTTCACATCTTCAGCTCTAATACCTCTCTCCTTTAGACATTTCTTAGCTTCCTTCATCACTTCATCATTTAATGCAATAACTCCCCTCTTCTTTGGTGTTGGTGTTGGAACTGGTTCAGGCACAACTGGTTTAGGAGTAATAGGCTCAGGTGTATTTAGCTCAGTTGAAGTCCAATCATCATAATTCTTGCTTATCTTAGCCATTAATTCTTCAGCATCTATAGGAGTTCTTTTCCTGAAAACACAATTAGCAAAGCTATCTAGGTATGTCCTAGAATCATCAGTTAGTCCATTATAATAAATATTAATAAGCTCATTCTTAGGCAATGGACATCCAGGATGTGCATGAATCAAGGCACAGAACCTTGTCCATGACTCAGGTAATTTATCTCCTTCTCCCTATTTAAAATCAAAAAGTCTATGCAAAGCAGCATGTCTAGCACTAGGAGGAAAATATTTCTGGAAGAAAGAAGAAATCAAGTAATCAGGGCTATCAATGTAACCAAGAGGTAATCTATTAAACCAAGCCCTAGCTTCTCCTTTTAGTGAAAAAGGGAAGATCTTAGTAACAAAGTACTTACGCATCTTAAAATCATCAGAGGATAAAGCACTCATAGTAGAAAGCTCATTCATATGAGCCACAACACTCTCATTTTCAGTCCCACGGAAAGGTTCTTTCTCAACAATATCTAAATAAGATAAATCAAGAGAGAAATCATAATATTTATCTTTGATATCTATGGGAGAGGTGGCAAACTTAGGATCAGAGGACAATTTAGGCATAATAGTACGTCTAGCAAGGAGACTCTTAATAGCACTAGTACCATGTGTGTTTCGGCACTCTTCATCAAATTCATCAGTGAACTCAATGTAACCATCATTAATTTCATAACTCTCACTAGACTCTGCTGAGCTAACAGGTGTAATAGTGTCTTCACTAGGAGTTTTGGTACTTCCTAGACTAGCCATAGTAACATCTAGAAAATGACCTAATGAACCACTTGCATCAAGCACAGTAGAAGTAACATCATGAGCATCAAAAGAAGTTTCAGACTCAGCAGTAGTAGCAGTGTGTGTAGCATGAGTATGTGGTGGTGGTGTGACAAGCTTACTTATAATAGAAGGTGAATCAAGAGCAACAGAGGTGTTTAGGACTATACCTCTTCTTGTAGTGGATGGTAAAATAGGGAACTCTCCATCACAAGACTTACCCATGATGAAAGGAGTAGCAGTGAACAATAGTAGATCCAAGTGAACTTACAAATAAAGCTATGCTCCCCGGCAACGGCGCCAGAAAATAGTCTTGATGACCCACAAGTGTAGGGGATCACAACAGTCTTTGTGGGTAGTATTACCCAATTTATTGATTCGACACAAGGGGAGCCAAAGTATACTTGCAAGACTTAACAACTGAGTTGTCAATTCAGCTGCACCTGGAAATAGTTCTTGCTCTCAGAAGTTTGTCAGTAGCAACAGCAACAGTAAAACGGGAGCAATAGTAACAGTAACAGTAATAGTAACAGTGGGATTCGAGTGCGGTAGGCATAGGGATGGATGGATGGGTGTTGCATGGATGAGTCTAAACATGTAACTTCAAGATCTATGGCATTGCAAATAAATAAGAATAAGCATCCAAGTACTAAACAATCCTAGGCATGTGGTCCAAATATAGTCATACGTGCTCGCAATGAGAACTTGCACAATTTCTTCTGTCTAGCCAGCCCGTGGCAGCGGGGCCTCTAGGGAACTACTGGCAATTAAGGTGCTCCTTTTAATAGAGCACCAGAGCAAAGCATTAACACTCCATGAGCACATGTGATCCTCACACCGCAGCCATCCCCTCCGGTTCTCCCAATTATTGTCACTTTGGGGCCTTTGGATCCGGACAATGATATGTGTACACAACTTGTAGATAAGACCACAAACAATACTATCCTAATGATTCAATAATAAGTTCATATCCAAGATCATGGCACTCGGGCCCTAGTGACAAGCATTAAGCATAACAAGTTGCAACAAATTCAAATAGCACTAATAGAGATACTAGGCACTATGCCCTAGCAATCTTATTTGATTACATGATAGAACTCATCCAATCCCTACCATCCCCAATCCTACAGCGGGGGATTACTCACTCATGGATGAGGGAAACATCAATGGTTGATGGAGATGCGTTGGTGATGACGATGGCGATGATCCTCTCCAAATTCCCCGTCCTGGCAGGGTGCTAGAACGGAGTTTCTGGATCCGAATCTTGGTTTCTGATGGCGGCGGAGGAGTGGAACTCTTTCTGGAAAACTATCGAACCCCCCTCGGTTTTTAGGTCGAGAGGCAACTTATAGGCGCAGAGGGAGGCCGAGGGGGTGCCTGGGGTGGCTGCACCCCCTAGGTGCGGCTAGAGGTGGGCCCGCGCCTGGCAGGGGTGTGGGCCCCCTAGGCCCCTTCTCCGTCTCGTCTTCTGGCTCCGCGGGTCTTCTGGTGAAATATAATTTTTGGCATATTTTCCGGGATTTTTCCTGATAGTTGACTTTCTGCACAAAAACTAGACACCAAGGTAATTCTGCTGAAAACAACGTCAGTTCGTGTTAGTTGTATCCAAATCACACAAGTTTATAGGAGAAACAATAGCAAAAGTGTTTAGGAAAGTAGATACATTTTGGACGTATCAGAAACCTCCTCCTTGAGTAATAAAATTGATGTTATTATGTCTATGCTTGTTAATGGAAAAGCTCATATTGATCCAAATAAAGTTCCTTTAGCCTCTTTGGTTGCTCAAGAGAAAGTTGATGTGAACTTCATTAGAAATTATAATTTTGGAAACAATGCTTATGGTAATAATAATTATAGGCCATATCCTCCTAATAATAGTAATTCTTATTATGGTAAATCTGGAATGCCTAGTGAAGATATGATTCTAGAAGTTGAAAGATCCACTAAAGACTTCATGCAAATGCAATATGAGCAGAATAAATTATTCACTAAAACTATGGAAGAACAATCTGCTATTTTGAAAAATATTAGTCATCAACTTGAGAATTTGAATAGGTAAATTCCTGGTTTACAATCCAAAATTTTGAATACTAAAAAAAATCATCTTTGTCCGAAGCAAGATCCTCTTTGATTAATAAAATGGCTACTAAACCTGAAACCATGGAAAATATCTTTGATGCTACCCATGCCATACAAGTTAGAATTGATGAAAATGTTAGACTATTAGCTAAATTGCATGCTAAGTGGGAAAGAGAAGATGAAATTGCTAGAAACAATAGTATTTGTACTATTACCACCACTAATGTTGATGCTAGCAAACCACAAGAAGTCCCCATTCCTTTTACAACAATGCCTAAACCCAATAAGAATGCTGAAATTTTTCAAAATATGGGAAACAATAAGTCTACTACCTGTGATGCTAAGTTTGATTTTGATCTTGATGGTTGCAATATTTCTGAAGTTATTGTGTTCCTACAAAATCTTGCTAGAAGTCCTAATGCTAGTGCTATGAATATGGCTTTTACAAAACACATTACAGATGCTCTCATTAAAATTAAGGAAGAAAAATTGAAACATAAAGCTTCTATTCCTAGGAAATTAGAAGATGGTTGGGAACCCATCACTAATATGCAAGTGAATGATTTTGATCTCAAAGCTTTATGTGAACTTGGTTCTAGTGTCTCTATTATTCCTAGAAAGATTTATGAAATGCTTGATTTGCCACCTTTGGAAGATTGCTATTTAGATGTCCAACTTGATGATAATTCTAAAAAGAAGCTTATGGAGAGTATTAATGATGTTCTTATTATGGTTAACAATGCCTATGTCCCTGTTGATTTCTATGTTTTGGATGTTGAATACAATACTTCTTGCCCTATTACTTTGGGAAGACCTTTTCTTAGAACTGTTGGTGTCATTATTGATATGAAGGAAGGCACCATGAAATATCAATTCTCATTCAATAAAGGTATAGAACACTTCCCTATAAGGAGAGATAAGATACATTTTGATCCTCCTATTAAAGCAAAATTTGATGTTAATGCTTCTTCATTTGAAAATACTTGATTCTTACTTCCTATGCCTAACTTAAAGGCGTTAAAGAAAAGTACTCATTGGGAGATAACCCAAATTTCATTAGGTTTTTATTTTGTTGAGTCTTGGAAGTTATTACTTCTGTAATAACCTCTCCTTATCCTTTTTGTGTGGTTTTGTTGCCAAGAATAACCTCTAATGAGAGAGAAGTAGGATTTGGGGAAGTTGTTGTCCCAAAACAGATTTTTGAGCTTCACTGTAAAAAATCGTGAAAAATCCCTGTATGTCGGATTGAGCTATAATTTTCTGAGCTTATGCACCAGGTTGTTATATAACTTTCTGTTAAACACTTTTCGATTTGAGCAACAGAAGGTCTTCAAAAAAATTGGTTTTTACCTACTGGTCTGTTTTGATAGATTTCTGCCATTATTTGCATTTGCCTCTTAATCGGTTTGTTTTTGAGTTCTCCTTGATCACTTGAGCTTTTAGAAGGAATTGCTACAGTAGCTTGTGTTCTAATGAAGGTTTTCCTTGTGTTCAAACTAAACCCAAAGGCTTATTATTTTGAATACACTAATGTTGCTAATGAAGATTGTGTGAAGTTTTGTATGAAGGAAATTTCCAAGTGTAGGGGAAGAACGATGTGATGAGATGAAGAATGGACAAAATCTCAAGCTTGGGGATGTCACCCGTGTCACCACAAGAAATATTCAAGAGGTAAAAGCGTTAAAGCTTGGGGATGCCCAAGGCATCCCCTTCTTCATCAATAAAAATCTCAGGCCTCTTTCTAGACACTTCGTTTTTATTGTTTCATGCACTATTGTGTTGTTCTTGGAGCGTCTTAGTTTTAGTTTTTTGTTTTATTTTTTTGGTTTGCTGGAATAAATTATTTGGACCCCCGCTTTCGTACTTTTGTTGCAAATAAGTTGATTGGTGTTGTAAAAGAGTAGAAAGTTTCATGCTTATAGTGGTACAAAAGGGAGCTTGTTTTGATTGTGCCTTAGACTTTATCATGTCATGCTAGATGGTGATTTGAACTTATGCTTAGTGATTATTGTTGTAGCATGACTTGTTCCAAACAATTGAGATTGCTTAATGTGCCTTGAAAGAATCATGCGTTGTTTTAGCATACAAGAGCATAAAATTGTGGTATTATCCTTTGATGCTTTGTTTGGGTTGACTTGGCACATGCTCACACCATGTTATGACTATGAACCAATCACCTTAGCCTCTATGATCATTTAGTTTTTGACTTGTGATACCACTTTATGCTTTAATTAATAATGTTTTGTCGCTCTGCATGATTATGACCATTATTGCTCTCTTAGTTGGTCGCTCCCAGTGTTTTGCTAGCCTCCACTTGTATTGAGTAAGCTCTACTCATGCATCCAACTTCCAAGAAACCAAGTTATTCCAAAGAGTCCACTATAAATTCATATGCATGGTGTGTTACACCATTCCAAGTATATTCATGTTTTATCTATATTCCAAATTAAACTTATTATGAGAAAATTAGTGATTAAAGCTCTCACAAACTTGATGGCACACTTTACTTTCTTGCACCTAATAAGATTGAACAATTGTGTCATCTATGTTGTATATGCTTGCACTTATAAGTTGAGTAGCATGCGGAACAGCCCTCGTACTCAAGGGACATGGGATTGCCAACTTATGATTTGTCAATCATATACTCCATATTTGTTACACTTTAACCTTAATCACTTCAAGATGCTTATGATAGGGGCAATGAGAGTTGAAAGCTAATAAGTACCATAATTTTTGGAAGCTCTTTATGAAACTTGAAATCCTTGCTTCCCTTTGTAAAGGGTCTTTCTTCTTACTTTTATATTGAGTCTCCACCTTCTATCTTTATGCACCAATTAAAGAGAGCATAGTTGTCATTCTTAGTTTTATGTGCATTGTCCCAAAACTTATTGATTGATTCATAATGTTGATATTGCTTGTTCTTGAACTATTTGTATATAGTCACCCTTATGAACTTTGAAGGTGTCCTATGCATTTATGTTTTGCTATTCCATGAGGGACAAGCTGAATACCACATATGCTATGTTTTCTATATGTGAAACAAACAAACGTCTTTCAGTGCATTGTTATTCATGATTATTTGTTTGTACCTTGCATGTTGCAACATAGTTACTATGTCTTATTATTAGAACTACATCTTTCATGCTCATGTTTAGAGTACTTTGATCCCAGCTATCAATGCTTTGCAAATGGTTTGGTCAAGATTGTGATGGTCCATGTCACCTCAAAAATTATTCTTTTTATCACCTACCTACTCGAGGACGAGCGGGAGTTAAGCTTGGGGATGCTTGATACGTCGTAAACGTATCTATAATTTTTGATGCTCCATGCTTGTTTAGTATCAACTTTGCTATGTTTTGTCTACACTTTGAGCTATTTTTATACATTTTCTAGGACTAACCTATTAACAAGATGTCGCAGTGCCAGTTGCCTGTTTTCTTCTGTTTTTTGTTTTAGAAAAGCTAGTAAGGAAATATTCTTGGAATTGTACGGGACAAAAGCCAAAGACAATATTTTACCAGAGCGAAGACGGAGTCTAGAGGGGGGACAAAGAGGCGCCACAGGGCGGACGCACCACCCCCTGGCGCGGGCCCATCCTAGACCACGCCAGGGCATGGTGTGGGCCCCCTGGCCCTCAACCGACCTTTCCCCTTCGCCTATTTAAGCACCTCGATGCAGAAACCCTAAGGACCCGATCAAATCTCCACGAAATAGTCCGTAGCCGCCACCATCGTCCCTAGATCGGGGGGATCTAAAGCTCTTCCCAGCACCCTGCCAGAGGGGAGAGATCATCCTGGAGGCCTTCTTCATCACCATGACAACCTCCGGTTTTTTTCCTCCTTTGTGCTATCATGTTTAGATCTTGTGAGCTCCGTTCATGATCAAGATCATCTATTTGTAATCATACATGTTGTGTTTGCAGGGATCCGATGGATATTGAGATACTATGTCAGATTGATTATTGATTCTATCATGTCTGTGTTATTTGTGATCTTGCATGCTCTCTGTTGCCAGTAGCTATCTTGGCCAAGTAGATGCTTGTGACTCCAAGAGGGAGTATTTATGCTCGATAGTAGGTTCATGCCTCTAGTAATCTAAGGTTGTAAATGTGTTGTTGCTACTAGGGAGGAAACAACAATCTTTTGTTCATGGAACAATTGTATTGTTTACTTTACACATATTGCTTAATGCAATTATCTATTGCTTGCAACTTAATACTGGAAGGGGTTCAGATGATAACCTGAAGGTGGATTATTAGTCATAGATACAGTTGGATTACGATCTATGTATATTGTTGTAATGCCCAATCAAATATCATAGGAGTCAATATGTCTAGTATTTGCATTGTTATGCTTCCTTAATATGTCAATTGCCCCGCTGTAATTTTTTCACCCAGCATGTTATCTATCTTAAGGAGAACACCTCTAGTGAACTATGGACCCCGGTCCATTCCTTTATCATTGATACATCATTTACTGTCACCGTTTGCTTTCTACAAGTAAATATTATCTTTCATATTATACGTTTAATCCTTTGTTTTCAGCAAACCGGTGAGATTGACAACCTCACTGTACGTTGGGGCAAAGTCTTGAGTTTGTGTTGTGCAGGTTCCAAGTTGTTAGCAACATCTTGAGGTTGTTTCCTTACTCCTACTGGTCCGATAACCTTGGTTTCATAACTGAGGGAAGACTTACTGTTGTGCTCATCACACCTTCCTCTTGCGGTATCCCAACGAAGCTCTACAATGATTTAAGCTGCATCAGATTTCTTCATCATTTTGGTCCTCGTCTTGACCATCATCTTTACCTTGATCTTCACTTGGATTATTCTCATCATCATGATGCATAGATTGACCTTGGTATTGATCAGGCACACTTCTAGACAGGCGTTGAGCTGATCTTCTGGTGGACTCTATAAATTTGCCTTGAACAATAGACTAAGCAGCGCTGGACAATCCGGTAAGAGGAGAATCATGTTCCTCCTGGCTAGAAGTTTCTGCTTGATCAACTCGTTGAGGGTCGACAAACTTGTTTTTGTCTTGGGTCATCATTATCCTCAATAGTAGGTTCTTGTTAATGTTGTGAAGATGAGGGCTCCACTTGAGTAGAGCATTGTTCTTCTCGATCCGCCACAAGGGGTTTCTCAACGGGGTGGATGAATCCCGCACCCATTCTTCTTATGGCATATTGAGGCATTTCATCATCTACATCACAGACATCAACACGCCCCCTTGGGTACCATCATATTCTTCGAACACCACACTACAAGATTCTATGACAACTCCAGAGAGTTTATCATAGATTCTATAATTGTGGGATTTGAGACCATAGCCAACAAAAATACTCTCTAATGCTTTGGAATCGAACTTGGACAAACGAACACCCTTAATGCGATAGAAACACTTACAACCGAACACCCGGAAGTATGAAACGTTGGACTTGTTACTGGTAAGAATTTCATATGGAGTCTTGATTAATTCTTTGTGGAGGTAGAGCCGGTTTGAAGCATGGCATGCGGTGCAAATTGCCTTAGCCCAAAATTTGTAGGGAGAATTAAACTCCGCCAACATAGACCTAGCCAGGGCATCTCCAGAAATTTGGGGCCCTTGTGCGAAATATAAAATGGGGCCCTAAGATTTATTTATTTCATCATGATAATAACTAAAATTCACTTTTACTTTATTATATAATATAACTGCAATATGTGTTATTTCGAACAATGTGTAGAAATATCAAAAAGTAATTCTATAATTCTACTAAAAACGTATCACTAGAGCAATAAACTAACATAAAGTTCTAGTAAAAAAACATTATCCCTTGTCTATTTTTCTTACAAATAATCTTGCATATTTTCTTCATTTTCTTATCACGCTTTGTAGCACTGGAGTCCAGAGTCATATTTTCTGCTCCTTCCGACCCAAAATAGATGTCTTAGATTTATCAAAAAAAATTAAATAAATCTATATACCAAATAGTGTCTAGATTTATTAAAATTTTAATAAAATCCGAGACATCTAATTTAGGACGGAGGGAGTAGAAGACATGATTATTCATGTTTTTTAAACAGAAAATAAGTGATCTGAATGAATTAAAAAAACTACATGGATTTAATTTACCAATTGTCTAGATAACTACTACTCCATAGATAAGTTAATAGAAGAAGGTACTACAGAGTACAAACCTTGATCAGCCTTGCGTTTGAGGTCTAGAGCTGGCCATCTGGGGCGTGGGGAGATGGGAGGCAGAGAGTATGCAGCGATCTGGCCTGGAACCGTGAACCCAAATTCCAAGATGGCAATACCTTGTGGGGCGCGATGATCTAGATCGTATTGGGCCGGAAAACAACAGGCGCGAGCGGGCGTCTCAAAGAACACGCGATAGCGGTGGCGGAATCAATTGATCGGCGAACTGCCAAACACGCGCTGGAGACCGAGAGACGAGAGTATAGTCTAGATTTTGTTGACTCGATCCTGGTAGATGGAATGAATGACATCAGTAGAGGCATGGGCGTGCGAATGGGCCGACTTCAGGGCGTAGAAAACGATCGCCCACTTGGTCGAGAGAGCCCGTGGACGTCGTGACTTCGGTCTGGGCCAAAAGTATTGCAGAGAATAGAAATACATATGGGCTATACGCTGGAAAAATGGGGCCCTAAAATTTTTGCGTCCCTATGCGGTCGCCCAGTTTGCACTGGGCCCTGGACGGGCCTGGACCTAGCCATAGCAATTAGAGTTCGGTTCTTTCTCTCAGCTACACCATTTTGTTGAGGGGTATATGCAGCGGAATATTGGTGTTTTATCCCCTTATCACTAAGAAATCCATTTAAGGTGTAGTTCTTAAATTCAGTTCCGTTGTCACTTCTTATCACCACCACTGGGAGATTGTGTTGACGTTGAACCATGTTGATGAAGTCGATGAAATTTTCTTGGGTCTCACTCTTCAACTTGAATAAGTATACCCATGTGTATCTTGAATAGTCATCAACAATCACCAAGCAATTTTTCTTCCCACCAAGACTTGCATGAGATGGAGGAGCATTATGAAGTTCTTTGGCTTATAGGGAGAATCATGCGTCTTTCCTTCAACACAAACAATACACACACGATCTTTGGCAAAATAAACATTTTATTTTAGTCCAACAATATGGCCACCCTTGTGGAGACTTTGCAAAGTTATCATGTTGACATGGGCTAGACGGCGATGTCAAAGCCAACCCACATCGATCTTTCCGAATAATCACATCGCACTTGTAGTGGTTTTCCCCAAAAAGTCCACCACATACAAGTCATTTTTGACGTACCCAACGAAAGCGAACTTTAGAGACTTGCTCCACAAGAGCATCAAAATATCATTATCAAGAAAGACGGCAAAGCCCATATTTCCAAGAGCATGGACTGGAATTAAATTATATCCAAGGGTTTCAACAAGCACGACGTTGACGAGTGTGATATCGTGAGCAACCACAACTTTGCCAAAACCCATTACCTTAGACTTTGATTTGTAGGCATATGTCACGGTTATTTGATCATCATTTGGTCTCAACTCCTTGACAATAGTTTTGCTTCCGGTCATATGACTTGTGCATCCACTATCAAGCACCCATTTTGATCTTCCAGAAGCATAGGTCTGCAGGAGATCAAACTAGTTTTTAGGTACCCATTTTTCAATGGGTCCTCTTTTGTTAGCAACAAGGGGCTTGGAAACCCAAATAGACCAAGAAATATAACCATTAAGCGTTCCAACATATTTTGCATAAAAATCACCATAATAATCACGCATTAAGACATAGTGAGGGTTAGCACTTCCCGCAAAATCATCATGTGACATAGTTTTTCCACTTGTGGTCTCACTACCCACAATGGTCTTGTCTTTTGCTTGTGTGGGCATGGCCTTATTCTTGTTGTTGTTCTTCTTGGCTTTGGATGGAAAGCCAATGCCACCTTTCTCATTATTTGACCTTTGCCTACTCAAAACATCATCAATAGACTTGTTTCCTCTAGGAAAGGTTGCATTAGCAAGCTCCCCCTTCAACCTAGCATTTTCTTCAAATGTGTTTGTACTACTAGAGGAAATTAAAACACTAGGTAAGGCAATGTTAGTCAATTGAGTTTGAAGTTTTTCACGAGACTTTGTGAGCAACAAGAGTTCACTTTCCAAGGCATTGTGAGCCTTATCTAGCTTCCTAAAGTCCTCAGCAAGTTTGTCATGAAAAACACCAAACTCAACCTTATCCTTTTAACCCTTTTTATACTTAGAAATGGCATGATCATGTTCTTTGATGAGTTTGCTAATAATTTGATCATTTGCCACATCGAGCCCTTCAAGTTTTATTTCAAGGGACATCCTAGTCTCTTGTTCTTCTTCTAGATCATTATTTAGTGCCTCCACCTCAATCATATGCTCTCTTCCTAGTTTACATCTTTCATCAAGAATCCCTTGTGTGTGAGAAAGCTGGCTCAAGAGGTTCACAAAATAATTCTTGTGTTCCCCTTGAAGGTTAGTTATAAACACATCAAACACAACTAATTCCTCTTTGACCTCAAGAGATATATCCTCATCAAGTTCATCGTCAATCAAAGAAGAGGGGTGAGGATAAGATAATACCTCCGTTCCTCTTGCCATAATGCAAGTGACATTCTTGTTGGAGATATTCTCATTTGGAGAGTCGAAGAGGGAGAATGTGGGAGTAGATGTAGTGGCAAGAGCAGCCACACCACTTGATGTTTCATCTTCAGTGTCAGAGGAAAATTCTTCATGTGTGATCAAGACAATTTCACCTGACTTCTTGCGGGTGGGATTCTTCTTAATGAAGCGCTTCTTGAGGGGAGCCTTGGAGTTTTTATTTAACACAAGTTTACCCCCATGATCTTCTCTTTTCTCATAGGGACAACCGGCAACAAAATGGTAGCGGTTACCACAATTGAAGCAAGTTCTCAATTTTGAG
This sequence comes from Avena sativa, assembly GCA_916181665.1. Classification (NCBI taxonomy): domain Eukaryota; kingdom Viridiplantae; phylum Streptophyta; class Magnoliopsida; order Poales; family Poaceae; genus Avena; species Avena sativa. The sequence goes on along the minus strand of OV702280.1, from coordinate 337,240,898 downwards.
CCATTGTCTCTTCTCCCATTTGGGTTGCTTCTTCGTTGCATCTCCATCTTGGCCTTGGTGGGGTATTTCCAAAAGTTTCTTGCATAGAAGGCCATATACTCATCATGAGCAACCTTGACATCATCGGGGTGGCTCATAGACAAGCCTTCATCACTCTCTTTTTCATCCACATACTGCACAACTTTGGCTTTTAAGGCAAGGTTGACTCCACTACTAATTCCAATAGCTCGAGCATGGGCACCTTTGGCATTTTCGGAAGCAACCTTGAAAGCGTCCATCTCTTGCATAACTTCATTTGAGGTCATGAGATGGTAGTTATGTCTTGCTTGTAGACTCTTCAAGTCAGTGGGCTCAAAGGGCACGAGTGCACTCACATATTTCTTTCCAAGCATCATCCATATGTGAGGCACCCACATTCCTAAAGGCGGTGGCAGTGGACTTGAGCCTTAGATAAATGTCTTCATGATCTTCGCCATCCTTCATATAGAAGCCTTTGGCTTCATTGCTCAGTGCATCATACCGGTTTCTTCTCATGCTCTCATTTCCAACTTATAGCTCAGTGAGAGCATCCCAAGCTTCCATGGTGGTGTTAAGGTGTTCAATGTGAGGGTAATGTACCTAAACCTTGTTGAATCATGTGCAACGCGGTGGCATTGAGTTGACTATTGACAACTTCTCTTCTTGTCAAGTTGGTTGGATCTACAATTCGGAGTCCTTCTTCAATAATTTTCTATAATTCAATGCAAGAGCTGTGCACATGAGATTTCATTAATGATTGCCATTGAGCAAATGAAGTTTTAGCTAGCTTAGGTGGGTCACCTCTATTGTTAATATGTGGGTGAGGGATAGGTGGGTCCGGAGAGTACTAATTGGGAATCTCATGGTGCTATGCCTTCCCATCATCCTTTTTGGTGGAGGGATTAGTGTTTTAATGTCTATACCCCACCACCACAACCGCGGGTGATGTCTAGGCATTCACCTTTGGTGGTGGTGGATATTCTTCTCGAGGAGGAGGAGGAGGAGGAGGAGGTGGTGAGGCTAATTTATCTTTAACAAGTTGCTCAACTAGGTCGTGCAATTGTTTGATTTCGTTGCCCAGGGTGAAGCTCAAGCTTGTTTCCAAATTCTTGAGATCCTCCATGTACACCATCTTACTAGTCTCATCACCATCTTCTCCTACTTGGCCACCCATTTACTCTTAGGCGGTAAAGCCCGAATAAAGAGCCGAGGCTCTGATACCAATTGAAAGGATCGTATGGGCACCTAGAGGAGGGGTGAATAGGTGCTACTTTAAATTTTACTCTTTTTCAAATTAGGGCTTGACACAGAAGGTAAATTCTCTAGATTATGCAACTATGGTGAATTTACCTATATGTAAAACTAGCACAACGCTAAGAAAGAACAAGATAAATAAAGTGCGGTAAAGGATAGAAGTCACCAAAGTGGAGCACACGGAGACACAAGGATTTGTTTCCCGCAGTTCCTTCCTTTTGAGGGGAAGTACGTCTGCGTTTGGAGAGAGGGTGGTTTCAAACCAGCAACGCCACGAGAGGCCTCCCTTGTTCTCCGATGAACCTCACCCCAACGGGTTCGATTCACCTCTTCCACTATATCGGCAACCTTCGAGGTGGAAGCCGGCACCTTTACAACAAGTTCGAGGCACACATCCACAACTGAATTGGAGGCTCCCGAATACAGGCAAGCTGTCAAACAATCAAAGACAAGCTTGTAAGAATCAATACAAGAGTTAGGGTTTCCAAAGAAACCCTAGAGCAAGGGGCCCTCAAGTGAATGAGGGGAAAATGAAAATCTCTCTTGGTGAAGCTATAGATCAAGGCCTCCTCCTTCGATTCTCCAAAGATCAAAGACATTGGATGGTTGGATGAAGAGATCTTGGCGATTTGGTGGCTCAAATGGAGGTGGGGTTCCTGAGTGGGTCAAGAAGCTTCCCAAGGTAAAAAGGGGGTATTTATAGCCCCCCTGGAAAAATAGCCGTTACAGAGTCACTAACCCCGAAGACTCCGGTCTCTAGGGCCGGAGACTCCGGGAGGGGGGAGGGGGAGACTCCGGTGCCGACGATGGACTCCAGGCAACACTCTGGAGGGGTGTCTAGTACCCTTTTCGACTGAACCTGGAGACAGGGTCGGAGACTGGGCCGGAGACTCCGGGCCACATCCCCAGAGACTCAGGTGCTGCGCAAGACTCTAGGCCCAACTTCGGGGTAGGATACATAAGGTTTTCTGGGACGGCAAGAGACAACCCCGGATACAAGGCCGGAGTATCCGAGCCTGGACTCCGGAGTCTCCGGGCCTACACCCCGGAGCCTTCGGACTTAGGGGAGGCAGCCGACAGAAAAACCCAGCAGGCCCTTTTTCTTGATAAGCTTCGGGTTCTTCATGATTAGAAAATAGAGCACCGTCTCTAGCTTTTTTCATAGATGAACCTGCAGCACTTAACACATGGTAAAAAATCACTTGTGTTGTCATCAAACATCAAAACATCATTAAGGCAGGGAATGCCCTTTCAGCAACTCTGGGCAAGTCCCTAGAGGAACGCTTGAATCGGTAGTTTTTGGGGCAGCCCCTGGAGACACACTCGTGCGCTCGCTGGATGTAACCTACACACGTGATAAATTTTCTCTCTCCTCCGTTAAACTAATTATTTTCCAATCTCTTGTAATTAGCACATGATATAGAAGGTACCGAATGCGTCGAGGTACCAATATACGCATCACATCTCTTTCGTCGTGGCATTAAAGGACATGTGGATTTGGAATTATTATTTTTGGATTGTCACCCGATCATTAAATGACATTAATATCTTGCATAAATTCATCTATTTGCAAGACTAGATAATGGAGATGCTTCGGCTTTTAACTCCAGAGTCATAAACCATGACTATACAATGGGCTATGATCTTCATGGCATATATTCTTCATGGTCCACTTTTATGAAGATATTCATGAGCCAAATTAAGGAAGGAATCAATGGGTCAAGTGTATGCTGCAAGGATATCGAAAAAGCTTTCGATGGGAAAATAAATACGAACATATTTTATGGGAAAATAAATGTAATTGATTATCACATCACACAACTATCATTCAAATTGAAATAACGTGGATTAAGCTATGGATGCATTTATTCGTAATCTCTCAACACATTTACATCCTCCACAAGTAACGTGTTTACTAGTCGAGGGTGTAAACAATTAATGGTGGAGGATATAAACGCGTTTATTTGTAATCCTTCAATTGAAACAATTACAACTCAAATAAAGCTGAATAATAAGTTTTCTGCAGATTGTAAACATGATTTTATAGCCCACGCTTTTACTGGAGTTGCTCGGAAACGGTTTCATGGTATAACTGATTTTCATTGTTTTGAGAGAGATAGAGATCAATGGATCCTCCCACTTTTCATTACTACTTGCTTTGTTTTAAAATATAAAATGTCTTAGATTTGTAAAGAAAATGTATTTAGACTTTTTCTAGTGTATAGATTCACTCTAAACCTGAATGAATCTACGTACTAAATAAGTTTAGATACATTTGTTTCACAAAAAATATCTTATATTTTAAAAGTACATTCCATCACAGCGCTACAAAGAGAGTGACAGTAATCACATGAACAAAAAGAATCTTAGAAACATTCCCCCTTGTAGTAAAAAAAATCTAACAGCAAGGTGCCAGGGCAGCACCCGAGCCTAGTTCCCCGCCAAGCGACCGGACCAAAAGGCAGCAGTAGGCACAAACATTCGGAGAGAGAGAGGCCCGCTGGTCAGCTCTTGCCTATTTAAGCGCACGCTGCCCGGCCAATCCCTCCTCACTCACTTGCCCAGAAACTTCCCCTCCCCTGCTTCGGATGCTCTCTCTCTCGCTCCTCACTCCGCGCTCCCAGGCTCCTCAGCGTCCCGAGCAGGAGCAGTCTCCCATGGTAGCGCAGCCTGGCGCCCAATCCATGGCAGGGTAAGCCGCGTTCGGGTTATGGGTTCCGTCTCTTTCGTTTGACTTTTCTTTCTGCTCTCGAGGGTTTTCTTGTTCTATTTTTTTGCTCGTTCTCGGGGTGTTGTCTGCTCCAAAATTGTGAGGGGATTTTGGTTTGGGTTTGATCCTGTGGGGCGTCGCGATTGATCAGCTGGGGGTTTATTCCGGTGCGTGCGCGGTTTCTCTCTTCGGAGGAGACCGGATGCTGATTACGTCCGGTGTCGGAGCTCGAAGCGCGTGGCTGAGCAGGTTCCGGTCTGACGGAGCAAGTGCCTGCGAGATCGTCAGGACTCAGTCCGGTGTATAATCCGGCCCGGTTCTGTTTATTTGTTGCAGTGGCTGGAGGGGTTTTACGGTCTGCCGAGGTGGTGGTGGAGAAAGCTTCCTCTCGAAGGAAGAGAAGGGTACTGTTCCATTCCGTTCCGTTCCGTGTGGTGTAGACTGATCTCATGGTCGCTCGCACTCGCAGCTGCCGTAGTCCGTCCCTGCTCCCGTTCAGTATTTTGCTGAATCGATCCCATCCCATCTCGCAGCTTGTCCGTCCCTGAAAATTTGGTTTGAGGTGGTCACGCAGCAGAGACGGATTTGTGCTGTTTGTTTTGTTTCCAGGTATCGGTCTGACAGCGCGATGCGTGGGTCACCATCACCATGGAGATGCCCGGTGTAACGCCGCCGACGCGATTCCGGCCAGGTTCCTCTCGTCGGTACGGTGACAGTGCGTTAATTTTTACAGCAGTGTTGGAGGAGCCTCCCTCTGGGAGGAACAAGGAAGCAGAGAAGTTCTGAAAGAAAAAGACGGAAGCAGATAAGGGTCCTGCTCCTGCCCTGCTCTGTTTTGTTTTGTGGAGACTGATCGATCTCGCAGCTGCCCCATTTTGCCCTTCTTTGTTTCGAGACGGTCACGGAGTAGAGTAGAGATCGCCGGGGTCGGATCATCGATTTGCTGCCTGATACTGCTAATATGCCATGGTGTAGCCGTGAGTGTCCGGCGTTCGTTCAGTAGCGTGGCGCTCTCTGAATCTGATTTGTGCCGTTTGATTGGAATCGGATCATCGATTGCAGCTAGTACACCCCGTTCGGTCCGATTGAGCAAATGCGCGCGACACCGTCAGGGACAGGGAGGTGCCCGCTGCCAGGTGTAACGCCGGCGACGTGATTCCCGCCGGGCTCCTCTCGTCGCTGCAGTGGAAGTGCTTGGGTTTGGGGTGGAGGAGGACAGGAGGTGTCTTCCTCTGGAAGACAGCAGAGGTCTCAAAAAAAAAAAAAAAACAGGAGCAGCGTAGAAAGGTAACGCCTCCGCGTCGTCGACGCGAATCCGGCCCCGTTCTGCTCGTCCTCGATGTGGCAGTGCAGGGGGGTCGTGATCTACCGAGGTGGGGGTGGAGGTCTGGAGGATCCTTCCTATCGAAGGAAGCGCAGGAGGCTCCTGCGCCGTTCCGCTCCGTTCCGTTCTGATTGGTGGAGTATCACAGTCGTCAGAAATCAGGGTAGAGATCGAAGATTTGTGCTGTTGGATCCTCGATTCGCTGCTACTGCTAGCATATGCGATGGTGCAGGTTCGGCTCGTTCGGTATTGCTGGTTCGAATCTCGTCTCGTGGTGCTCTCTGAACTCTGGTCGCAGTCCCTGTGAGTTTGTTTTCAGTTCGTCAGAAGCAGAGACAGATTTTATTGCTGCTATTACCAGATGGCGCAGCTCCCCCGTTCAGTATCTGGATCACAGATTCACAGTAAACCTTTCCCCATGCTATCTCTGAACATGCTACCTGTTGTTTAGATCATTGGCTGTTTACATCGATGGGCATGGTCTAGATTTGTCTCATTTTTTTTCTGAAACAGGGGACGAAACAGAACAGAGAGCTCCTAGTCAGTACTCTGTATATGATTAATTTGGGCTCCTAAACTAGCAATGCAAGGCTAAAGAACTGCAAACCGAAACTGATGGCAGTACTCTGTGTATGATTAGTTGCCTACCGGACCAACATTGATCTATCTATCAGTGTACAATAGTGTCTATCAGAATTACATGTCGTAGTTAATTATCTCCATTCCTGCTAGTACTTTTCTTCCAGTTAATGTACATGGCACGGTAGCACACAGGTGTTCTCCGAAACATTGACTATTCCTGATAACCTATCAATGTACCTAGAATTCAGGTAGATATCTTTCTGTGAAAACTCTTTCGCGCATCTAGCTTAGGATCTCCATCGTGCATCTAAAAAGGTCTGCTGATTAACCTGATAGAGAGCATTTTGTTGGGTTTATGTGGGACCTATGATATGAATCATTAGTTTAATTTATTATCTGTTTGTCTCAACTAAGATAGACTGATCTCAAATATTTTCCTGCAGGTCATTGATTGTTACTGCAAAGATGATTGCTGCAATAATTAGAAACCCAGCTAGCGAAATTAAGAAATTGGTTGCACATGCATGGAAGGAGTGCCCAAATTGCAAATACCACATTTATAATGGCGATGTAAGTGTTGTTAACTATTTAATATGATAGCTAGATTTAAAATTTTATGCTCATTTGTGTACTCCCTCCGGTCCATATGAATGGCCTTAACTTTGTTTAGATACGAATGCATTTAGTCTAAATACTTAACTAGATGCATACGAATCTAGATAAAGTTGAGGCCATTAATATGGACCGGAGGAAGTAGTAATTTTCCCCATTACAGTCTGGTGCATTAGGTTCAACAGTGATAAAAAATGCAGGTTCCAAATAAAGTATCAGATCCAACACTAGTACTCCATGAATTAGTCGCTTCAGTACTTCGTTTATGCACAGAGTGTTTTCAATCGATGAGGTGTTGTTAGATCCTATATGCATGGGAATGACATGTCGGAAGCAACAATTTCATTGTATTCATTTCCGTGCTTGATATGCTTGTTGAGCCATTATGTTCTTAACCACTTAGATGCTAAATTTGTACCTTAATCTTGATGAGCAGACAAGTTGAGAAACCCTTTTTAATACTATGCAGAGATATACCTCACTGTAGAACCACATTTCTGTTTTTTTACATCAAATGGGAAATTGTCATGCATTCATATACAGAGGGTGTGCAACGTCATGATTTGTGGTTGCACTTCATGCCTTGTGTTGCAGGTTTCATCACAGTGGCAAGGACTCCCTGTTGGTGTGAAGTTTGAACCATCTGATCAGGAACTGCTAACACATTTAGAAGGAAAGGTCGGCAGTGCAGCATCCCATGCACAAATAGATGACTTTATTCCAACCATAGAGGAAGTGGAAGGAATATGCTATACGCATCCCAAAAATCTACCTGGTACAGGCTTCTTATTTGGCACTTGTTATCAGGACCTTCTGAATGTACCTTGTTAGCTAATACTAGTACTTTGCAGAGTAAAGTCTTGGTTAGTTGATTTTCACGTGCCCCTGTAGGTATCAAGATGGATGGGAGCAGCAGCCATTTTTTCCACAGAATATCAAATGCGTATGATGTTGGCCAGCGCAAGCGTCGCAAGATAAATAATGGTAACCGCATTGATTCTGATGAACAGATCAGATGGCATAAGACGGGACAATCCAAGCCCATCTTAGATAATGGCGTCATAAAAGGCTGGAAGAAAATACTGGTTCTTCACAAGGGAAAGAAAGTTAAAACTAACTGGACGCTCCATCAGTGTCACCTTGGGGCATAGAAAGATGAGAAGCACGGGGAGCTTGTCGTCTCCAGAGTCTTTTGGCAGGTGAAGCCAAACAATGCTGAGAAGTCGCAGATGCATGTTGCCGATGTAGAATCTGGTTCATGTGCTGTGGAAATCGATCCTACAACCCCAAATATGTACCCTCAACAGCCTTGTTGCCTAAGTGGTATCCCATTCGAAAAAGAGCAGAATCAGGTTATCATCATCATCTTTGGCTTTTATGTTTACTACTGTACATTGTTATTGACTGCCGTTCATGTTGCTTACTGCATTTTCTGAAACTGTGACAGGATGCGGAAGAGCCCAGCTCACCTGCTGTTGAGGACTTTGCAGCGCTCCCTCCACTGTGTGACGCCGACATCCATGAGAATCCGGTGCCCCGAGACAACCCCGGCATGGACCCGCTCCCCGGATTCCCCGACCTGGATTATACATTCCACTTTCCGGAGTTGTTCAATTTCACCGTAAGTTTACTGTGTGCTGTGTTGATGCTCACTTCCCGGTCTGTTTCTGTTTTTTACGGCGAATCTCCTCATCGTGTGTTTCTTTCTTGTGTTGATCTGCAGGATAGCCTCGACTGGCTGAACGGAAACGAAGCATAGCACAGAGAGGAGGAGCACCAGAGGAGGGGTTAAGAGGTAGCCGCTCAATGCAGAGAAACTGCCTTCCTCGGATTAATGAGTGATCCATCTCCGAGGAAAATTTTGTATATGATGTTTCGGTCTGCGAATTGGCGTGCCTCAGGTATGTTTCCATCATAGTGGTATTAGTAGACGAGTCGAGCAACATCTCGCTCTCGGAAGTCTCAAGTCTGTGTTGTTAAGTTGTTGATGTGTTGTACTTGTAATGTCTAAGACATGTAAGGGATCATCCGGTGCTTTGAGTAGATTGTTTCCCCTTGAGATGTATTCTAGTCTGTTTAAGTGCAAATTCTGCTGCACTCCCTGTTGGTCGGACATAAAATATAGGATATGGCATGTTGAGATGTACTGTACTAATTTTATTGTAATGCATATTTATCCGACGTGTTCCATGCTTTATGTTCTCTGGTTAGAGACGCCGAGGTAAGTGCTAGCTTCTACTCCCTCCGTTTTAAAATATAAGATGTTTTAGGTTTGTGAAGAATGTAGGTTCATTGAGGTTTGGAGTGAACCTACACACTAAAACAAATCTAGATACATTCTCTTCATAAATCTAAAACATCTTATATTTTGAAACGGAGGGAGTAGGTTCTAGTTTCTTATTTCGAAGAACTGGAGAATTCACCACAACTGTTGATGGTCTGAAGTAGAAGTGTGACTGACAGTTCCCAAGGTCAAACTTCACTGTGAAATCCTGCATAAGCTGCTCATGTGTAACCATAAGTTCAGAACATAGTTAACTTAAATCATCCTAGGAACTAGGAAGCCAACAAGCCTACAGATCAAGAAGTATCGAATAAGAAATTTCTACTAGATACGGTATGCTTTACAAGAAATTGGCAAGTCAGGATATCCTTGTTTTTGTTGCATTGTATATTTGCTAATGACGCTGATGTAACTATTGCGGAGGGAGTAGTTTAGAAGATGGGGTAATAATCCTGTGCAAAATGGGCAGCTTGATGCTGTTTGGAGTTACCTGTACAAGTGTGAATTAACGGGAGCTGACACTTAGGGTGTATTTGTTATCCTGGGCCAACCCAGAAAATCTAACCTCATTCCACTTTTACCAGCAGAGACCGTGTTTGTTAGGCCGGGTGGACTCACAAAGCTAAGCTCAGGTCGTGCGAAAAACGGCTCTCGGCCTGGCCAGACTGAGAAGCAAAAAACGAGGTTCGCATGTGAGCCTGGCCGAGTTGACCTGAAAAATTGTGCCCCGCGGTCCCCGAAAAAACTCCCGCTTGGCCCCGCGGTAGGGCAACTCCCTCTCCCTCGCGACCCGTTCCCAAATCCCTCCCCAGCCGCCACTCTTCCGTTCGCATCCACCGTCGCCAAGCTCCTCCCCCGCCGCCGCTCCTGCCTTTCTCCCCCTGCTCCTCCCCAGCCGCCACTCCTCCCTTTCTCCCCCTGCTCCTCCCCAGCCGCCACTCCTCCCAGAACGACCACCGCCACTCCTCCCAGAACGACGACCAGCTACCCCGACGGACCAGATCGACCACCGCCGCCCCGCCTAGCTCCGACGGCCAGCTGCCCCGCCGGACCAGGACTACCACCGCCACCCCGCCGGACCAGGACGGCCATCCAGCACGCCGGACCAGAACGACCACCGCCGCCCCACCTAGCTCCGACCCGCCAAGCTCCGACGGCCAGCTGCCCGCCGGACCAGGAGTACCACCGCCACCCCGCCGGACCAGGACGACCAGCCAGCACGTCGGACAGATCTGCACACCTGCACGCACGGGAGGCATCTGCACCGACCGATCTGCACGGCAACCACTTCTCCAACAGAGGCATCTGAGGTAGTAGCTCCCTCTGTTTCTTTGCAAAAAATTATGGGTTACATATGATACTTTCAAATATTAATGTTGTGGACAGTAGGATTTTATTCTATGCAATTGTATGCATGATGGATACTTGGTGTGTCCTGTTTGTTTCATTGCTGTGTGTGAAAATGATTTTTTTGTCTCTTCAGATGGATGATGTGACCAAAAAACAACGTCAACTAATCGTGCAAGCAGCCGGCCTTGCAGCTGCATTGGGAGCTTACATGATTTTTATCTCAAGGAGAGCTAGAAACCAAACTCCGATGTTATTAGGTCGTAGGATTGATATGGATATAGCTAGGGAATCAAACTTGAGATTTATCTATCATTCTACCGAATCAAATTGCTCAAATCAGCTTAGAATGAAAAGAGCTCCCTTTTTTCGCTTGTGCAATTTGTTTAGAGAGAGAGAATTATTGAAAGATAGTTGACATGGTTATACCCTGCGGGTGCATGACCTCAGCATACCTAGTCCAGCCCAAGGAAGGCCCACGGCAAAAGTACGTTGGCCCATGAAGATTTTCGGGTGGCCCAGGCCCATGGTGCCTTCGGATCCTTGGAGAGCAAGACTAGAGTAGATAGGAAATTCAAAGGGGTAAAACCCTAGAACCTGTAACCGACTAGGACTATGCCCGGGACCTGCCTAAGTCTATATAAAGGCCAGGAGGGCACGGCCTAGAACTCTTGACTCATACTCTCGCATACACACCTCCACGCCAGATTGCATCTGCGCACCCCTGTAATCTTCGGTTCCGCCGTAATCAAGAGCAGACAAGCAGGAGTAGGGTTTTCCCTCCGGGGGCCTGAACCTGGGTAAACCTTGTGTCCCCGTGTTGCTTGTTTGCTAACCGTTCCACGATCTCCAGCATCCCCATCTTCTCCAAAACCCAAGTCCATAACAATGGGCATTGATGAGATCAAACCTCGTCAATTGGCGCCGTCCGTTGGGCGCTGATTGTGCGATCGTGACGGTCCCAACCCGATCGATCTACAACTCTGCAGCAACGGAGAGCCATCTCCTCTTCGGTGCTTCCGACTTCACCGCCCACTCGCCGGCCACCATGAAGGATTTCGAGCCCGTAGGTGACGGACTCGAAATCTTGTTCGGGAGCTTCTGCTTCCAGGTGGGGCAAACTGGCACCCTCCGCCTACCTGAGCGGGTTCCCCTACCATTAATCAGGCCTGCTTCATGGGCCCCACACCCCGTGCTATGCACAACACCATCAGCAGATGATTCCTACGACAGCAGCAGCTGCAACTCCGATCTGTGCGATCCGCCATCGGATGCAGGGACCTACGGTTCCGGATCTGAAAGCTGCGGTAGCAGCGGGCCAATCTACGAGCGCTACCAATGCGCCGCAGTCATCCAAAGCGACGTGGATCAGCAAACACCCAACCCGCCGCCTAACCCTCCAGAACGAAACGGTGGGAACAGAAGAATCCAATCTCCCCCACCCGAAGGGGAAAACAACGGCGGCCACGTCATCCGCCTTAGCAAAGAGGGATGGACCCAGGTCCGCGAAGCTATGGCAGGCAACATAGTTCTGCCCGCAGACGCCTCGCGAGATATGCTGATGGCCTACCACCTGCTCCTAATCGAGGAACACAAGAAGCAGGTCAAGATGCAGGAGGTGCTTGACAAACGCAAGCAAGCAGCCTCAGAGTCCAGCGCGCGACGAGCCGCGCTCTCCGCCATGGGCATCGGCTCCAGTTCGAATGCCAACCCAGGCAACAAACACCGCTCCCGGATGGAGAACATGGATCCCAAGGAGCGCCGCGAATTGACGCGAACTCTCCACACATCCTTCATGGAGATGGACGCCGACGGCAACGTCATCCCGAAAACGCCGCAGACTGCGATCATGGCAGCCACTGCGTACCTCGCGGCCCACCCACCTCCCGAGGGGGACCCGAAGAGGGCCATGCACAAGTCCGCACTTACCGGACTCGGACTCGTCGGAGCCGCGCCCCACCAGGAAGCTCCCAAGGAGCCGAAGAAGAAAGCTCCGGTCAGGTTCGACCGCAGCTCCACCCCTTCATCCGAAGAGGAGGAACATGACCTTCCCCGGAGGAAGAAGAGTTCGCGATGCCACGACCGCGACTACGACGCCAGAGATGCGCTCACACAGCGCAAAATCGACAAAGCGCGAGCTAAACGCGCATGCTCATCTGAATCCGAGATGGACGAAGACGAAGGAGAACTCTGCGGAGCTCGATGCTTTAGTAGGTCCGTCCGACGGACACGGATGCCGCAAAATTTCAAGCTTCCTTCGGATACTCCGAAGTTCGACGGCACTCAAGACCCAAAAGCTTGGCTCAGCGATCACTTATCATCCGTCAAACTGCACGGTGGAAACAAGGAGACCGCCATGCAATGCCTTCAGCTGCAGCTGACAGGCGCAGCCCGGATCTGGCTCAGCAGCTTATCCTCAGAGTCCATCCGAAGCTGGGACGAACTAGCTTACAGTTTCATCTGAAACTTCAAGGGTACCAGCAAAAGGCCCGCCTCAATCGAAGAATTGCGAGCCTGCACTCAGTGAACGGGCGAATCCATTCGCTCGTACATCCTATGCTGGTCCAACACAAAGAACTCCGCAGCCCACATCTCCGAAGAGAGGGCCATCGACGCCTTCAGGGACGGCGTCAAGCGCCAAGACTTGAAGGAGGAGCTTGGGCGCATCAAACCCAAAACGCTCGATCACCTCATGGACATCGCCAACAGGTGGCTGACGGAGAAGACTCCATTCACCGAGCACAATCGGAAGAAGAGGACGACTATGGTCGACGGCGAGAGCGCCGTAGCAAGAGAAGATCGCGCGTCTACGACGATCGCGACGGACCCGACATGGTCGCGGCTGGCTACGCCGATCGCCGCAACGACGCCAACCGCAACAGCGGAGGATATCGCGGAGGAAACTTCTGCGATGGAGGGCGCCTAGCACAGTCGTGGCAACGCCGCAACCGCGATAATGGACCCTCAGCATACGAAAAGCTTTCGGGTCCATGCACCATCCACTTCTACATCGACAAGCAGGATGGCAAAAAGAAAGCGAGCCACATGCTCAAGGACTGCCGCGAGTTCCAGAAGCTCAGCGAAAGCATGGTGCAGATGAGGCAGCAAGCTCCAATCCCTGCGTTCGGAAACGCACCCGCACCAGGTGAGATAGCGCATGGAGCTCCTCCACCACCACCTGTAGGAGGCCCGAACCAACCGGTCGCACCAGCATAGAACAACGCTGGAAACGGGTATCCCCGCCGAAAGGAGCACTGATGATCCAGAAGGGGCGCCCTACGAATAGGGTGCAGAAGAAAATCACCCGACAGATCAACCTGGCCGTGGCAACTCCACCCGCCATCCCTGAGTACCTCAGCGGATCGGAGTCCTGCATCATGTTTCACTCGTTCGGATCACCCTTGCCAGATCCCTCGCCCAGGTCATGCTGCCCTGGTGCTGGAGGCACAGATCGGAGGTTTCAAGATGAGTCGCGTCTTCATGGACGGCGGCAACGGCATCAACCTGATGTTCGCAAGCACTCTAGCAGCAATGCGGATCCCGCAGTGCAGCCTGGAAAGACACAACGTTCCACGGCATCGTGCCAGGGAAGGGCATATTTCCCCTGGGCAAGATATGGCTCGACGTCATCTTCCGCAAGCCGGACAACTTCCGACTGGAACGGCTCGAATTCGAAGTGGTGGACTGGCCATCACAGTACCATGCCATCCTCGGGCGTGTAGCATTCGCAAGGTTCCTGGCTGTCCCACATTATGCATACCTGCTACTCAAGAGGCCAGGACCGAAGGGCGTCATCACAGTCCACGGGAGCTTCACCCGATCGGACCAATGCGACAGAGATTTCAACAGAATCTCCCAATCATTTGGAATGCAGGAGGAGCTCCTTAGGCTCCGCGAGGTGACGGACAATGGGGCACCCCCAGTCGCACGACAAAACGCACCTGACATGTCTTTCGACTCCACGGTCAACACAAAGAAGGTGCAGATCCACCCGACGGATGCCTCCAAGACGGCGCTGATCGACAACGACCTCAACCCCGCATAGGAAGGCGCGCTCGTCGAATTCCTCCGTGAGCGCTGGGAAATCTTCGCCTGGTGTCCTGCGGACATGCTAGGTGTTCCCAGGGAATTCGCCGAGCACGCACTCAACATCTTTCCAGACACCAAGCCCATCAAACAGTCCATCCGAAGACTGTCTGAGCCACAAGCCGAAGCTATCGGCAAGGAAATCAACAGACTACTCGCTGCAGACTTCATCAGAGAAATCAAAGAAAGCGAGTGGCTTGCAAACACAGTCATGGTCCCAAAGAAGGACACGGACATCCTGCGGATGTGCGTGGACTTCACGTCGCTAAACAAGCATTGCCCAAAGGACCACTTCCCTCTTCCTCGGATCGATCAGATCATCGATTCGACTGCAGGTTGCGAGAAAATCTCCTTCCTCAACGCCTACTCAGGCTATAACCAGATTCGACTCAAGGTCAAAGATCAGGAGAAAACGGCGTTTATCACACCGTTCGGAGTATTCTGCTACAACACAATGCCTTTCGGGCTAAAGAACGCAGGTGCCACGTACCAGCGATGCATGCAGGCCTGCCTCAAGGACCAGATCGGTCGCAACGTCCAAGTCTATGTTGACGACATAGTCATAAAAACCAAGGAGGCAAAGACACTTATTGACGATCTCCGCGAGACTTTCGAAAACCTTGACCGCTACAGGATCAAGCTAAACCCCGAAAAGTGCGCCTTCGGCGTCCCATCTGGTCAGCTGCTTGGGTACTTCATCTCTCAGCGAGGGATCGAGGCGAACCCGAAGAAAATCAGAGCCATCATGACGATGGAGAAGCCGAAAAACCTCAAAGGCGTCCAGCAGCTCGCAGGACGAATAGCGGCGTTAAGCAGATTCATCAGCCGCATGGGCGAGAAGGCCCTACCATTCTACCAGCTGCTACGCAAATTAGATAAATTCGAGTGGACGCCGGAAGCCAACGATGCATTCGAAAGCCTCAAGCGGCTTCTCTCCACCTCGCCCGTCTTGGTCATGCCAAAGGAGCGCGAGCCTCTGCTGCTGTACATAGCAGCCACACACCAAGTGGTCAGCACCGTGCTAGTGGTCGAACGACCCGAAGAAGGCAAGACCCACGGGGTCCAGCGCCCAATCTACTACCTCAGCAAGGTACTGACACCAACAAAGCATAGGTACCCTCACTACCAGAATCTCGCCTACGGCGTGTTCATGACAGCTCGACGGCTGAGCCATTACTTCCAGGAGCACCAAGTAATGGTCGTCAACGAGGCACCCCTGAACAGCATCCTGAATAACCCAGAGGCCACAGGACGCGTGGCCCTGTGGGGCATCGAGCTGTCACCCCTGGACATCATCTATAAGAAGCGACTCGCAATCAAATCTCAAGTCCTTCCGGACTTCCTGGTACATTGGATGGAGCTGCAGCTGCCAGACACCCCTGACATGTCGCAGTCGTGGACAATGCACTTCGACGGCTCCAAGCGCGAAGCTGGAGCAGGAGCCGGGGTCATATTGACCTCCCGCAGGGCGACCAGATGAAGTACGTCCTACGGATGAAATTCTGAGCCTCCAACAACGAGGCCGAATACGAAGCCCTCATCCACGGCATGAGGATGGCAAAGATATGCGGCGCAACGCGCCTGGTCATCTACGGTGACTCCAACCTCGTCGTCCAGCAGACGATGAATGATTGCGACGCACACGCCGAAAACATGATCGCGTACCGCGCGCTCTACAACGCACTCGAAGGAGAATTTGATGGCTGCGAGCTTCGGCACGTCGGAAGAGAAAGCAACGAGGAAGCCGACAGACTCGCCAACATCGGCTCCACCTGCGCGAAGGTTCCACCAGGTGTGTTCCTCGAACAGATCTGTGTGTCATCGATCAAGCGAAAATTCCCCAAAGGATCACCCGAAGAAGCAGAACACTCGGGGGCCACACTGCCCGAAGGACATGAAGGACCCGAGAAACTGGACACAGAGGTCGCCATGGTAAACCTAATGCAGGTCATGGCAGTCGAAGAAACTTGGACGCGACCATACCTCCAGTTCTTGATAAACGGAGAACTGCCTGACAGCCCGACAGATGCCCGGCGCATATCTCGTCGGTCAGAAGCCTTCACCATCATCAATGGCGATCTGTACAAGCGCAGTATTACGGGTGTATTACAAAGGTGTGTCACCATCGGTGACGGAAAAGCCATCCTCCAAGACATCCACGAGGGCATCTGCGGCCATCTCGCAGGCAGCCGCTCCCTTGTTGCCAAAGCTCTACGAGTCGGATTCTACTGGCCAACGGCCATGAGCGACGCAAAGGACATTGTCCGAAGATGCAACGGGTGCCAACGGTTCGCCGATAAACCGCACGCACCCGGATCAGATCTCAGACCCATACCTATAGCCTGGCCCTTTGCTCAATGGGGCCTCGACATGATTAGCAAACTGCCAAAGTCGTCGAAAGGGGGACACGTCTACCTCCTGGTCGCAGTCGACAAATTCACCAAGTGGGTCGAGGCCATGCCCGTCACCAACCAAAAGGGCAAAACTGCCGTCAAATTCTTCGAGTCCATTGTCTACAGGTTCGGCGTACCGCACAACATCATCACTGACAATGGATCGAACTTTATCTCCAAGGAGTTCCAGGACTTCTGCGAAGGCCTCGGGATCAACATGACGTACGCCTCAGTGGCACACCCGCAAACAAACGGGCAAGTAGAAAAGGCCAACGGCCTAATCGGCGCTGGTATCAAGAAGCGCCTCATGAGTCCACTCGAACGGAAAGCTAGAGCCTGGACGAAAGAGCTACCATCCGTACTGTGGAGCTTACGGACTACGCCAAACAGCTCCACCGGCTACACGCCGTTCTTCATGGTACACGGAGTCGAGGCCGTGCTACCAGCCGAAGTATGCCACCAGGCTCCCCGGGTCGCCGCCTACAGCGAAGCCGAATCCACGGCTGCACTCGAAGATGCCGTCGACACACTCGACGAAGCAAGAGACGTAGCAGCAGCTCGATCGGCGGTGTACCAGCAGAGTCTCCGCAACTACCACAGCCGCCGGCTACGCCCAAGGTCCTTCGTCGAAGGAGACCTCGTCTTGCGACTCAAGCAAGAACGACCGAAGAAATTCGAGTCGCCATGGGAAGGACCCTACATCATCACCGAAGTCATCCCAGGTGGCGCCTATCACCTCAAGCACGTGGAGTCTGGAGTCGCATACTCCAACCCATGGAACATCGCACACTTACGACGATTCTACCCATAGTTACCTACCACTTTACTTTCAATAAGGCTTTTCAGCCAAGGCTATTCAGCCGAACAATGTACTTCCTCCGTTACGATATAAATAAAGCTAAGTGCCTTGCCCCAAAATTTTGTTTCGTTATTTGCAACATTACTTTATGCTACAAACGCACTCGGGGGCTCCCCCCACCTCACAATTTTCACCAGCTGAGAATCACACGTGTACACCCTGAGTAGCTGACAACATCAGGCAAACGAAAAGGACACGTACTCGAACAAAGCACTGCGTGCTCACAATAAACATAAACCTTTATAACACAGGGCATAACACGCCCAGTCAAAATATACAAATTTTACATCTATCTCTTTTACAGGTACTACCTATTCTGAAGAATAACCTGAGCACGCTGCTCAAACAAATCTACTACCTGTTCGGCGTACTGCCTTACAGCCGCATAATGCGGACGCATATCCCACTCGCCACCATCCGGCCGAAGAGGTGGCCCAGCTACTACAACAGACAAATCCACATCAGGACGGTGCAGCCTCACAAGGGACAAAGCAGCCTTCATGCCCGCAACGAGCTGTTGCCGTACCAGCTCCTTGACATTGCTCACACTTCGAAACTTCGACAGAAGACCAGCAAGACTTGTTGGCACAGCATCCAATGGAAACATGACATGCAACACCGAGGCAAGCGACGTCTGCACCTGATGAAGCACCCGCGAAACCTGGTGCACACGATCCTGCACCGTCGCCAGAGCCATGGAGCGGTCACGATCCATCCAGAAGAAGCCGCCAGCCTCCATGTCCTGTTGAGTCAAGCAGTTGACCCGAATAGCGACACGCTCTTTCTCTTCCCTCGGAGCAAGGTTAGCACCTGCGACAATTGTAAAAAATAAGGGGCAAGTCGAGAAGGCTCATCCGAAGAACTGAGCTACAGCTCGAAAAACAACTTACATTGAAGCTGCTCAGATAACCGAAGCAGTTCCGCCATCAAGTACTCCTCTCTGGCTGCACCGCGATCTGCCTTGGACTTCCAAACATCGGCATGACCACGCAACCCAAGCAACTCCCTCTCAAGATTACGAACACGGTCCCGAAGAATCATCCAAAGATGGCCGCAGCTGCACTGCAGGCGAGGTGTCAACAGGGTCAGCACCCGAAGGAACCTAGAGCAGCAGAAAAAGAAAAGGACACAAACATTCAGACAGTGGTAGTGCACAACTCAGAAGAATTCATTAAGCATATAAGGCCACTACGTGGCACGAGGACTGTGTTGTTCAAAATATTTACAGCAAAAGCAGACTACAAACTATCCTACATCTACAACGCCTAAGACGCGGCACCCTGAGTCGCCTCGGAGCCGGATTGCCTAGCCTTGGCCTCCCCTTGCTGCCGCAGCGCATACTCAGACATCAAATCAATGAGCTTCGGCCCATATCGCTTGCAGCGAGCAGAGTAGGAAGCAAAGGCTACCTCGGATCCGTCTGCGGTCGTCGGCATTCCGGAGGTGATCTGGGGCAGGTCCATCTCCACTCCAGCCGCCAAAGCCATCGCCAGCCTGACAGACGCGCCGATGCCCTTCTGCTTGCGCTTGTACGCCGCAGGCGCTTCGGCTGACAAAGCCTCCGCCAGGGCATCCACATCATCAAGGGTCGCGCCCTTAGGGACAAGCTCCTTGTAGAAGCGGCCAAGGACCTCCTTCGCCTTGGCAAGGGAGCTGACGACGGTGCTGCAACGATTTTCGACCGCTACAGTAGCATCATCTAGAGCACTCCCGTGCTCTAGAGCGCCGCGGTCAAACTCGATGCCTGCGGCATCTGAGACAAAAAAAAGACATGACGAAAGCAACGCAGAAGAAGACAAGAAAACAAGAAGAAAGAAGCACAAATACAACACTCACCCGAAACAGCCTTGGCAGCAGCTATGAGCTTGCATGCCACCTCTCTCTCGCGCGTAGCCGCAACAGTTGCCAGCTGCTCCTCACGGTCCGCGGCCTCCTGCTGCAGACGCTCCTTAGCTTCGGCTGCCTTGGTCAGATCTAGCTCGAGGCGTTCCTTCGCACCAACGGCGGCCTCAGCCTTCTTCTCCGATTGACCAAGGCTCTTCTTGAGAGCGTCGACCTCACGGAGATAAGTATTATGCTCCTCTGCATTCGAAACAAGCAAACGTCAGAGAGCAGGACCGTAATAAATGAAAGAAGCACCAAAAACAAACAGGTACCTTGAAGCTGTCGGAGGTTAGCCTCTAGCACCAGGCGCTCCTGCACCATCCGCTTGGCCTCCTCCACAAAAGGCTGTAGAAAAAGAAACACCAGTAAGAAAAAGGACTTGGGGGCTGTGCCCAACATTAAGGAATAAAGGAAAAACTCGAACACGAAGACACTCGGGGGCTTCCCCCCCGAAGATTCGAAAAAAGAACAAGACACGAAATTTTTCAGACACCCGGGGGCTCCCCCCGTGGCACGAAGCAGAGGTACTTATGAAGGGTTTCGCGACATAGTAAATCAAAATTTTCTACGGATGCGAACAGAGGGAAAGCCAAGATCTAATCTAGGAGATGCAATCAACGAGAGAGATTGGATTAGATCTTCATACCCTTGAAGATTCACACAGCGGAACGTTCGTCGGAACGTGGGTGATGTAGTCGTACTCGCTTCTCCTCCTCGCGATCCGATCCGATCTAGCACCACAAGTGGCGGTGCCTCCGTGAGATGCACACGTGCAGCACCTCGACGTCTCATCCTTCCTTGGACCAGCAAGTATGGTGGAGAGATAGATTGGATCTACAACACGACGGCGTGGTGTATATGGTGGAGAATTTCTGCTGCAGGGCTTCGCCTACAAACAGTCGGGAGGGAGAGAGGAAGGTAGCAGGGCAACCAGGGTTTGGAGGCAAGGTGTAGGGGGGAGGGGGCGCCCCAGCCCTCTTTATATAGAGGGGGGGCGGCCAGCCCTTGCCCCCTCCTCCAAGCCTTGGGCCGGCGGCCAAGGGAGGGAGGAGTGGGGGGTGAGGACTCGCCCCCTTCTAGAAATTCTATCCCTTGTTTAAACGATTTAAACCCTATAGAATCGGCTGGGCCCTATGGGGCCTTGTGCCCCTGGCCCAATGCGGCCAGGACACTCCCTCATAGGCCCATGCCCCCTCCCGGAAGGTGGGACCACGTTGGCCCCCTTCCGGAAGGTTCTAGAAGCTTCCGGTACAATACCGATTAACCCGGAACAATTCCGAACTCCAAAAACTGCACTGCCTTATATGAATCTTATTCTCCGGACCACTCCGGAACCTCTCGTGATATCCCGGATCCCATCCGAGACTCCGAACAAAAATTCATAAACCAATTATCCAATCTATCCTAGCGTCGAGACACGTTAAGTGTGTGACCCTGCGGGTTCGAGAATATGCAGACATGATCTTCTATCAATAATCAACAGCGGGGTCTGGGCACCCATATTTACTCCCACACATTCATCGATGATCATATCGGATGAACTACGATGCCAGGATTCAAACAATCCCATATATATATTCCCTTCGTCTCGCGATATTTTACTTGCCCGAGATTCGATCGTCGGTACCGTCATACCTAGTTCAATCTCGTTCACAACAAGTACTTTACTCGTTCCGTAATCCGATATCACTTTGTGATTAACTCCTTAACCACATGCTTGCAAGCGGTGTTGATATCGATTACCGAGTGGGCCCGAAGTATATCTCTCCGACTTGGGAGGGACAAATTCCATCTCGATACATACAACCCAACAGATACTTTCCGATCACCTGAGAGACACCTTTATGATCACCCTCTCATAGGATGACGTTTGATGACCTCAAAGCTTTCTTCCGATACCAGGGAGTTGTATTATCTCATGGTCTAAGGAATACAATATTTGACATAGGAAAAGCTTCGCAAAGATGAACACGATGAAACGATCTAATTGCTTTGCTTAGTTTGGGTCTGTCCATCATATCATTCTCCCAATGATATGATCTCATTATCAATTGACAACTCATGTCTATGGTTAGGAAACCTTAACCATCATTGATCAATGGGCTAGTCCATAGAGGCGTACTAGGGACACGGTGTTGTTCACAAACCACACAAGTATTAAAGTTTCCGCTTAATACAATTCTAGCATGGAATATAAACTTTATCATGAACAAGAATTATAATAATAACATCTTTATTATTGCCTCTTGGGCATAATTCCAACAGCCTCCCACTTGCACTAGAGTCAATAATCTAGTTTACATTTGGCAACAATCTCACACCCATGGCACTGAGGTGCTGATCATGTTTTACACGTGGAAGAGGTTTAGTCAATGGATCTGCGACATTCAGATCTGTATGTACTTTGCTAATCTTCAGATCTCCATCTGCAATATAATCTCGGATTATATGAAACTTGCGGTTGATATGCTTGGTCTTTGGATGATATCTTGGTTCCTTAGCAAGTGCTATGGCGCCAGTGTTGTCACACAATATCTCAAGTGGGTCCAATGCACTTGGAACCACGCCAAGCTCAGTGATGAAGTTTATGATCCAAACTCCTTCACTTGACGCTTCTGCAGCAGCCATGTATTCCGCTTCTACTGTAGATCCCGCGATCACGCTTTGCTTGCAGCTTCTCCAGCTCACAGCTCCTCCATTCAAAATATAAACGTATCCTGTCTGAGATTTGGAATCATCCTTGTCGGTGTCAAAACTAGCGTCGACGTAACCTTTTACGACAAGCTGTTCATCACCCCCATAGACTAAGAACATTTCTTTAGTCCTATTTAGGTACTTTAGGATGTTCTTCACGGATGTCCAGTGTTCCACTCCTGGATCACTTTGATATCTGCTCGTTAAACTAAGAGCATTGGACACATCCGGTCTAGTACACAGCATGGCATACATGATGGAACCTATGGCCGAGGCATAAGGCACTTTGCTCATAGCTTCCCTATCATTTACCGTAGCTGGACACTGAGCCTTGCTCAATATCTTACCTGACAACATAGGCACTGAACCTTTCTTTGCCTTATCCATTCTGAACCTTTTCAGAACTTTGTCTAGGTATGTACTCTGGCTTAAAGCTATCAGGCGTCTTTGTCTATCTCTATAGATCTTGATGCCCAATATATAAGCAGCTTCACCTAGGTCTTTCATTGAAAAACACTTGTTCAAATAACTCTTCACATCGTTAAGCATGTTGATGTCATTTCCGATAATCAATATGTCATCCACATATAGTACCAGAAACGTCACCGAGCTCCCACTCACTTTCTTGTAGATACAAGCTTCGTAGCAATTTGGAACAAATCCAAAGCTCTTGATCACTTGATCAAAACGAAGGTTCCAACTCCGAGATGCTTGCTTTAGTCCATAAATGGAACGCTGAAGTTTGCATACTTTATCAGCATCCTTAGGATCGACAAAACCTTCGGGTTGCATCATATACAACTCTTCATCAATGTTGCCATTGAGAAACGCAGTCTTGACATCCATCTGCCATATTTCATAATCATGAAACGCAGCAATTGCTAATAAAATCCGAATGGACTTAAACATCGCTACGGGAGAGAAAGTCTCATCGTAGTCAACACCTTGAACTTGTCGAAAACCTTTCACGACAAGCCGTGCTTTATAGACGGTAACATTACCATTCGCGTCCGTTTTCTTCTTGAAAATCCATTTGCACTCAACGGCCTTTCGGTCGCTAGGAGGGTCCACCAAAGTCCATACTTGGTTTTCGCTCATGGATCCCAATTCGGATTTCATGGCTTCTAGCCATTTCTCAGAGTCTGGGCTCATCATCGCTTCCTCATAGTTTGTAGGTTCACTGTCTTCTACTAACAAGACAGTCAAGACAGGGTTGCCGTACCACTCAGGAGGGGCACGCGACCTTGTCGACCTGCGATGTTCAGTAGCAGCATCGTCCGAAGCTTCATGATCCTTGTCATTAGCTTCCTCTATTGTTGGTGCAGGCGGCACTGGAACAATTTCAGGTGCTGCGCTACTCTCCAATTCAAGAGAAGGTTCAATAACCTCGTCTAGCTCTACTTTCCTCCCACTCACTTCTTTCGAGAGAAACTCCTTCTCAAGAAAGGAACCGTTCTTTGCGACAAACACTTTGCCTTCGGTTCTGTGATAGAAGGTATACCCAATAGTTTCCTTAGGGTATCCTATGAAGACGCATTTCTCCGCTTTGGGTTCGAGCTTGTCCGGCATCAACTTCTTGACGTAAGCTTCGCATCCCCAAACTTTAAGAAACGACAACTTAGGTTTAGCACCAAACCACAGTTCATACGGTGTCGTCTCAACGGATTTAGATGGAGCCCTATTTAAAGTGAATGCAGCGGTTTCTAATGCATAACCCCAAAATGATAACGGCGAAGCAGTAAGAGACATCATTGATCGGACCATATCTAATAGGGTTCGATTCCGGCGTTCAGACACACCATTGCGCTGTGGTGTTCCGGGTGGCGTGAGTTGTGAAACGATTCCACTTGCTTTAAGATGCGTGATAAAATCATAACTTAAATATTCACCTCCACGATCGGATCGTAGAAACTTAATCTTTCTGTTACGATGGTTCTCCACTTCATTCTGAAATTCCTTGAACTTTTCAAATGTTTCAGATTTATGTTTCATTAAATAGATATACCCATATCTACTTAAGTCATCGGTAAAAGTGAGAAAATAGCGATATCCACCGCGCGTCGAAACACTCATCGGTCCGCATACATCGGTATGTATGATTTCCAACAAGTCCGTTGCTCGCTCCATCATACCGGAGAACGGGGTTTTGATCATCTTGCCCATGAGGCATGGTTCGCATGTGTCAAATGATTCAAAATCAAGAGACTCCAAAAGTCCATCAGAATGGAGTTTCTTCATGCGCTTTACACCAATATGACCTAGACGACAGTGCCACAAATAAGTAGTATTATCACTATCTACTTTGCATCTCTTAGCCTTAATGTTATGGATGTGTGTTTCATCCCTTTCGAGATTTAGAAGAAATAAACCATTCACAAGAGGTGCATGACCATAAAAGATGTTACTCATATAAATAGAACAACCATTATTCTCCGATTTAAATGAATAACCGTCTTGCAATAAACACGATCCGGAAATAATGTTCATGCTCAACGCAGGCACATAATAACATTTATTAAGGTTTAAAACTAATCACGAAGGTAAAACTAAGGAGAGCGTGCCGACGGCCATCACATCAACTCTTGATCCGTTGCCAACGCGCATCGTCACCTCATCCCTCGCAAGCCGCCGTCTATTCCGTAGCTCCTGTTTCGAGTTACAAATATTAGCAACTGAACCGGTATCAAATACCCAGGCACTACAATGAGGGCTAGTAAGGAAGACATCAATAACATGTATATCAAATATACCTTTGATGGTGCCAGCCTTCTTGTCCGCTAAGTATTTCGGACAGTTGCGCTTCCAGTGACCCTTGTCCTTGCAATAGAAGCACTCAGTGTCCGGCTTGGGACCAGACCTGAGCTTCTTCTCTGCAGGGGCATTGCGCTTGCCGCCGCCCTTCTTGAAGGGCTTCTTTGCTCCCTTACCTTTCTTAAAGGAGGGCTTGTTGACCATCAACACATGATTATCCTTCTTGATGTCCACTTCCGCAGCCTTCAGCTTTGCGAAGAGCTCGGTGATCGTATCTGTGGAACCAATCTGATTATGAGTCACTACAAAACTTTTGTAGCTGGGAGGGAGTGATTGCAGAACCCTGTCAATCTTGAGCTCCTCTGGAATCGTGCATTCCAGTTGCTCAAGGCGTTGAGTGTAGCCCGACATCTTTATGGCGTGCTCACTAACGGAACTCCCTTCCTCCATCTTGCAGTTAAAGAACTTCTCAGAGATCTCATATCTCTCAGAACGGGCCTGAGTCTGAAACATGGTTTTCAGCTCCTCGAGAATCTCAAAGGGCCCGGGATAGGTTTCAAAACGATTTTGAAGTTCCGGTTCCATAGCAAACAACATGGTGCTCTTAATCACACCATAATCATCTTTGCGCGGCTGATAGACAGCTTTCTCATCAGCCGACGCAGTTGCAGCAGGGGGGTCACCTAACGCTTTACCAAGGACATAGTCCTTTTGTCCGCCAGACAGAATGATTCTTAGATTGCGGAACCAATTGGTGAAGTTAGACCCATTGTTTCTAAGCTTTTCCTTCTCAGCAAAAATGTTGAAGTTGAAGTTGGACTTGGCCATGTGATCTACAGTATTTGCAAGTACAATTTAGACTATGTTCATGATAAATAGTTCAACTTAATCAAATTACTAGATGAACTCCCACTAAATTCAACATCCCTCAAGTTGTTTAGTGAACATGATCCAAATTCACCACACCTAATCCGATCATCACGAGAAGAGATGTGGTTTCAATGGTGGACAACAAAGTGTCGATCATATCATTCATATGACTCATGCTTAACCTTTCGGTTCTTGTGTTCCGAGGCCATGTCTGTACATGCTAGGCTCGTCAAGTTAGACCCAAGTATTTCCGCGTGTGCAAAACTGGCTTGCACCCGTTGTATGTGAGCATAGAGTCTATAGCACCCGATCATCACGTGATGCTTGGACACGACGAACTTTCGCAACGGTGCATACTTGGGGAGAACACAATTTTTATCTTGATCTTTAAGTGAGGAATCATCTTATAATGCTACTGTCGCGATCTAAGCATAATAAGATACATAAAAGGATAAACATCACATGCATATAACTTTATGTGACATGGTATAGCCAATCTTCGCGCAATGATCTCCATCTTGTGCGTTCCGGCATGATCTCCATCACTCCACCATGATTGCCTCCACCACGAATAGCAACTACAACTATTGCTAACTACTTAGCGATAAAGTAAAGCTATTACATGGCGTATAAGAAGTTGACTCGCAGGTCATACACAATTATAAAGACAACCATATGGCTCCTACCGGTTGTGTACTCATCGACATGCAAGTCGTGAAACATTACAAAACATGATCATCGCATACAATATACACATCACATCTTGGGCCATACCATATCACAGAAAACACTCCCTGCAAAAACAAGTTAGACGCCTCTACTTTGTTATTGCATGTTTTACGTGGCTTATGGGAGTAGATGCTAAGAACGATTCTTACCTACGGAAAGCCACAACGGTGATATTATGGTTGCCAAACTCCGGTGTTAATCCCATGACAACTATAGTGAGAGAAACTGACATCCACCAGCCGCATGTGTGGAACAAGCCACACGTCAAGTGCGGAGCCGGTCTCGCGAACGACGTCGCGTAAGGTTGGCCTGGACCGCTTCAATTATCACTATCCCGCGTCATAAGAAGAACACAAACAAGAGGCTTGCAACAGAAAACATCAACGCCCGCAACAACCATGTTGCGTTCTACTCGTGAAACACATCTACGCATAGATCTAGCTCTGATACCACT
Source organism: Avena sativa (assembly GCA_916181665.1). Classification (NCBI taxonomy): domain Eukaryota; kingdom Viridiplantae; phylum Streptophyta; class Magnoliopsida; order Poales; family Poaceae; genus Avena; species Avena sativa. Next base: position 337,214,047 of record OV702280.1, on the reverse strand, counting down.
GAAGGGTTTCGCGACATAGTAAATCAAAATTTTCTACGGATGCGAACAGAGGGAAAGCCAAGATCTAATCTAGGAGATGCAATCAACGAGAGAGATTGGATTAGATCTTCATACCCTTGAAGATTCGCACAGCGGAACGTTCATCGGAACGTGGGTGATGTAGTCGTACTCGCTTCTCCTCCTCGCGATCCGATCCGATCTAGCACCACAAGTGGCGGTGCCTCCGTGAGATGCACACGTGCAGCACCTCGACGTATCCTCCTTCCTTGGACCAGCAAGTATGGTGGAGAGATAGATTGGATCTACAACACGACGGCGTGGTGTATATGGTGGAGAATTTCTGCTACAGGGCTTCGCCTACAAACAGTCGGGAGGGAGAGAGGAAGGTAGCAGGGCAACCAGGGTTTGGAGGCAAGGTGTAGGGGGGAGGGGGCGCCCCAGCCCTCTTTATATAGAGGGGGGGCGGCCAGCCCTTGCCCCTCCTCCAAGCCTTGGGCCGGCGGCCAAGGGAGGGAGGAGTGGGGGGTGAGGACTCTCCCCCTTCTAGAAATTCTATCCCTTGTTTAAACGATTTAAACCCTATAGAATCGGCTGGGCCCTATGGGGCCTTGTGCCCCTGGCCCAATGCGGCCAGGACACTCCCTCATAGGCCCATGCCCCCTCCCGGAAGGTGGGACCACGTTGGCCCCCTTCCGGAAGGTTCTAGAAGCTTCCGGTACAATACCGATTAACCCGGAACAATTCCGAACTCCAAAAACTGCACTGCCTTATATGAATCTTATTCTCCGGACCACTCCGGAACCTCTCGTGATATCCCGGATCCCATCCGAGACTCCGAACAAAAATTCATAAACCAATTATCCAATCTATCCTAGCGTCGAGACACGTTAAGTGTGTGACCCTGCGGGTTCGAGAATATGCAGACATGATCTTCTATCAATAATCAACAGCGGGGTCTGGGCACCCATATTGACTCCCACACATTCATCGATGATCATATCGGATGAACCACGATGCCAGGATTCAAACAATCCCATATATATATATTCCCTTCGTCTCGCGATATTTTACTTGCCCGAGATTCGATCGTCGGTACCGTCATACCTAGTTCAATCTCATTCACAGCAAGTACTTTACTCGTTCCGTAATCCGATATCACTTTGTGATTAACTCCTTAACCACATGCTTGCAAGCGGTGTTGATATCGATTACCGAGTGGGCCCGAAGTATATCTCTTCGACTTGGGAGGGACAAATTCCATCTCGATACATACAACCCAACAGATACTTTCCGATCACCTGAGAGACACCTTTATGATCACCCTCTCATAGGATGACGTTTGATGACCTCAAAGCTTTCTTCCGATACCAGGGAGTTGTATTATCTCATGGTCTAAGGAATACAATATTTGACATAGGAAAAGCTTCGCAAAGATGAACACGATGAAACGATCTAATTGCTTTGCTTAGTTTGGGTCTGTCCATCATATCATTCTCCCAATGATATGATCTCATTATCAATTGACAACTCATGTCTATGGTTAGGAAACCTTAACCATCATTGATCAATGGGCTAGTCCATAGAGGCGTACTAGGGACACGGTGTTGTTCACAAACCACACAAGTATTAAAGTTTCCGCTTAATACAATTCTAGCATGGAATATAAACTTTATCATGAACAAGAATTATAATAATAACATCTTTATTATTGCCTCTAGGGCATAATTCCAACAACTTACATGCTCTGATGGCGACTCCGAAGGCCCGCTGGCGAAATTCTGAGGCGCAACCACCTGCACCTCCTGCAGAGGAGGATTCGGAGCGGCGCCCCCTGACGTTGCCACCGTTTGAGGAGGAGGAGACGCAAATTTCGACTCCCCCATCATCTCCCGAGCACCATCGCTGGAGGAGTCGTGGGAGGAATGCCTGCATACGAAGCAATCAGCACAAGTGCAAAATCAAGAAGGAAAAAGGACAGCAGTAAGACAAGAAACTTACGAGTCCAGCGAGCTCAGGTCAAAGACAGGAGGAGTCCTTCGGGCTCTCTTCTCCACCTTCTTCTCTTCCTTCTTCTCTTCCTTCTTCTCTTCCTTCTTTTCTTCCTTCTTTTCTTCCTTCTTCCGCTTCGCTGGCGGGTGTGGCGCTACAGCCCGCACAGGAATGGCAGGAATGGGAGAGGAAGAGCCTCCATGCCCGTCACTATGACGCTCAAGGCACAGAGGGTTTCTGGGAGTCGGAGGAGTCGAGGCATCCGAAGACTCGCTGGAGCTCCGTGATCGTTTGCGCGTATGGTACTCACTTGACTCGTCGACATCTTCCGCCGGAGATCGCGCCGACGGCAGCTCGGATACGGAATCCACCACGTCATTATCCGGGGCATTCGGATATTTTTCAGGCAATGGCGGTACCATGCCCAGCACCTTGAAGCTCTGCAAAACCAGAAGGGACTTTGTTAGCAAACAAAGGAAAATAAATACGCAGTCGACAAAAAGCGCTACGCGCACAAATCTACACCTGTGGAACATCCAACGCCGAAGAAAACGGAAGAGTCAGCGACTTCCCCGGGATTTCCTCTCCGGCCTTGAACTTCAGCAGCGAGCGAAGGGTCCTGTCAAGATCCCCCTCGGAGATTTTCTCATCCGAAACCCTCGTCGGATCACGGCGCCCAGAATAAAGAAACATCGGGTGCGCCCTCGCTTGGAGAGTCTGCACCCGACGCTCGAGAAACGTCCGGATGATGTCCACGCCGTTCACTTCCTTCTCCGGAATCAGCTGGAGATCCTCCACCCAACGGTAAAGGGCCTCTATCTCCGCCACCTCGCCATCCAAGATGTTGTTTTTCCAAGACCTTTTCGGCTCAATCTTTTGGGAGGGGTCAAAAGGAACAAGACCAAAATCTTGCCCAGGCACTACGGAGTCACGAATATAAAACCATCGCCTCCGCCAATACTGGACAGATTCGGACATGGAAAAAGAAAAGAAGATTGGGACTGAGGGAGATGATGCAACCCCCAATGGGATAAACACCATCCGAACCAGACTGCCTCTTCATGGAATAAAGTTTCCGGAAGAGGCCAAAGTGCGGCTCAATGCTGAGCCAGCACTCGCAGAAAGTGATGAAGCAAGCAATGTGAAGAAGAGAATTGGGCAACAGATGATGAAGCTGGATGCCATAGAGAAAGAGCAGTCCACGGAGGAAGTTGTGGACTGGAAAAGAAAACCCACGCATAACGAAGGCGAGAAACATAACCCGATACCCATCTGGGGGACAGGGGATTACCTCGTTGCCGGGGAGTCTGACGGCCTCCCTATCTTGAGGGATCAAACCCCGCTCGCAAAGCTTGCGGAGATCACTCTCCCGCGTCTCTGATCGCCGCCAACTACCGTCGGTGACACGGGTAGCGGTGGCGCTTTTCTTCCCTCCGGAGGCGCTGGTACCAACCGCAGATGATGATTTCTTCGTTTTCCCCATCGCGCTCCGGCGGCACCGGTGGCGAGAGTGCGGACGGGAAGAAGGAAATGTGGAAGAATATCGTAGCGCGCAGCAAGAACCTGTAGAGCACAAGGAGGCAGTGAAAACAAGAGTAGATGCGGTGAAAACAAACTGCAGCTTTCCCCAATGATTATAACGATGAAGACGACGCACGACAACCGTCCATCCAGAAGACCTAACGCCAACGGCAGATCTGGCCATACACGTGTCAGCATCACAACGAACCGTCGTTACCACGCCGTCCACCACGCGCGGAAATCGAGGCGACGCCGTAATTATCTCCATGCCGCGCGTGACCGGTCAATTCAAGGTCAGCAAGTGGGACCCACGTTCGTCCAGTCAAGTCATCTCTGGCATAGCAGACGCTTGAGGTCATTGATCGTCAGCACTGATGTCATCAAAAGCTATACTAGCACCAACTATAATTCTTCGGCTCCACAACTAAGAGTACTCACTCGAATCTTCGATTCGACTAAATACTCGGGGGCTACTCCTATCAGGAGCGCTGGCCGCGCACCCGAAAGACGAATAAAGACAAAATATTTCTTCGAGTCCTACGTCAAGTCTACGAATCCACTACGGACTCGGGGGCTACTCCCATAGGGAGGATGGATTTAAGCATCCGAAAATTTTTGTGTCCTACGGACTTAAAAATAAACAAAGTGCTTGAATAAAAGTCTTCGCCCGAGTCTACGACTCGAACAGACACTTGGGGGCTACTCCCATAGGGAGCGCTGGTCGCGCACCCTATGAATTCTTCGACTGCGATCTTTCGGATCAAACACGCAAAACTTTTTTGGCAACTTTGCCTCAGTAGAATGCTAAGTGAGCAATGTTTCTCCTTGGCCACCCGAAACACCTCCGCGGTGACAAATGTTCGGATGCTGCGTTTGCGACGCAAAGATAAGACCTACAGATATCATCTGGTGGCCTGGCAACGCACCCGACTGCGCTCTGCTAGTATGAATCCGTGCCAGCAGGTGCGATGAAAAATCCTGACGGACGCGTTGGGTACATCAATTAAATTCACTGGAATTCAACTCCTGTAAGTCCTCCGCGGCCTGAGTCGAATTACGCCAGCATATGTTCCAGTTTCGAGTTGAGGGACTCGAACCTGAGGAAGATCGTGTCGTTTCGTCCTAAGACAGTTAACTGACCCTGATCCGTCAGGTGAGTCAGGCACACGCATCAACAATCCCTACACATGAATTATTGAAATACATAGTTGCACCCGAAAGATTGAAGATTCCTTAGCCGAATCTATGATTCGACTGATCACTCGTGGGCTACTGACATGGTTATACCCCGCGGGTGCATGACCTCAGCATACCTAGTCCAGCCCAAGGAAGGCCCACGGCAAAAGTACGTTGGCCCATGAAGATTTTCGGGTGGCCCAGGCCCATGGTGCCTTTGGATCCTTGGAGAGCAAGACTAGAGTAGATAGGAAATTCAAAGGGGTAAAACCCTAGAACCTGTAACCGACTAGGACTATGCCCGGGACCTGCCTAAGTCTATATAAAGGCCAGGAGGGCACGACCTAGAACTCTCGACTCATACTCTCGCATACACACCTCCACGCCAGATTGCATCTGCGCACCCCTGTAATCTTCGGTTCCGCCGTAATCAAGAGCAGACAAGCAGGAGTAGGGTTTTCCCTCCGGGGGCCTGAACCTGGGTAAACCTTGTGTCCCCGTGTTGCTTGTTTGCTAACCGTTCCACGATCTCCGGCATCCCCATCTTCTCCAAAACCCAACTCCATAACAATGGGCATTGATGAGATCAAACCTCGTCAATAGTATTAATACTTCCATTGAGGAACAAGTAGCCATGTTTCTCCTGGTAGTTGGCCACAACACAAGGTTTCGAGCTCTTCAACCGATTTTTAGAAGATCTATTGAAGTAATAAGTAGATATTTTAAGGCGGTGTTGTATGCTATTGGCGAGTTGCGAGGTGAGATGATCCGTCCTCCCTCCAGTAATATACACCCTAAAATTCAGGAAAACAACCGCTTCAATCCTTACTTCAAGGTAATCTACTTTTATTCGGAAAAATCTATATATTCATCTCGTCCTCCCTCCACTCATACTTACATATTTATGAACTAGGATTGTATTGGAGCAATTGATGGAACACATGTAATGGCTAGAGTCCCAGCAAATATCTCGGCTGCCTTTAGGGGTAGAAGAGATGGTACTACTCAAAATGTTATGGATGTGGTAGACTTTGATTTAAGGTTTACCTATATACTTGCTGGTTGGGAGGGGTCAGCTTATGATGCCCTCATACTTGCGGATGCTGTGGACAGGGATGATGGGTTGTTATTACCTCCAGGTAATAATTTAAACCTAGCAGCCACATATTTTTTAATAGTTTTTGATGTACCTAATAGTTGGAATTTGATACTACTCAAAATGTTATGGCTGGAACTTGTATTTTGTTGCTGGAATATATCAATATGGTGTTGGAATGTCTATATTTGTTGCTGGAATTACTCATTTTGGTGCTGAAATGTCTCTATTAGTGCTGGAACTACTTTTCTTTTGCTGGAACTTGTATTTTGTTGCTGGAATATATCAATATGGTGCTGGAATGTCTATATTTGTTGCTGGAATTACTCATTTTGGTGCTGAAATGTCTCTATTAGTGCTGGAACTACTTTTCTTTTGCTGGAACTTGTATTTTGTTGCTGGAATATATCAATATGGTGCTAGAATGTCTATATTTATTGCTGAAATTACTCATTTTGGTGCTAAAATGTCTCTATTAGTGCTGGACTACTTTTATTTTGCTGGAACTTGTATTTTTATTGCTGGAATTACTCATGTTGGTGCTGCTTTTTTTTGTAGATGGCTGAAATTGAGAACGAAGTTCCGGATGTAGGTGCTACAAATAAGAAGGCTCCGAAGATTATGACTTGGACCCCTATGATGTCAGCATGCTGTTGGGCCACGCGGAGATAAAACAAAAAATTTCCTCTAACGTGGTAATCCCAAGATCTAGCTGAGGTAGAAGGCCACGAGGTTTACCACTAGACGCGTAGTTGCGGATTACTGATGTAGCACGTCAGTTGATGCAGTGCAATCCTCACGATCCGATCGTCCTGGTGCTGATCGTACAACACCTCTGCTGGTATCCACACGTACAAGGAGGAGCACCGGCGGCGAACTGCTAGGTTCGTTATGTTGGAGATATGCCCTAGAGGCAATAATCAATATAGTTATTATTATATCTTTGTGTTTATGATAAATATTTACATTCATGCTATAATAGTATTAACAAGGAAACATTAGTACTTGTGTGATTTGTAAACTCAATTTGAAGTCCCTAGTAAAGCCTCTATACATCACTAGCCTGTTGGTTGATAAATGATTGTGGTTTCCCTATCATGAACATTGAGATGTTATCAACAACAAGATCATATCATTAGGAGAATGATATGGTGGACATACTCCTATAGATAAGCGTAGCATAAAGATCAAGTCATTTTAAATAGTTCAATTGCTATATGCTTTCTGATACATAGTAACCTAATTCCTTCGACCATGAGATCATGCATATCACCTTTGCCGGATGGATGCTTTGATGACATCAAACACCACACCGTAACTGGGTGGCTATAAAGGTGGCATTGAGTGTTCGGAAAGTATTGGTTGAAACACATGGATCAAGAGTGGGATTTGTCCATCCATATGACAGATAGATATACTCTGGGCCCTCTCGGTGGAATGTCATCCAATTAGCTTGCAAGCATGTGACTGGCTCACAAGGGATCACATATCACGGGAACGAGAAAAGAGTACTTATCGGTAACGAGGTTGAACTAGGTATGCAGAGATACCGACGATCATAACCTCGGATAAGTAAACTATCGTGAGACAAAGGGAAATTGGTATCGTATGTAAGTGGTTCATTCGATCGCAAAGTAATCGTAGAAATATGTGGGAGCCATATGAATTTCCAGATTCCTCTATTGGTTATTGTTCGGAGAAGTGTCTCAATCATGTCCACATAATTCACGAACCGTAGGGAGACACACTTAAGGATTCGACGTTGTTTGAGTAGTTATGGAATGAATGAGAAAGAGACCGAATGTTGTTCGGAGTCTCGGATGGGATCCGGGATATCACGAGGTGATCCGGAATGGTCCGGAGAATAAGATTCATATAAGGAAAGTCCCGTTTCGGAGTTGGGGAATGATTCCGGTGTTTTCATCGAGAATGTTCTAGAAGGTTCCGGAATGTCCGGCACTCCGGAGGGGAAGGGTACATGAATGTGTTGTATCAAGTTGGTATGATTGCATCATGTACTAAGTGTCCTCGCTGTTCCAAATAAAGGATTAAATTGAATCTTAATTTGAAAAAGTCAAATAGCTAAATTGAAAAGTCAAATAGCTAAAATTGGAAAGTGGAAAAGAGGAGGAGGGGGGGAATCCGAGTTGGGGAGGAGTTCCCTCCTCCAACCGGCGGCAACCCTCCAAGCCGAGTTGGGGAGGGACTCCTCTCCCTCCCCTTGGCCTCCGGCCCCCTCCACCTATATATGGAGGGGCAGGGACCCCTCCTAGAGCACACAAGTCCCTCACCTTAAACCCTAGAAGCTGCAGCCCACCATAGCCGCCGCCGCCCCCTCTAGGGTTTTGCCCTAGCCGCCGACTTGGGGGTCCCCGGAACCCTAGCCGCCGGCTCTAGCATCCCCTCCTTGGTGTGTCTAAACCCTAGAACACCAAGGACTCTCTCATACTCCACCATACTCGCTCCGGCTTAAGGCGAAGCCCTGCGAGATCTCCCCTCTACTTCTGGTACCACGCCGTTGTGCTGCCGGAATCACGAGGAGAGTGCTACAACCTCCGCTGCCTGCTGGAACAAGGGAGAGGAAGGTCTTCGTCGAGTACCAAACGTGTGACCGACTGCGGGAGCGCTGCCGGAACGCAGCGCCGGAAGGATCGTCTACGCGATATTGAGATCGGGAAGAGTACGACTACATCACCCACGAGAATCCGCTCTCGTTAAACACTTTGGAATCTTCGAGGGTAAGTTATTCCATCGACTCGTTGCTACAATCTAGTAGATAGATCTTGGCTTGTTTGTTTGTATGCGATAGAAATTTTTTGTTTTCCATGCTACGAAACCCTACAGTGGTATCAGAGCCGTGTCTATATGTAGATCTGTTGCACGAGTAGAACACAATGGTCATTGTGGGCATTGATGCTTTTATTGTCGATTGCTTCTTGTGTACTTTGCATCTTGCGGTATGTTGGGATGAAGCGGCCCGGGCTAACCTTACATGACATCGTTCATGAGACTTGCTCCACGCTTGACATGCAACTTGTATTGCATAAGTGGCTTTGCGGGTGCCTGTTTCTCCTAGCATAGTTAAGATCCAATTTACAACGGGTGATTAACAATACTAGTATCAATGTTGTGGTTCATGTTCGTAAGTTAGAACGACACTTATTGAAAGCCCCAAACCACGTAAAACATGCAAAGAAAGTAGAGGCGTCTAACTTTGTTTTGCAGGGGTGTGCAGTGATGTGATATGGCCATGATTGTGATTATATTTGATGTATGCAATGTTCCTTATTGTAAGTTGGCAACCGGCAGGAGCCATATGGTTGTATTTAATTTATGTTAAGACCCGCGTGTCTATTCAAAGTAGTTGTAATAGTTGAAGCCGGTGGACAACAACCATGGAGAGGCGTCATTGACCTTGATGCAATGCCGGTGATGATGGAGATCATGTTCGTGCTTGAAGATGGAGATCGGAAGCACAAAGAAGAAAGGCCATATCATATCACATATTATGAATTGCATGTGATGTTAATCCTTTATGCATCTTGTATTGCTTAGTAGACGACGGTAGCATTATAAGATGATCCCTCATGCACATGAATTTCAAGTCATAAAGTGTTCACCCTTAGTTAGCACCGTTGCTAAAGCTTGTTGTTTCGAAGCACCACGTGATGATCGGGTGTGTTAGATTCTACAAGTGTATACAACGTGAGCAAGCCAGATTTGCTCATGCGGAAACTAAGGTTTGATCTTGACGAGCCTAGCATGTACAGACATGGTCTCGGAACACGGATCACCGAAAGGTAAAGCATGAATCATATAGTAGATATGATGAACATGACGATTGTTCGCCATTGAAACTATATCAACTCTCGTGATGATCGGTGTTGATGTAGTGGATTTGGTTCGTGTGATCACTAAAACAATGTGAGGGATGTTGTTTTGAGTGGGAGTTCATCTAGATTAACTTTATTATTAATTTGAACTCAATTTGTCATAAACTTAGTCTAAACTATTGCAAATATGTTGTAGATCAATGGCAGCCCCTACCATCAATTTTATTGCGTTCCTAGAGAAAGAAAAGTTGAAAAACAATGGAAGCAACTTCGCGGATTGGTTCCGCAATTTGAGGATTGTCCTCACAGCTGGTAATTTGACCTATGTGCTGGATGCACCGCTGGGTGACCCACCTGCAGTTGATGCTTCCGATGAAGTAAAGAATGTTTACCTCGCTCGGAAGAATCAGTACTCCATAGTTCAGTGTGCTATCTTGTATGGTTTGGAATCGGAGTTTCAGAAAAGGTTTGAGAATTCAGACCCATATGATATTGTCGAGGATCTCAAATTGATTTTTGAGACTCATGCGGCAATTGAAAGTTATGAGGCTTCTGAAAAGTTCTTTAACTGCAAGATGGAAGAGGGCAGCTCCGTCAGTGAGCATGTGCTTAAGATGTCTGGGCACGCAAACAAACTTCAAAGCTTGGGTATAGTGATTCCTAATGCTTTGGGGATTTACCGTGTCCTCCAATCACTACCACCAAGTTACAAGAACTTTGTGATGAACTACAACATGCAGAACATGAACAAGCAGTTGCCAGAACTGTTTGCTATGTTAAAGTCTGCAGAAGTGGAGATCAAGAAAGAGCACCAAGTGTTGTTGGTCAATAAGACCACCAAATTCAAGAAAGGCAAGTCTAAGCAGAAGGGACACTTCAAGAAGGGTGGTAAGAAAGTTACCACGCCGGCAAAGAAGACCAAGGCTGGACCTAAGCCTGATACTGAGTGCTTTTACTGCAAGGGAGAAGGTCACTGGAAGCGGAATTGCCCAAAGTACTTGGCGGATTTGAAGAACGGCAACATCAAGAAGAAAGGTATATCTGATATACATGTTATTGATGTGTATCTCACTAGTACTCGTAGTAGTGCCTGGGTATTTGATACTGGTTCGGTTGCTCATATTTGTAACTCGAAACATGTGCTGCAGAATAAACGGAAGCTAGCGAAGAACGAGGTGACGATGCGCGTGGGAAACGGATCAAAGGTTGATGTGATCGCGGTCGGCACGCTACCACTTCATCTACCATCGGGATTAGTTTTATACTTAAATAATTGTTATTTGGTGCCTGCGTTGAGCATGAACATTATATCGGGATCTTGTTTATTGCGAGACGGTTACTTATTTAAGTCCGAGAATAATGGTTGTTCGATTTATATGAGTAATATGTTTTATGCACATGCACCTTTGATAGATGGTCTATTCTTGTTGAATCTCGATAGTGGAAATACACATATTAATAACATTGAGGCTAAACGGTTGAAATCAAGCGATAACTCGACCTATATGTGGCACTGTCGTCTTGGTCACATTGGAGTGAAGCGTATGAAGAAACTCCATTCCGATGGACTTCTTGAATCACTTGATAGATGCGAAGCACGTCTGATGGGTAAAATGACTAAGACTCCATTTTCTGGTATGATGGAGCGAGCTACGAACTTATTAGAAATCATACATACCGATGTGTGTGGTCCAATGAGTGTAGCATCGCGCGGTGGTTATCGTTATGTTCTTACCTTCACGGATGATTTGAGTAGATATGGGTATATCTATTTCATGAAACATAAGTCCGAAACTTTCGAGAAGTTTAAGGAGTTTCAAAGTGAGGTAGAGAATCAACGTAACAAGAAGATTAAATTTCTACGTTCTGATCGTGGAGGTGAATATCTAAGTTACGAGTTTGGCGAGCATTTGAAGAAATGCGGAATACTTCCACAGTTGACACCGCCGGGAACACCACAGCGTAATGGTGTGTCCGAACGTCGTAATCGAACTCTCTTAGATATGGTTCGTTCTATGATGTCACTTACAGATTTACCGCTATCATTTTGGGGTTATGCATTAGAAACAGCCGCATTCACTTTAAATAGGGCACCATCTAAATCCGTTGAAACGACACCGTATGAATTATGGTTTGGGAAGAAACCTAAATTGTCGTTCCTTAAAGTTTGGGGTTGCGAAGCCTATGTAAAGAAGTTACAGCGGGACAAGCTTGAACCCAAAGCGGAAAAATGCGTCTTCATAGGATACCCGAAGGAAACTATTGGGTATACCTTCTATCATAGATCCGAAGGCAAAATCTTCGTTGCCAAGAATGGATCCTTTCTAGAGAAGGAATTTCTCTCGAAAGAAGTGACTGGAAGGAAAGTAGAACTCGACGAGGTTGTCGAACCTTCTCTCGAAATTGCGAGTAGCGCAGCACTGGAAGAAGTTCCTGTGGTGCCTGCACCAATTAGAGAGGAAGCTAATGATGATGATCATGAAACTTCGGTTGAAGTTGCTACAGAGCCTCGGAGGTCAACGAGAACTCGTACCACTCCAGATTGGTATGATCCCGTTATGAGTGTCATGTTGGTGGACAACACCGATGACCCTGAGACATATGAGGAAGCGATGATGAGCCCAGATTCCAATAAATGGCAAGAAGCCATGAAATCCGAGATTGGATCCATGTACGAAAACCAAGTATGGACTTTGGTGGACTTACCGGATGGCCGAAAGGCTGTCGAGAACAAATGGATTTTCAAGAAGAAAATAGATGCTGATGGTAATGTTACTGTCTATAAAGCTCGACTTGTCGCAAAAGGGTTTCGACAAATTCAAGGAGTTGACTACGATGAGACTTTCTCACCAGTAGCGAAGCTAAAGTCTGTGAGGATTATGTTAGCAATTGCTGCATATTATGATTATGAGATATGGCAGATGGATGTCAAAACAGCATTCCTCAATGGAGATATTGATGAAGAGTTGTATATGATGCAACCCAAAGGTTTTGTCGATCCTAAAGATGCTAACAAGGTATGTAAACTTCAACGGTCCATCTATGGATTGAAGCAAGCATCCCGAAGTTGGAATCAACGTTTTGATAAGGTGATCAAAAGTTTTGGTTTTATACAAACTTATGGAGAAGCTTGTATTTACAAGAAAGTGAGTGGGAGCTCTGTAGCATTCTTAATACTATATGTGGATGACATATTATTGATTGGAAATGATGTAGACCTTCTTAATAGTGTCAAGGAATATTTGAATAATAGTTTTTCAATGAAGGATCTTGGCGAAGCAGCTTACATATTAGGCATAAAGATTTATAGAGATAGATCAAAACGCCAAATATCATTGTCACAGAGTACATATTTGGACAAAGTTCTAAAGAGATTTGGAATGGAAGATAGCAAGAAAGGGTTCTTGCCCATGTTTCCCAATACGACCTTGAGTAAAACTCAAAGTCCGACATCGGCAGAAGATAGAGAAAGGATGAGTAAGACTCCCTATGCCTCAGCCATAGGATCTCTAATGTATGCCATGCTATGTACTAGACCCGACATTGCATATGCTGTTAGTTTGACTAGCAGATATCAAAGTGATCCAGGAGTGGATCATTGGACAGCGGTCAAAAACATCCTTAAGTACTTGAGAAGAACTAAGGATATGGTTCTTTCTTATGGAGGTGATGAACAGCTCGTTGTTAATGGTTACACCGATGCTAGTTGGAACACCGATCCAGATGATTCTAAATCACAATCTGGATACGTATTTATTTTGAATGGTGCAGCAGTTAGCTGGAGGAGTGCAAAGCAAAGCGTTGTGGCGAGATCTTCAACTGAATCGGAATACATGGCTGCTTCGGAGGCTTCACAAGAAGCGATATGGATGAAAGAGTTCATTACAGAGCTGGGTGTGGTTCCTAGTGCGCTGGACCCAATGTCTATCTACTGTGATAACATGGGCGCCATAGCCAATGCGCAAGAACCAAGGTCACACAAGAAGCTGAAGCACATCAAGCTACGTTTTCACGCTATTCGAGAACATATCCAAGATGGGGATATAAAGATTTGCAAAGTACACACAGATCTGAATGTGGCGGATCCGTTGACTAAACCTCTCCCGAGGGCAAAACATGACCAGCACCAAACTGCCATGGGTGTTCGGTATATTACCATGTAATCTAGATTAGATGACTCTAGTGCAAGTGGGAGACTGTTGGAGATATGCCCTAGAGGCAATAATAAATGTAGTTATTATTATATCTTTGTGTTTATGATAAATGTTTACATTCATGCTATAATAGTATTAACAAGGAAACATTAGTACTTGTGTGATTTGTAAACTCAATTTGAAGTCCCTAGTAAAGCCTCTATACATCACTAGCCTGTTGGTTGATAAATGATTGTGGTTTCCCTATCATGAACATTGAGATGTTATCAACAACAAGATCATATCATTAGGAGAATGATATGGTGGACATACTCCTATAGATAAGCGTAGCATAAAGATCAAGTCATTTTAAATAGTTCAATTGCTATATGCTTTCTGATACATAGTAACCTAATTCCTTCGACCATGAGATCATGCATATCACCTTTGCTGGATGGATGCTTTGATTACATCAAACACCACACCGTAACTGGGTGGCTATAAAGGTGGCATTGAGTGTTCGGAAAGTATTGGTTGAAACACATGGATCAAGAGTGGGATTTGTCCATCCATATGACGGATAGATATACTCTGGGCCCTCTCGGTGGAATGTCATCCAATTAGCTTGCAAGCATGTGACTGGCTCACAAGGGATCACATATCACGGGAACGAGAAAAGAGTACTTATCGGTAACGAGGTTGAACTAGGTATGCAGAGATACCGACGATCATAACCTCGGATAAGTAAACTATCGTGAGACAAAGGGAAATTGGTATCGTATGTAAGTGGTTCATTCGATCGCAAAGTAATCGTAGAAATATGTGGGAGCCATATGTATTTCCAGATTCCTCTATTGGTTATTGTTCGGAGAAGTGTCTCGATCATGTCCGCATAATTCACGAACCGTAGGGAGACACACTTAAGGATTCGACGTTGTTTGAGTAGTTATGGAATGAATGAGAAAGAGACCGAATGTTGTTCGGAGTCTTGGATGGGATCCGGGATATCACGAGGTGATCCGGAATGGTCCGGAGAATAAGATTCATATAAGGAAAGTCCCGTTTCGGAGTTGGGGAATGATTCCGGTGTTTTCATCGAGAATGTTCTAGAAGGTTCCGGAATGTCCGGCACTCCGGAGGGGAAGGGTACATGAATGTGTTGTATCAAGTTGGTATGATTGCATCATGTACTAAGTGTCCTCGCTGTTCCAAATAAAGGATTAAATTGAATCTTAATTTGAAAAAGTCAAATAGCTAAATTGAAAAGTCAAATAGCTAAAATTGGAAAGTGGAAAAGAGGAGGAGGGGGGGAATCCGAGTTGGGGAGGAGTTCCCTCCTCCAACCGGCGGCAACCCTCCAAGCCGAGTTGGGGAGGGACTCCTCTCCCTCCCCTTGGCCTCCGGCCCCCTCCACCTATATATGGAGGGGCAGGGACCCCTCCTAGAGCACACAAGTCCCTCACCTTAAACCCTAGAAGCTGCAGCCCACCATAGCCGCCGCCGCCCCCTCTAGGGTTTTGCCCTAGCCGCCGACTTGGGGGTCCCCGGAACCCTAGCCGCCGGCTCTAGCATCCCCTCCTTGGTGTGTCTAAACCCTAGAACACCAAGGACTCTCTCATACTCCACCATACTCGCTCCGGCTTAAGGCGAAGCCCTGCGAGATCTCCCCTCTACTTCCGGTACCACGCCGTTGTGCTGCCGGAATCACGAGGAGAGTGCTACAACCTCCGCTGCCTGCTGGAACAAGGGAGAGGAAGGTCTTCGTCGAGTACCGAACGTGTGAGCGACTGCGGGAGCGCTGCCGGAACGCAACGCCGGAAGGATCGTCTACGCGATCTTCAGATCGGGAAGAGTTACATCACCCACGAGAATCCGCTCTCGTTAAACACTTTGGAATCTTCGAGGGTAAGTTATTCCATCGACTCGTTGCTAACATCTAGTAGATAGATCTTGGCTTGTTTGTTTGTATGCGATAGAAATTTTTTGTTTTCCATGCTACGAAACCCTACACGTTACGGCGGCAGGACTGCTGTGGAGCTAGGGTTTCCAACATATGGAATGACCTAACCGAACAACCATTTTCACTTCTGGGTTATGGTGTTCCACTATATATAGGGAGTTGTAGCACCCCGGCTAAAACCACTACTAGAAAATCGCATGTCTTGTCTCTATGTATCACCATGACATCTGCATGCATATTGTTTGTTTAAAAACTATCTTTCTAAAAGTGTATTTTGTCTTCAACATATTCTCCCTTTGTTCAAACCAAAACCATCGGTCCATCCGGATCTTTTATTTTATCTAAACTATTTATCAACTACTATTTAAAACAAACTAAATAAATAAAACATATATTGTTTTAAAAACTGGGGAGGCAGACAACCGACTAGGCCCAATGGACCGACCGGAGTCCACCTACAACCCAGCAAATAAACCCTAAACCTAAACCAACCCCAACCACTGAAACCCTAGAAACCCTAATCCCCAGATCCCTACCCACTCTTCCCCACCCCGCCGCCAGGAACCCACCTGGTCAAACCCCACGTCGGCACACACAAACCACTTCCCCTTGGACCCAAACCGACCCACACCGGAACCCGCCCCACAGCACACACGCCACGCACGCCCCGCTCCCTGGCCCCACCACCCCGCGTCCCGCACCTGCTTCCCACGATCCTGTCGCCCGCAACCTCCCCTGACCCTGCTCCTCTCCCTGCAACACCAGGCGCCGCCGCCACCTGCGCCACCTCGGGTCCTCCTCTCTGCCGGATGCCAAGCTCCCCATGGCGCCGTTGGCCCCGCCTTGCCTCGTCGGTTCCGTCCCCGACCGCCTCCTCCTGGACCGTGCCGTCACGCGCCCTCTCCTTGCTACCGGCCTGCGCATCGGCACCTCCCACCGGACCTCTCCTTCCCCGGCCACCGTCACCCCTCGTCGCGTCCCCGAGGTCGCCAAGCTCCACCTCGCCGCGGGAACCCCTCCGTCCAGCCGCCGCCCTTGGCCCCACCCCGTCGAGCCCTGCCTCCACCACGGCCCCGCAGTCCAGTGCCGTCGCGGGCGTCCTCCTCCCGAACAACGGCTTCTCTGCAGCAGCCGTCGCCGCCAAGCGCCGTCCCCGACGCGTGCGACCCTCTGCCTCTCGCCGATGTTGCTGCGCCGCCCTTCTCCGTCTGTCGCCAGGGGCACGTCCCCGTGTTATGGTCTTCTGGCCATTAGGTGGTTTGGGTACTACGTCCATGTACCGAGGCCTACTCAAAGCTATCAAGTCTTTGCCATAAGCATTTGTGTACTAGCCCATCAAGACGAAGCACGAGGGACCGAACCTTAGCCAAGAGCTACATCTCGGAACGCCATGATCCCCTTTGCAAAAACTGATGCCAAGAGCAACCGGACATGGAGAACCCCGACAAAGTGGCAAGATCTTCATCGACGACAGGACCGTCCGCACAAACCTCGATCCGCAACCGAAGAGCGGAACTCAAGACATTACCCAAACCCTCGGAGCCACAAGATCGCCGAGCCCCTCTAATGTGTGACCCCTCCCGAGCCCTTATTTATAAATTGACATATTATACTTGATGCATCTCAATTGATCATGTTTGCATACATATTGTGTTTGCATACATATTGTGGGTGTTTGGGGGTGTTTCGACTACTCAACTAAATTAATATGGAGGCCATGTGCGGGCTTTTCTAGCCTAATATTGACTCCATTTAAATTTGCGTAGCGAACCGATGCCATGTTTTGCCTTGTTAAATACAACATTTAAAATGCGGGGTATCTAAACAACATGAACCATCTAATTAATTGTCGGGACCCCGGTTTCGCTTAATATGGTCTAATTGCATCGCACCTTTGCCATGTCATACATCATACATGCATCATGCCCGATCTTCTGTCGTAGTAATAAATAGTGCATCCGGTGTTTCTTCTAGTGCTTTGCTTCTTCACGGATTAGACCGATGAGTTGATGCGAGTATCGATCCGATCTTCGGATGAACCTTCGGCAATGTTTTCAGGCGAGCATTCTCCCCCTTTCTACCTATCTTACTTTTATAGTCTTTATTTCCTCCTGTTGATCTATTGCTATCTGTGTTGTGATGCTCTAGTTTTTGTACCCGTGATATCCCTTGCAGCCTTATATTGCCTTGGAAACATCCTATTACCTATTGTTTGGTAGATAGTTGGACTTGCGTGTCGTAGTCGCTTGCTCAAGTGTTGTTGCATGTCGTCAAGTACCACAGTTGTTGGAGTAATGCCGCATGTTTAATGTTAGAGATGATCATGGCTTTAATTACCGTTTAATAACTAAAATTGAAAGTAGGTAAATGCAGAGGCACCAGTGGGTAATAGACAATATTTGGTTTTTAACCGCTCACTGGTGTCCCGTAGGACCCCGAGTTCTTGACACCTGTTCCGAGATCGAGCGCGCTAACCACAGGTGGGGTGTGTGGGCACCCCCATCGATTAGTACCTGATTTCAAAGTACTGTACCGGGGGCCACAAAGTAGTTTGGGGCTTTATTACTATCCTGTACTTATGCCATGCTTTACTGCTTTATTTACGATTGCGCGTGGAGCGCCTGTACTGTTTTGGAACCAACGTGGAATGTTTTTGCGGTATCGACAAGCCCAGTCACACTTTCGGGTTCCCAGTCGTTTACAGCCATTGTCACAAACCTCTGGGTCCGTCTCGGAGACCGGCCGACTTCGATGCGGGTAGCTTAGTGGGGTGGCCCCATGTGCTTGCTTTGGGTCTGGGAAACGTCGTGTCCGAAACCCCGTCGACATATTGTTGGGTGTATGTTTTGTGATCTTGTACCTACCTGATCTGACAACAAGGGTGTAGGTGCGTGTGGAAACTTTGGTGCACCCCTGCAGGATTAAATCTTTTCGAGAAGCCGTGTCCGCGGTTATGGACGACTTGGAGCACAGTTCTCGATCATAGACAACTATAACTAAAGTTTACCGTTATAACTTGACTTGTATCCAATATGACTAGTAATCAGCTTCACTACAACGGAATGGCTAAATAAAAGTACCAACCACTGTTGGGTTTGGGATATCTCATGCTAATTGTATCCGACTAGTAAGTGTTGCAACTACAACAGAATGGTTAACTAAAAGTGCCCACTGCTTTTTATATCAGGATGACTATCTATACCTGACTAGTAATTGCTGCAACGATAACTGAATAAATAAAACTGCCAACTATGTGAGTTCCTCGGTTGACTTCCTCGTTTGGCCTCGAGGGGGAAATACCAGGATGGGTATGTTTGGTGGTAGTATCAGGTTGGTTCCGAATAGGTCTTTCTTATCCCTCTCTGATAGCCGGCAGTTATATCGAGTCTCTATAGGTTGTTTAGTGCATGCTGCGTTGCCGCTTCAGTCCACCATACCTATGTAAGCGAGGACCGCCGAATTCTAGTCTCGCCGTGTACTGGCCTCAGTACTGACCGCTCTCTTTTTCCTTTGCCCTTTGTCGGCACCCCTTTTGTTTAAGCAGGTTTTGAGATCGACGTCGTTAGCAGGGTTATCCTTCCGGCTTGGCCTGGACAGGGTTATGGATGCCATTGGTTATTCTTTAGGGCTCTTAGCTCAATTTGCATCTTGTCCGTATTCGGATGTTGTATTGTTTTCAAGGTGATTTGGGTCTTTGTACTATATATCTGTATTCTTGACCCTTTGAGTCGCTGTTGTATATATCTGTTCTGTGGGTTCCATCATGGACTATTGTGTAATGATATTACTTCGTTTTCCACCTGCACGCAAGTGCCTGGTGGGCACCTTTGAATCGTTTCTATGCGGGTTTGGCGGGAATCGCTAAAACTTGCATAGGGCTGATTCGGAGGGTGTTACAGGAGTGAATGTGGGCTCTGCTCGCGCGACCCATTCACTAAAGCCCATATAACACTAGTCACCGTGAGTCCAACTCACTAACTCAGTCCTAATCCGGTTTAGGTCCAACCCAACCAGATTACAGGTTCAGATGCAATCCGAACTTGCTCCCGCTCTTAATTGTGTGACCCTGCAGGCTCATGAATACTTGGATACGATTGGAGTCCGACTCTCAATCGATCAGTCACTAGCGGCTCCTAGCAGAACGTGCCGACTCCCAAGCACCAAAGAGTCATGACGACTTGCCTTTCCAATGCGACTTTCATCCGAGTCCCTTTTGCCTCACGATATACCTTGTCAGACTATAGGCGAATATATGTCATCCCTTAAATAGTCCGACTCTCTTCTCGATCCGAGATAAGTGATTCACCTGACTAACTCTTAGTCGATCGCCTCAGTTAACACTTAACCGAGTCGTGCATGGCCATGCTTTCCGAATCATATCTCACGAGAGGGCCCAGAGAATATCTCTCCAAGTGGAGGGGAAAAATCCCATCTTGGTTATTCACATCACGTAGCTTGATTCTCGGTCGACCCGAACTCTGCCTTTATAACTGACCAGTTACGGATCAGCGTTTGACAGAACCTAAGTCGATGATCCTCAACTCGGACTATGCAACAACCTCAGGTCTAAGGATTACATTGATTGAGATATACAAATGACAACTAGTTCGCTGTACCTCAATATGGGTCAATCCGACTCGCTAAACTCTTTAGCCGAGTCTGTGTAAGTTGGAATAGCATCTCCATGCCCATGACAAGTGGAACCGAGTCATCAAGCCAACTTTCACATTGGTCTAAGTTGTGTGTCCAGCACAACCTCAATGACCAAGGATATTTAGTACAAACAACATGAATGCATAGTTCCACAACCGAATCACATATTCAATGATACACATCAGATGTTTATACAAGGACTACTTAATATCTTTATGAATATAATGGGAAATATCATCATACATGATTGCCTCTAGGGCATATTCCCAACACATGCATGATGCGATGTCTCGCCGAGATTACAGCAAAAGGTGTCAAGACCGACAAAGGATTCAAAGAGATCCATATTGGACAAGCAGCAAAAGCTTTGACCAAACTCGTCGGTTACGATGTGACGACTATCAAAGTAACCAACCATCTCCGCAAGTGGAAGATCAGGTATCAAAGAATCGAGAAACTGAGACTTCTAAGCGGGGCACTTTGGGATGATGATCAAAAGATGATTGTTTTAGAAGACCAACATTACTTGGGGCATACCTAGGTTTGTCCAAGAACCCATTGTTTCATTACTAAAATCTGTTGGAAACATGTTGTTATAGTGCTGAAATATATTTTTGTTCATGATATCTATAGGATACTCCTAAGGATGCTGAATTCTTGAACACACCACTTGTGAACTATGAATACATGGAAGCTTGCTTTGCCAATAAGCTAGCCACAGGAAAGTTCGCAATAGGATCTAATGAGACTTTGGGGAAACCCATTGAAGTTGAAACTCTAGAAAAACCTATTGATTTGGAGGGTGGAGAAACCAATGGTGAAGGTTTTGTGCAAGGTGAAATCCCCATCAACTTTGGAGTTCAAGGCCTCGGAGCAACTACTCCTTCACCTTCTGGCTCAACAAATAATAAAAAGAGGAAGCGAGTTTTGAGTGACGAAGATGCAGTTCAGGTAAACAACATGTCTGATGCATTGCGTGATGTGGCTGGTGCTATCAATAACACTTGCCATACCGAAACACACCCTGATTTGTGCAAAACGGTTATGGACCTTACCAATTTCGACATGGATGAACGGTTGGCTGTTTTGGATTATTTGACGGAGCATAAGGTTAAAGGCCTTAATTTCATGAAAATGGAAGCGGATGTTCGTGAAGCCTCGTTCAAGCGTATCATAGCCAAAAATCCGGATCTAGTTTGAGTTGTTGTGAGTTGATGCAACATGAAAATCTATATATTTTGTAATGCCTACTATATTATATGATGCAGACTTGGTAATTTGGACGTATTTTCTATGTTAGCTTTTGGTGTTGTAGACATGCTGAACTATGTGCTCAAGTGAGCCTTGGTAATATATCATTTTGGGGTACTTTCGTGCTATATACTTGCTTGTGTTTTGAATTTATGACGTATATACTTGCTTGTGTTTTAAATTTATGACGTAATGGATGAAATTTGAAAATGTTTGTGTGGTCATCGCACGAAGTCATAGCAATCACATCTTACTCACGTGCACTCTACCAAACAAAGTCCGAGTTCAGCATGGCTAAACAAACTCAGCCCACCAAACAACATCTCTTTTCATCATATCTCAATAGACACAGCCCACCAAACAACATCTCTATTCATCATATCTCAACAGACACATGCTGCCAAACACATATGAAAATCTCAACTCAACTTAGCTAAGGTCAGCTTGTATGGGATGAGATGGGAATTCTGGACTCACCCTGGCTAACAAACACACCCTTAACAAAACGTTGCAAAGTACTCACTCCGTTCCATATTTAGTCATTGATGGACACTAAATCAACGACAAAGGTGACTTGACCGTGAAATCCGTGTATATAGTGGTGTGTGGTAACCAGAGCAAAGATATAACTTGAGGATCTTCGTTGTAATTTGTAAGGCAGGCTAGAATTCAGCTAGATTAAGATCTTCCTATGACTTGCGTACCTAATACAAATTTAATTAGGTGTCAACATGAAAAGAAGTTACAGTACTAGAAGAAATCGGTCTGAATTTCCTCCCAGTTTGGTGTGGTCTTCTGAATGCCTTTGTGTTCTGAACGTCCACCGCCCGCAAAAAGATCTCGCGAAACCCCTCCTCTGATTACCGATTAGCAGCGACCTCCGCCTCCATGGCGCCGCCCACCTCCCCCGCCGCCGTCGCCGCGGCCGCCCGCGCGGCTCCCACGCCTGCCGCAGCCCTCGCGCTCTTCAAGTCGGCGCTATCTGCCGACCTGACGCTCTCCCCGCTCGCCGTGCTCCCGCACCTGACCGTCGCCACCCCGTCGCTGCCCCATCTGCTCCTCTCCGCCTCCATCGCCGGGCGGCCATACACCACCTCGCTCAGCCTCTACGCGCGGCTCAAGTCCCTCTCCTTCCCCATCCCCACCGCCACGCTCCACCCGCTCCTCTCCTCCCTCCCCCCGAAACCCGCTTTCGTCCTCTTCGCCGACATCTTCCGCCTCCGCCTCCCGCTCTCCACCACCACGTTCAACATTATGCTGCGCCACCTCTGCTCCGATGCCAAGCCCGTCCGCGCGCTCCATCTCCTCCGCCAGATGCCCCACGCCAACGCCGTCACCTACAACACCGTCATCGCCGGGTTCTGCGCCCGCGGCCGCGTCCAGGCGGGGCTGGAGGTCATGCGGGAGATGAGGGAGCGCGGCGGCATCGCCCCTGACAAGTACACCTACGCCACGGTGATCTCCGGGTGGTGTAAAGTCGGCAAGGTCGAGGAAGCAGCCAAGGTGTTCGACGAAATGCTTACAGCAGGAGAAGTCAAGCCAACTGCCGTGATGTACAACACATTGATAGGCGCATACTGTGACGCAGGGGATCTGGAGGTGGCGCTGCGGTACCGGGACGAGATGGTAGAGAAGGGGGTTTCCATGACAGTCCCGACATACAATCTCTTCGTGCACGCGTTGTTCATGGAAGGGCGTGCTACTGATGCGGAAGCATTGGTGGAGGAGATGCGCGGAAAGGGGCTTGCACCCGATGTGTTCACCTACAATATAATGATCAACGGGTACTGCAAAGAGGGCAAGGAGAAGAAAGCGCTGAAGATGTTTGAAGATATGGCTCAGAAAGGGATCGGTGCAACAGTGGTGACCTATACGTCACTGATATATGCCTTGTCCAGGAAGGGGATGGTTCAGGAGACAGATATGCTGTTTGATGAGGCTGTGAGGAGAGGCATCAGGCCTGACCTTGTCATGTATAATGCCCTGATTAATAGCCACTGCACTGGTGGAGATATGGATCGGGCATTCGAGATCATGGGAGAAATGGAGAATAAGAGGATCGCACCGGATGATGTGACATACAATACTCTTATGAGGGGGTTGTGCTTGCTGGGTCGTCTTGATGAAGCTCGTGAGCTCATTGAGAAGATGACAAAGAGGGGTATCAGGCCAGACCTTGTCAGTTACAACACGCTGATCAGCGGCTACAGCATGAAAGGTGACATCAAGGATGCTGTGAAGGTTCGGGATGAGATGATAAACAAGGGGTTCAACCCAACGCTCTTGACGTATAACGCAATGATACGAGGGCTCTGCAAAAGTGGCCAAGGAGACGAAGCCGAGGAGCTGATGAAAGAAATGGTGGGCAATGGCATCACCCCTGATGACAGCACATATATTTCACTGATTGAGGGACTTACCACAGAGGACGAGCGACTGCCTGCGGCAGTTGCTGTGAAAGCCACCAGACCAATTCGAAAATGTGCATAGCAGTTGCTTTTTCAGCCGGCACCGGCGTGGAATACTTGTAGGAGTTCGAAATGATCATTTTGAAGAGGACCGGCATGGGACTGTTGGCGATGTGGATCAGCTAACTCCATTGATCAAGTTATAGCCCCCTCGCTTGATGAATGTTTTCTTAACTATAAACACAGGGTGATGCAATAGGTGAAGGCATGATTTTTCTACAAAGATGGGAAGCAGTGTGGTTGAGGTTTTCTTTTTGAAGATTATACCAAACAGTTACCATAAGGATCTTGTAACCTAGTTAGATGAGGACTCACCTTTCGTTTTATTTGGAGGTTCGGCTACTCGTGTGCTTGATAGAACTTGGGATGTTATCTGGGAATCTGTGATACAATAATACGTCATGCTACCAAAATGCAAGTTCACATCTACTCTTGGACGAATTTCAGAGAAATTTTTGGTACTCGAAAATGAGTACTGAAACGATGCTCAGGGTGTTATTCATAGAAGAGAGTGTTGGTGTTAAGCAGGGTGCAGTCGCCCTCTTCATGAGTATTAAGTGGTCTAGACTGACATGATTATGATGTGTGACGCAACTAGCATTCTTTGATTCTGCCATAGTTTAGATCGTTCAGTTGCCACGATCAGTTAAGGGTCAAGTGACAGCATCATCGCAACAGTCTTTGCACTTCCTGGGGTGCATCAGATCATCTACTATATAAACCTCGTATGTATTGCCAGGATGGCTTGCTGATGACGAGCGCCATGGCGATCAAACAGGGTAGCGCCGACGCCTGCAGCCCGCCTCCGACGGCGAAGGCCAACCCCACCGTGGCGATCACCAGGTCTCGATTATTTTGGAGCACTCCATAACTTTTTGGTAGTACTACTCGATATCTTTTCTTGTCAATTACTCCTTCTGTTCGGGATTATATGTCCTACGCGCATACCTAGGTTGTTAATTTGACTAACAAAATATAACTTATATATCACAAAAGTTATACCATTAGAAAATATAACCTCTAAAGTTTGTAATGGTATAATTTTTATGCTATAATATTTATAGTTTGTTGTTTAAATTGGCAATCTAGTTATCCGCGCGGGACTTATAATCCAAACTGAGGGAGTACTGTATTACTAGTATTTGTTTACTTGTCTGAATCAATAGTACGCACATGGCACGTATAGCTTGTGCTCCTTTTCTTGTGATTATCTATCTACCTTGTTCTTGTTTCGGCGACCATGAAATATACGGCGACGTATGGTTCTATGCCATTGCTCTGGTCTGGTGTGTGATGGTTCATCGGTCCTGCAGATGTCCCACATCATTGGTAAACTCGCCGCGACAGAGACATGCACTCCGGCACTCGCAGCGCTGCACGCCGCTATAAATTGCGTCCATACGATTGCGGAATACGGTGGAGTATATCAGTACAACTCAGACGACAGGCGTTCAAATGGATACCAAAACGAAGCTAGACGAAGCGGTTCCAGTTCCAGACCTGGAGGAGCAACCGCTGCTGCCACCGCCGCCAGCAGCCCCCAAGCTGATGACCGTCAGCTCACCCGAGCGCGAGCTAGCACCACGCGACGCCGCTGCTCCCCCCGGCACGTCCCCCGCCACGGTCCGGACCCTGGCGCTGGTGACGGCGACGGCGGGGCTGGCCTTCGGCGTTGACCTGGCCGCGCGCCGGGAGTACCCCACCCTCGTGGCCTTCGCGGCGTCGTTCGTGCTATTCTGCGCGTCCTCGTCGCTCTTCGCGTGGTGCCAGGGCCGCGGCCGCGGGCAGCAGAAGCCTCCGCCCCCGCCGCTGGCGCGCGCGTGGCCGCCGGCGGCGGCGGCGCGGGTGCTGTTCTGGTCGTTCGCCATGGCCCTCGTCGTGAGCATGACGTGCTGGGCGGCCGACAGGCCCAGGGTGCCTTGGGCGGCCGGGTCCGCGCTGTCCGCGCTGGGGGTCGTGGTCAGCTGGCTGTGCCTCGCGGAGATCGCGCCGTTTTTCGGTCCCACGACGGTGCGAATATCCATGGGGTTCTGTGTTCGGGAGAAAGAAGCGAACAAGGAGTAGCAGCGACGAGCTCAGACTGCTGATCGACTGCTGGTTGGTTGATGCCACCATTTGTCTTGCCAAATGTTTGAGCAAGGATATATTCGTCCTCTATCTCCCTCGCCAGACTCAACCTATCTTCTCCACTTCTTTTCCTATGAGAAACGAGTCATGCAAGTTTATTGGCCGATTGAATCTTACTATAAGCTATTCGCAAAAAAAAAAAGAATCTTACTTATAAGCTTAAGTGCACGCCTAGGTAGCATTGGACATAAATTCGGTTATTACATCAAGAAAGTACAAATAATTATTGCTGGCGGTTTACAACGGAGCAACATGAAAGCTAGTTTAAGCATGAACCAGGCGTATGCACAAAATAAGTGTGACAATAGCCTACGTTTCCATGACCTGGTAAAGAACTGTACGTGTCAATACCTAGCTACTTCCTCCGTTCAGAAATATAAAACATTATAGATTTGTGAAATGAATGTATCTAGATATCTTTTAGTGCATAGAGCTCACTCCGAATCTTTAAACAAAAGTTATCTGAATACACTCGTTTCACAAACTAAAACGTATGTATTTCTAGACAGAGGGAGTAAGTAGCATTGAAACTTGATTTCAGTTGCATCAGTCTAACCATCTTAGACAAAAAAAAAAAAAAGAAGAGCAGCAGATTAAGTAGCAGCACGTAGGAAATGATGGCCATCGGGCATGTGACGGGTAGCACGAAATTGGTCCTTTGCATCCTCGGCCTGCGAATATCCAATGCGATTTCAATGATCTTAAGATAAAACCCTATATAAGTACGATTAAAGGACATACAATTCGTAGTAAATATGTACCGGGCTATTTAGCAACTACAAATATCAACTTCATGTGTATACTGATACCAACTAGTTTCAAGATAGCAACTATCACCGACACTGACATAGCATAGAAATTTGACCTCTAAGAACATCAAAAGAGTTAATAAAGAATCAACTACAGCAATCATCCTGTCCAATGCCAGCTTCACATAACCATGGTGCCTGATAGCAGTAAGAAAAAGTGAAGTGTAGGCGATGAGTTCAGAAACTTGGCATAAAGAATATTCCAAATTCAGAGATGACCGACGGCAGATTTTGATTACTTCGGTGGAGACAGAAAAGGACATCAATGTAAGTGGGAATGCCAATAACAGAAAATACAATCTGTAATGGGAACAATTAGGAAAGGCAACAACTACAAAGTAAATTCAGTTCATATATAGCAGGGGACTGAAATTTTGAACAATAGGTTAGTGTACTAATAGCAGGTAGGCTGCTTAAATATTGGTGTAGACAAAAAATAGGATAACTCAAGCACTAAGGCATAGAATTTCATCGACATCGTGTAATAAAGTTACCATTTGTCCCAAACACGTCTAGATATATAAATCTTTGACAAGTAATTTGGGACAGAGGGATCATTTACATCCTTGCAAAACATGATATGTGGGATACACAATGAGTAAATCAACAAAAAGGATAAGTCATCAAGCACTAAGGGCGGGGGTAGCATCATTTCATCAACATCTTGTAATAAATTACTACATCCAATCTGCGCACAAAGTGAATATCGAGTGCACATTCAAATTCGTGCATAGACATATGGGATGGGAAACTTGGAATAATGTTAAACACAGAAAAGAAATTGTTTTATCACCATAGCATAAAGTAAACGTTCTCTTAGTAACAACCAACAGGTATTAAAGGAAAGAAGTACAGTTTGAACAAATGGAAGGTAAACGTGAATTAAACACAACCCATGATTGCAAAATAACCTTCTAGTTATTCCATGCATCAGCTGCATATCTGAATCTTGGAAGTACGAGTAGCTTTTTTTTTCGAAATGGGGTATTCCCTGGCCTCTGTATCGTTTAGCTAGGTTATTTTTTTAAGACCGAAACAGCTTTTCTTGTTACTCCCAAGAGTTCAGGTTATAATAATTTTCCCCTTTCTTAGTGAAGGAGGTCCCCGTTTTGCCCAGGTTAGAAGGTAAATAAAAGCTAGCAAGCCTTGACAAGGATAAACCTCTAATCCACAATAACAAAAGAATTAGGATTGCACCTTCATGATCATCAGTCATGTTGGCGATGCTTCTCTGTAGCCTTACCTGCGCCTAGGCTCCACCTCGACCAAGAATAAGACGAACTGGTCGGGGTCACGAGCAGAACCGCCAAATACATGGGAGTGACAATAGTGCCAGAATCTGAGATAGAGACCTAGTCAGAACCATTAGAGGTTGAGTTGGAGGGTTTGGCGGAACTAAGTGTTAGACTGTATATATTGTATTTACATAGAACCTAACTGTAACTTGTACCAAACCCTAATTGGTCTGAGAGCCTATATAAACAGAGGAACCCCACGGCCTTTTCCATGTGAGGATTCCCTCCAATACCGGTTTACATGGTATCAGCCTAAACCCTAGCTCCACCCAATCCACTCCTAGCCGTTGCCGCTCATCTTCCGCTGCCTCCCGATGGCCACCCACCCCGCCACCCTCTCCTCGGCCACCGGTGCCATCGTCCCCTCTACCGCCAACGGCGCCACGGGCGCCCTGCCCCCGGGCGGTGCCCCGCGCCACGCCGGCCCCGTCGTCCTCTCCTTCGACGCCGGGAACTACACAAAGTGGGCGATCTACATGCGCGCCTCTCTCGGTCGCGCCGGGCTCATCGGCCACATCGACGGCACCGTCGCCGCCGCCCCCACCAACACCGACTGGGCTGCGTCGGACTACACCGTCCTCAACGTCCTCCATGCCGCCATCGACGAGGACAACGCCGACATGGTCCTCGCCTGCGACTAGACTGTGCGCCAGCTGTGGCTCGTCGTCCTCGAGCTCTTCTCCGCCAACAAGGCCAGCAAGGCGATCTACCTCGACTTCGACTTTCGCCAGCTGGTCCAAGGCGCCTACTCCATCACCGAGTACTGCCGCCTCCAGAAGAAGATCGCCGACGCCCTCGCCGAGAACGATGCCGCGGTCTCCGATCATACCCTCGTCCTCAACACCCTGCGCGGCCTCGGGCCTTGGTTCTCCTCCGCGGCCACCATGATCTCTATGACGGACCCGCTGCCTCCTTCCTCCATGTCCGGAGCATGCTCCTCATAGAGGAGATGTAGCAGGCGCACGCCGTGGCCAACCCCGCCTCTATTGCCCTCGTCGCTCAGTCCCGTCCTCCTGCCCCTCCATGCACTGGCACGGGGCAGTGGCGCGCTCCCACCTCCGGACCTGGCATCCTCGGGTCGTGCCCCCAGGCCTTCACCACCACCGCCGCGCCTCTCTACCATACGCTGTCGTCCTCCTCCGCTGCACCAGCATGGGACAACGTCGGACTGATCACGTCCCTAAACAACTTGTACCGGCAGGGCGGCTGGGTGATGGACTCCGGTGCCATGTCCCACATGACGAACGATGAGGGTAACATACTGTTCGCAGCTCCTCTCTCTCGTCCACACGTTGTAACCGTGGGGAACGACACACCCATGCCTATTTCTTCCTCCGGTTACACTTCTTTTCGGTCTCCCGCTGGTCATCCTTTTCACCTCAACCACGTGCTTCTAGTTCCTCATTTAATTCACAACTTACTCTCCATCCGCAAATTTACTAGAGATAATTTTTGCTCTGTCGAGTTTGACGCTCTTCGTTTTTCTGTGAAGAACCTGAAGACTCGTCGCGTGATCCTTTGCCGCAATAGTGAAGGGGATCTCTACACGTTTCCTGGCACCTCTCACCGTGCGTCTCCTGCCGCCTTGCTTGTCACCACCACCACTGTCTACCGTTTAGTTCTTCTACATCCGTTTCTAGAGACAAGTTTGAGTTGATCCATTGTGATTTATGGAATTCACCAATTATTAGTAATTCTAGTTTTCGATATTACCTTGTAATTGTCTATGATTACTCTCACTTTTATTGGTCGTTTCCCTTGCGTCAGAAATCCGGTGTGCCATGTACACTTGCAAAAAAATTCGCTTATGTCCGCACCCAATTCAATACCACCATACGATCTCTTCAAATGGATAATAGAACTGAGTTTCTTAACTTCACTATAGAAAAACTTCTCTCCCAACACGGGACGACACTCCGTCTCTCGTGTCCATACACGTCCCAACAAAACAGTAAGGCTGAGCTCGCCATTTGTACCAATAATGACACAATGCCAACACTCATGTTTCAAGCTCATCTTTCGGAGTCCTTTTGGGCTGAAGCACTTGCCACTTCTACCTTTCTTCTCAACCGCCGGCCTAGCAAGACCATTGGCTCACGCATTCCGTACACACACCTCCATGATCGTTATCCTCCATACGACATGCTGCGCGTTTTTGGCTGTCTTTGCTATCCCAATATTTCCTCCACAATTAAAAACAAACTCCATCCTCGGTCTCTCCCTTGTGTTTTTCTTGGTTACCCGTCGCAACACCGAGGTTACCGTTGTTTTGATCCTATCTCTAGGAAGATACTGATCTCACACCATGTTATTTTCGACGAGACTGTTTTTCCGTTTCAGACGGCAGCTTTGGCTCGGGTACCACCCGCGCCCTTGACGCCTCGACGCTTGGAATTCCTCTTCAACGACATACGGGGTCCACCCTCGCTTGGGCCACCCACGATGGCCGTTGCACGCGCTGCCGCTGCCGCGCCTGCCGTGGCAGCCCGCACGCCTGCCTCCTCTGCTGCGGCAGACCGCCCGTAACACCCCAGTTTTAGTAAAACATTATATTAGGGTTTGTTTGTGCATCAGGAGCATCGTTCCTTAAAATGCATGCAAAGAAAAATAAGACAAAACCCAAAAACCCTAGTTTCCCTCTCCCTCTCAAATCAATTCAAAATGTTTTGAATTTGAAAGCTATCAAATTGTGTGGAGCCCAATCTGAATAAAAGGGTCCCACAATAGTTGGTATATTTACAAAAACTTCTGTTAATTTTGAAACATCCAAAAACAGATTTGAAACTGAAAATACAAACAGGAAATGGAAATACAAAAGAGAATCAAATTTTAGAAAAGGAAAAAACATTTTTTATAAAAAAAAGAGCAAACTCAGCCAGCCAGGCTGTCCCAACTCTTCTCCCCTCTCTCTGCTTTCTCTCTTGCGCGCAGCAGTTAGTGGCCAAGCAGCCAACACACCTCGGCCCAGGCCCGGATACCCCTTCGATGTCGTCTTCCTCCTCCTGGCAAGTTGCTTCGTGTCTCGCGCGCGGCCGCCCGATGCTCGTCGCTGCGATTCCTGCCGCCGCAGAGGTAGCCTCGCCAGGATAAGATCGCCGTCGTGATCTTCTCTCTCTTCTCATACCCATCTCACCTCCCCTCGAGCCCTCTGGCACTTTCCCCCTTTGGTCCCGAAACCCTAGCTCCGACCACCGCTCTTCCCCGTCGTCTTCGGCCACCCCTCACCCGGAAGATGTTCCTAGGAGCTTCGCCGCGTCTCCCTCGTCCTCCCTGCTGAATATTGCAAGTTGGGAAGCCCTCTGTGCATCGAAATCAAGCTCGATACCGTGACGGCCGCTGCAGTACTCGTCGTCGATTCGCCGCCGCTTTACCTCGCCTTGCCTCGCCGACCCCTCCATCGTATTCACGGTGAGCCACTGGTGCTTAGGAGCCCCTCCAATCCCTTCCTTCCTCTCTGTATTGCTGCCTCCACCCTCGCCTGCAAGCGCTGCCGCTTGAGTTCACCGCCAGCCGCGCTCCGTTCACCTTAGAGTAGCGGTGCTGCCCTCTTTACGTTCGCTTCGAAGCGCTGATTCAAACGCGCATCCCCGCTCGCTCGCGTGTGCCTCACAACGTCGGTGCTGATGACCATCTGCCGGTGGCCGGCGATGTGTCGTCATGCCTGTGTGAGGCTGACGTGGCCCGCGGGCCCGCTGACCATTGACCACCACGGTGGCAAGCCAGCGTGGCATGGACCCCTCTGTTGGGGGGTGTGGGTAGGATTAGGTGTGGTAACAAAAGTCTTGGGTCGTGTTATGACATTAGCATGATGCAGTAAAAGCTTTTAATAATAGTTTTAATAATTCTAGAAATTGGTTTAATCTTATAAACTCAATAACTTATTATTTATAAGTCAGGAAAATATAAATAATATATCAAAATGTTCAGAAAAATAAGATCTATCTATTTAAGTTAAAATCATGCATTGTTAAGCAACTTACATGACAAGCTTAATTAGAACAACAAATGCACCCCTCTCATATGCATCTGGAGTTTCCCTGAGTTAGGGTTTCTACCCCTCGGAACCCCGATTAAATTGTTGAACATGTTATAGGGTTTCATTCCAATGCAATTTAACCTGTCATATCATCATACTTGCTTGAGAATTTCATCGGTGACATGTGTTGATTGTTTCCCCTTTATTTCTGGTGTTTGGTTCTTTCCAGTAGAATACGATATCGAGATCGAGATCGAAGACCAAGATCAACACCGTCAAAGATCGAAGACCAATGCTTGACCAACTGTAATCAAGTCAAGTACAAGGCTCCCGAAGCTCTGCTTTCTGGTTATCAATGGTCAAAGGCAAGCATAGCCCCACCATGATATAATCCTACGATTTTGAAAGTATTTCAATTTCTGCCATGATGCATACGATCTACTGTGGTGTTTTATCGATAGATAGAGTATCCTATCTATTGCATTACTCCCTTTGAGTTTATATTACCCGATCCACTGCTCCTAGCATATCTAGGTTTGGCTTGTGTGCACTGCTAGAGCTTATATCTGTGTACTGCTTAGCCATGCTTAGCTGTTGAGTCTGGTTCAACCAGATGATGTATCAGATACAGAGAATCTAGTATGACAGGAGAACATGATGAGATGAGATCAAAGGTGATATGAGATTAAAAATGCTAAGGCTTGTATGGGAGGCCACGGTGGCATGTGGTTTTTCTAGTCCCATGCTCACCACCACTAGGAACTGAGTTCTTTCCTTTGGAACCGAGACGAGCGTATAACCACACGGGGCTTGGGAACCCCTCGATTGACTAACTTGCCTAGTAGAATCCATGAGTCAAATAGTCTGGGCGTTCCATTCGACATGCATTCTGGATCTTCTCGAAGGCGGTGAAGGAGGTGCATTCATAACAGGTAGGGAAGCATGGACGGGTTGCTTGGGGTTGATGGCGCCCCTGGTAAACCAACCTCTCCTCACATATTTAAGGACCGGCTTCGGGATTTGACCCGTTACGGCGGAACCATCCTTATTGCGTGACTCATGGTCTCGGCGAAAGCAAGATAAAGGTCGTGTCTAACCACCCTCTGCCGGCCTTCCAAGGAAGAGGGCTAATCATTGTGGCATTAAGAGAAGGTTAGTACGTGTGGGTAAAGTTGTACACCCCTGCAGGGTTAAGTCTTTTCGAAAAGTTGGATTCATGGTTATGAACCCTTGGTGACCAGATTCTAAGATCATAGAGAACTATAACCTAATCGTAAAACTTGGCAGATCAACGTGTGCTTAAGGATGCTTTCTCATGGGTACGAGGGAGTGATCCTAGTTGGTAGATGATGATGACTTGCTGGATATCAAAAGATGATGATCAATATTCTTTGGAGACCATCTGCCGGTGGCCGACGATGTGTCATCATGCCTGCGTCAGGCTGACGTGGCCTGCGGGCCCGCTGACCATTGACCGCCATGGTGGCAAGCCAGCGTGGCATGGGCCCCTCTGTCGGGGGTGTGGGTAGGATTAGGTGTGGTAACAGAAGTCCTGGGTCGTGTTATGACATCAGCCTGATGCAGTAAAATCTTTTAATAATAGTTTCAATAATTCCAGAAATTGGTTTAATCTTATAAATTCAATAACTTATTATTTATAAGTCAGGAAAATATAAATAATATATCAAAATGTTCAGAAAAATAAGATCTATCTATTTAAGTTATAATCATGCATTGTTAAGCAACTTACATGACAAGCTTAATTAGAACAACAAATGCACCCCTCTCATATGCATCCGGAGTTTCCCCGAGTTAGGGTTTCTACCCCTCGGAACCCTAATTAAATTGTTGAGCATGCTATAGGGTTTCATTCCAATGCAATTTAACCTGTCATATCATCATAATTGCTTGAGCATTGCATCGATGCCCTGAGTTGATTGTTTCCCCTTTATTTCCAGTGTTTGGTTCTTCCCAGTAGAATACGATATCAAGATCGAGATCGAAGACCGAGATCAACACCGTCGAAGATCGAAGAGCAATACTTGACCAACTGTAATCAAGTCAAGTACAAGGATTCTGAAGCTCTGCTTTCTGGTTATCAATGGGCAAAGGCAAGCATAGCTCCACCATGATATAATCCTACGATTTTGAAAGTATTTCAATTCTGCCATGATGCATATGATTCTACTGTGGTCTTTTATCAATAGCTAGAGTATCCTATCTATTGCATTACTCCCTTTGAGCTTATATTACCTGATCCACTGCTCCTAGCATATCTAGGTTTGGCTTGTGTGCACTGTTAGAGCTTATATCTGTGTACTGCTTAGCCATGCTTAGCTGTTGAGTCTGGTTCATCCAGATGATGTATCAGATGCAGAGAATCTATTATGACAGGAGAACATGATGAGATGATATCAAAGGTGATATGAGATTAAACATGCTAAGGCTTGTATGGGAGGCCATGGTGGGATGTGGTTTTTCTAGTCCCATGGTCGCCACCACTAGGAACTGAGTTCTTGCCTTTGGAACCGAGACGAGCGTACATCCACACGGGGCTTGGGAACCCCTGACTAACTTGCCTAGTAGATTCCATGAGTCAAATAGTCCGGGCGTTCCATTCGACATGCATTCTGGATCTTCTCGAAGGCGGTGAAGGAGGTGCATTCATAACAGGTAGGGAAGCATGGACCGGGTTGCTTGGGGTTGATGGCGCCCTGGTAAACCAACCTCACCTCACATCTTTAAGGACCGGCTTCGGGATTTGACCCGTTACGGCGGAACCATCCTTATTGCGTGACTCATGGTCTCGGCGAAAGCAAGATAAAGGTCGTGTCTAACCACTCTCTATCGGCCTTCCAAGGAAAAGGGCTAATCATTGTGGCATTAAGAGAAGGTTAGTACGTGTGGGTAAAGTTTTACACCCCTACAGGGTTAAATCTTTTCGAAAAGTCATGTTCACGGCTATGAATGTAACATCCCCAGGATCAGGGCTAAACAAATCCCAGACCTATGTTTGACATAAGCTTAACCTTGAGCTCGAGGATATCCGGTGAAGAATCGTAACACGACAGTGACCCTACGACACAAAATTTATTACAGCAAGCTCATAACTGAGCAGAGAACCAAATTATTACAAGCAGAGGTCAGTGACCACAAACATCAAACAACGGAAGGAAAATTATGCTATTAAGTATAGCAAACTTAACAAATGGCCTAAGAGGCCTGAAGCATAACAATGACGTCCCAGCCCATAGATTCCAGGCTGCCGGCCGGGAACCCCGAGCTACTCGGCGCTGTCGATGTAGTACCAAAACTGATCTTCAGGGGAACACTTACTCTGCCAAAAGTATCAACAAAGCAAGGGAGAGTACAGGGTGTACTCCGCAAGACTTATGGCTGGTGGAGTTTTTTTTGCATAAAGCCATCTTTTGTTTATAAAACAAGAGAGAGAGAAGAAGCTCGTCTATTCAGAGTATTTTAAAAGGGGATAAGAGAGCGACATCTCTGAAATATTGATCATCATATTTTGATATCCACCAAGTCATCATCATCTGAACCCTAACTAGGAT
Source organism: Avena sativa (assembly GCA_916181665.1). Taxonomy (NCBI): domain Eukaryota; kingdom Viridiplantae; phylum Streptophyta; class Magnoliopsida; order Poales; family Poaceae; genus Avena; species Avena sativa. The sequence continues at coordinate 337,178,191 of OV702280.1, read as the reverse complement.
CACCCCCTCGTACCCATGACGAAGCATCCTTAATCACTCGTTGATCTGCCAAGTTTTACGATTAGGTTATAGTTCTCTATGATCTTGAGTCCGGTCGCCAAGTCGTTCATAACCGTGAACACAGGTTTTCGAAAAGATTATTACCCTACAGGGGTGTACAACTTTACCCACACGTACTAACCTTCTCTTAATGCCACATGATTATCCCTCTTCCTTGGAAGGCCGGTGGAGGGTGGTTAGACACGATCTTTACCTTGCTTTCGTCGAGACCATGAGTCACGCAATAAGTATGGTTCTGCCGTAACGGGTCAAATCCCGAAGTCGGTACTTAAAGATGTGAGGCGAGGTTGGTTTACCAGGGTCGCCATCAACCCCAAGCAACCCGGTCCACGCTTCCCTACCTGTTATGAATGCACCTCCTTCACCCCCTCTTTCGAAATCGTTTTCAATGCGTATGTCGAATGGAACACCCGAACTATGTGACTCATGGAATCTACTAGGCAAGTTAGTTGCTCGTGAGGTTGTCCAGGCCCCGTGTGGTTGTACGCTCGTCTTGGTTCCAAAGGCAAGAACTCAGGTCCTAGTGGTGGCGAGCATGGGACTAGAAAAACCACATCCCACCGTGGCCTCCCATACAATCCTTAGCATGTTTAACTTATATTACTGATCTCATATCACCTCTGATTTCATCACATCACGTTCTCCTGTCATACTAGATTATCTGCATCTGATACATCATCTGGATGGACCGGAACTGACAGCTATGCATGGCTAAGCAGACACATATATAAGCTCTAGAAGTGCACACAAGCCAAACCTAGTTATGCTAGGAGCAGTGGATCAGGTAATATAAGCTCAAAGGGAGTAATGCAACGGATAGGATACTCTATGTATAGATAAAAGATCACAGTAGAATCGTATGCATCATGGCAAGAATTGAAATGCTTTCGAAATCATAGGATTATATCATGGTGGGGCTATGCTTGCCTTTGCCAGGTGATAGCAGATAAGCCGATCTTCAGAAGCTTGTACTTGACTTGGTTACAGTTGGTCAAGTATTGTTCGTCGATCTTCGATCTTCAACGGTGTTGATCTCGGTCTTCGATCTTGATCTCGATATCATATTCTACCGGGAAGAACCAAACACCAAAAAGAGAGGGAAACAATCAACACATGGCATCAATGCAATGCTCAAGCAAGTATGATGATATGACAAGTTAAATTGTATTGAAAAGTAACCCTAAGGCATGCTTGACAAGTTAATCGGGGTTCCGAGGGGTGAAAACCCTAACTGGGGGAAACTCTGAAGGCATATGAGAGGGGTTACTATGTTGTTCTAACTATAATTGTCATGTAAGTTTATTAAAAATGCATGATTATATCATAGATAGATAGGTTTCATTTTTCTGAACATTTTGATATATTATTTGTATTTTTCTAACTTATAAATAATTAGTTATTGATTTTACAAGTTTTATTCAATTTCTAAAATTATTTAAAACAATTTAAATCGGTTTATTGCATCATGCTGACAGAGGGATGACATCACATAGGTGGGGGGGTTCATTTCGTACTGGGGCTGCATCTAGCCCCAGTCACTGACTGCTGGGCCCTGGGGCCAGGTCAGCGGCTACGCTGGCAAAGCGGGGTTAGCGCACATGTGGCTGTCACACAGGCACCACGTCGATGCCACATGGGCACCACGTCGGCTCGCCGGCCAACGGGCCAGACGACGGAGGAGGGCGGCCTGGGAAGCTATGTTGGTCTCGTTCGAATCAGTGCATCACGCTGAGCTAGAAACTGGTGGCGCCGCTACGGGTTGTTCACTAGAGACGCAACTACGGCGAGCGGCGGCAGGGCTTGCAGATCGACGGTGAGCAGCGGATACAGCAAGCAAGTGAGGCAACCAGAGGGTGCCTGAGCACCAGAAGCTCACCAGGAGCGAGATGGTGGTGTCGGCGAGGCGAGGGGAGGCCTTGAACAACGTCAATGGCGACAACGGGCGGTGTCAGGGTTGGGGAAGATGACTTTGATTCTGACGATTGGGGACACGCATGGTTCTGTGGCTTGACTAGGAAGAACAAGTCCACGACGATCTCAACGGTGGCCACGGCTCGGTCTGGGGCGGTCGAACGGCAACGAACTGCAGCTAGGGTTTTCGGTCCGGCAGTAGGAGAGGAAGAGAGTGGTCTGGGGAGAGAGGGGCAATGGATGAGGACAGGTAGGGCGACATCGCGAGGATCTTATCCTCACCCCGGAGAGCGACGGACGGCTGCAGGCGAGCGACGCGAATCAACGGTGATGACGGCGATAGGCAGCTGCCTGTCGTGCGCGAGGAAGATGACAGGGGCGTCGCCGAAGTGGTACTGGGCCCGGGTGGGCTGGCTTGGGCCGAGTTTGGGCCTCTAGCTGCTGCGCTGAGCAAAGGAGAGAGAGGAGAGAAAGGTTTGGGCCGGCCTGGGATGATTTCTTGCTTGTTTTATTTTGCAGAAACTTTTTCCATTTTCTGTTTTCACTTTCCCTTTTGTATTTGAATTTCCAAAACTGTTCTGAGTATTTCAAAAATACCAGAGAGTTTATAAAATATCTAAAAATGCTATGGGGCCCCTTTTACTCAGTTTGGGCTCCAAATATTTTGATATTTTTTTATTCAAACCATTTTGAGTTGCTTTGAGAGAGAGAGAGAGAGGAAACTAGGCTTTAGGGTTTTGCATTATTTTCTTGAGTGCACAATTTAAATTATGATGCTCATGATGCACAAACAAAACCCTAATTAAAGATTAACTAAAACTAGGGTGTTACAATGAGCGCTTGGTGACCAGATTCTAAGATCATAGAGAACTATAACCTAATCGTAAAACTTGGCAGATCAACGTGTGCTTAAGGATGCTTCCTCATGGGTACGAGGGAGTGATCCTAGTTGGTAGATGATGATGACTTGCTGGATATCAAAAGATGATGATCAATATTCTTTGGAGACGTCGCTCTCTTATCCCCTTTTAAAATATTCTGATTAGACGAGCTTATTCTCTCTCTTGTTTTATAAACAAGTATGGCTTTATGCAAAACAACTCCACCAGCCATAAGTCTTGCGGAGTACACCTTGTAATCGCCCTTGATTTGTTGATACTTTTGGCAGAGTAAGTGCTTGCTAAAGATCAGTTTTATACTACATTGACATCGACGAGTAGCCTGGGGTTCCCGGTCGTCAGCCTGGAATCTATGGGATGGGACGTCATCGTTATGCTCCAGGCCTCTTAGGCCATTTGTTAAGTTTGCTATACTTAATAGCATAATTTGACTTCCATTGTTTGATGTTTGTGGTCAGTGACCTCTGCTTGTAATAATTTGGTTCTCTGCTCAGTTATGAGCTTGCTGTAATAATTTTTATGTCGTAGGGTCACTGTTGTGTTACCGATTCCTCACTGGATATTCTTGAGCTCAAGGTTAAGCTTATGTCATACGGAGGTCTAGGATTTGCATAGCCCTGTTCCCGGGGGTGTCACACCGCCCGCCTGTCGCCGCTGCAGCGGCAGCCCCGACGCCCGCCACCTCTGCCGCGGCAGCATGCCACCCTGCCGTGCCGGCTCGGCGGCCTCCTCCTGCCGCCACATCAACCAAACCACCAGACCCGCCTCCCACTGGTCCCCCGCTGAGGACTACATGGTCTGGCTGCTCCGTGCATCCCATTGACCGCCTGGATCTCTTCGTCACGGACTTCATCGACGTCGTGCCGACCATGGCTCGACAAGCTCTTCAGGATCCACTCTGGCGCACTGCTATGGCCGAAGAGCACCAGGCCCTCGTCGATAATGACACCTGGTCTCTTGTGCCCCGTCCGCCCCGTGCCAACAAGGTCACCGGAAAGTGGATCTGTCGACATAAGTTCCACTCCGACGACTCCCTGGCTCGGCGCAAGGCGCGCTGGGTTGTCAACACCCGGATTTTTAATCCCAGATGCCTGTTATGCCATACATCGCAATCCCAGGATTACCATTTTTGCGAGACATAACAGATTTGGATATCACAGTACATCATCCATTACAAACCATACATAAGGTCTTACACAAATAAGGATCTCATGATCCAGTTCTTAATACAACTCAAGCAGCAGAATAACGGAATATTAAAGGTAGCATAGGCGAAGCGCCATCTTCGGGTTCACAGGCAATGCTGACGATGGGAGATGATCCTAGTTGTCATAACCTTCCTATGGTCCATCCTCCTGGTACTCCTCTTCAGAGTCTGGCCACGGAAATAGCCAGGGACAAAGCCATGAGTACTCTTTAAGTACTCGCAAACTAATACTAACAAGTGAAGGGGGTTTTTTTTAGTAGGACACTAAGCTTTAGGGTTGTTTTGCAAAAAGCCAGATTTACCTCTACTAAGTTCAGAAGCGAGAAAAGCTATTTGAATTTTTATAACATCTAAGTGGGAACTTGAATTTCATATCACAACTCTATTGTGATCAAGTCCAAGTCTCAATTCATTTCACAAGTTATTTTGAAAACATCTGACGGGGGAACAGTATGGCCACTCCAACTGTCCATAACCGCGGACGCGGCTATTCGAATAGTTTGACACTCTGCAGAGATTGTACACTTTCACCACAACATTCAATACATCCGTCAGGAACAAGTCCTGAATTCACCATACTCAGTATGCGGATAATCAATCCTAACCTTTCGATTACACGCCCTAGTATAGGCACCTCTCCTGTGAGTTTGGCCTCCCAACCATGACCAACTGTCATCTTGGGTATTGCACAGGTGGACAATCTTCACAAGGTAGCCTCAGCTCAGACCTTGGCCGTGAGGGAACCCATACTAAGGTATATAAGTTTCCAGTCAAGCCCTACCCAATTTTAGGGTATTATGGTTGTACGGAAAAATTGGAATGGTATCGCATCCAGACAACCATCAGTTTTATAAGGGCTAAGGCTCATGCCTCAACATTTTCATCATCAAAATCATCTGGTGTTCGGAAACACATGTCAAAACATCTCAATAGAATGACTCATCATTCTAAGGTTTTCATAACCCTTTTCACCAAGTATTCCCATCTAAAGTTGATCAAGTTTTATGCTTAGCACTAGCATCTACAAGTGGGGTAAGTACTAATGAGGGGTGGTAATCAAGTGGAGATTAATTGAGTTCAATCTCATGCCTTAGGATGACATCAAGACTATCTAGCTTAGGCCAAATTTTATGCTCTTTATGCAACCTTCTATTATCTTCCTAGAATCTACAAGTCACTTAAGTAAACCCTAAGAGAAAGCTTTGACAAAGACATAAGGTATAAAGCTTGCAAGTAAAATGTAGAGGGAGTGTCCCAACCTTTAAACAACATAAGGTGGTATCCCCTGTGTTTACAATGCTAGTCCCTGGATCAATAGCTAGCATCCACAGTTAAGATGTAATATAAAAAACAGAGGTCATAATATAACTTTATAACCAGGAATAACATAATTTTATTACATCTTACATAGCTCATTTGGCTATTACATTACATTGTAGCGGAATAACTATAGTCATGGGGTCCTTCATCTTCAAAGTGCCACAGGCAGATGTTGGTTGTAGACTTTGTAATCCTAATCAATCAATCTTCACTAAAATCAATCAAACCTGCAACATACAAGTTACAGCCACAGAGGGTCAATACATTTGAATTGTATTGGCAAGTGATACTTTGGTAGTATAGTGGAATCTATCATCTATATGCATTTGGCTAAGTGGAGTTGAGGCTTGCATTGCTCAAAATAGATTTTCCTTATCATTTTGAAAATACTAAGTTTTTGTTTTGACAAAATCTTTTCCAAGGCATCTCTCAATCAAAGATTGAAGATTTCAAATAACCCTTGTTCAAACCACAAGTTTTTAACTTAGAAATTTGAATGATGAGATTCTTGATTGCTTCCATGTCTTGATGCTCAAATTGTCCTTTACCAGGGACATGGCTAAGTACTTAGATTTTACACTCTGCAGAGGTGGTGCACTTTCCCCACAAGACTTGGTTTCCCAAGACAAGATCTTTCAGAAGCCTTCCCTTAGACCAAAATGGACGCGTTCCAACCTATCAAAAACTACCACCCACTGTCCATATGGCTAAGTTCTTGCAACCTATATGATCATGGCAGAGCCCATATTGCCAAGTGGTTGCACTTGAAGCTTCTCAACATTTGACATCTCAAATCTCTTTGTTCCTGGGTGGCCATCCACAAGTGAGATACACAAGGTCAACCATAGACATGGGCCTTGTGAACCACTCAACCAAAATCCACCAAGCAAGTCCCATTCCACCCAGGTGATTCATTAACTTAGTTGTTTTATTAAACAAAACACAAGTCCTCAGACTTAGAATATTTTTCCATAGTGTGAATATATATTCCACCCATGTTTTCTATTAGCTAGGCTAAGCTGGATAGTAGTAGGAGTCTTAACTTAGGAAAAATCCTACTAAGGATTCATCTACTAGTTTTCCTATAGCAAGGTTTATACTTTAGCAAAAATCCATGCAAGTTTACTTAGAGAAAATCACTAATGCATAGTGAAAGTAATGGGACAAAAAGTATGAAGCATCACTTGCCTTTTTGGTAGAGTATAGGTTCACTCCTTGTCCTTGCAACAATCACACTCTGCAAGTCACTACAAATCAATCAAACAAGGCACAATCTTAATCTACCAATCAAGCAAAACAACACATAAAATAACAAAGTCAAAGTAATGCATGCAAGCATGCCAAGCTTTGTTTTGTTTCAAAAAGTGGTTCCTAATGGGTCATAAACATTTGGGTACACCTAATGGTCATTTTATAAAGTGGCAAAGTCATTTGCAAAAGGTTTCACTTTAAAAACCATTTTCAAAACAAAGTATCATTTTATGTGGTGTAGAAATATTTTACTAAGGCATTAACCTATAGGGTTCACCAAATATATTTTCAAACCACAAAACCTTGTTTTTTTAGGGTCAGAGAGTTTAAAACAAAACATTTCCCAAAGATTTTCTTCCAAAACCATTTTAATAAATAAACCACATTTCTATTTGACTAGAAATGGTTTTAAATCAAAGAATCATTCTTTTGTTTCACCAAAAACATTTTTGAATCCACAAAGTGTTTCCCATGGTCAGTAGGTTCAAATCATACCAATTGCCAAAGATTTTATCCCCAAATTCATTTTTAAACAATTTTTACATCCTTAACAAGCATACAAATGTTTCTGCAAAAACCAACAAGCTAACAGATACTATTTGCTAAACTAAAGGATGGTTGGCTAGGGTTTGTTCCACTGATTCCAATGATACCAAATTTGCAATTTTTGGACGTGTGGATCAAAAGTTACAAAGGTTTGAAAATCACAATCTAATCTGATTTCAAATTTCTGTTTTAAACCAATCTGGCCACGCGTCGCTATTTCACTGGTCGATACCGGTTCGGCCGGATCGGCTCTGCGGTGCGTTGGATCTAATTAGATCGTGTGGTCCAGAGAGCGTACCCTTTCGCGGTTAAGTGATTCTATCGTGAGCGTCAGATAAAGATCCTACGGCTATTATCGCATTGACCAAATGTGAGCGGCGCCGGCGGTGGCTAGCGGCGGCGACGTTCTGACAGTGGCGGTGCTGGCGAAACAGGAAGCGAGAGAGGGAAGGAGTAGGCTCACCGAGATCACAGGAGGCTGGGGAAGCTCGTCGTGTGGTCGACGGGGCAAGGGGCGCACGAGGGCAGGAGGAATTCCTCGCCGGAGTGGAGCTGCGCCTCGGCCTTGCTTAGTCATCGTCGAGGACGGCGCTAGGGATCACTCGGAGACAAACGAGACGCACGGTCAGATGCGCTAAGACACGGAGAAGGTGTGTGCGTGAACGAGAGGGGTCGGGGCGGTCTGGCTTACCAGGGAGGTTTCGCCGGAGTAGTCGCGACGTCGGTGGTGCTCAGAAGTTGACGAAGCCGAGCGTCTGGTGTGGCCGCGGCCAAGCAGTTGACGCTGGGAGGTACACCAGGCGATGTAGAACAAGCTCGCGTGCAGAGGAAGTTGAGGGGCGGCGAGGTGTGGCCAGAATTTCCCGCGGAGCTCGCCGGAGTAAGAGGTGATGTGGCTCCAAATTGGAACAGCTCTGAGGCAGAGAGGGTCGGGCGAGAGAGGGGAAAGAGAGAGGGAACGCAGGCGAGTTACTGAGCGTGATTGATGACAGACATTACTCGCTGTATTGACGAGAATTACTCCCACGAGATCAATGCAGAAACGGGGGAAGGAAGTGGTCGCAGGGTTGAAGACGGTGAGCTGGAGGGGTGGGGTCCGCTTGGCAGTGAAAGAAAGGGAGTGGAGGTGGGGGCCAGAGTTCAGTGACTGTGCGGGTCGTTTCGTGAGTGAGGAAAAAACGCTTCTCGGAAAAAGAGGAGGTGGGCTGCGAGTGGGCTGTTGGGCTGGGCCAGACTGTTCTCACATTTTTTTCTGTCTGATTGTTTTATCCTTTTCTATTTTCTATTTACTGATTTGAAATTCAAACAAACAATTCAATCAACCAAATCAATTCAAACAAACAACACACTTCACAACTTTGAACTTGGTTCTGTTCAGTAACATAATCCAAAATAAAATAATATTTTTATTCATTTTAGGATCCATTCATTAATTAAATAAAATGGACTTTTAGTTATTTAATCAAATAGGGTTTGATTTATTTAATAAAATCTTCATTTGAAATCCAAAATACTTTCAAAACCAAATCAGTAGGTTTTATTTGAAGGTAAAGAATACTTGGAAAGCTTGTTTAAAATAAAATAACATTTTTATTTTATGGTCCATTAACAATTAAATAAAATGGGCCTTAGTTATTAAATCAAATAGGATTTGTTTTATTTAAATATTTATTTTGAAATCTAAAATAAAACCAAAACACTTCAGTAGGTTTTATTTGAGAATATAAAATACTTGAAAAACTTATTTTAAATAATTAAATAAGTTTTGATGTTTTGTAAATAGTAAAACCTTTATTAATAAAACTTGGATATTAAATCCTTATTAATTTAATTAAAATAAACCTTTACTATTTTTATCAAAACAAAATGTTTTATTTCAAAAGCTTGGCCAAGGTTTAATATGGCTCTATAAAATAATCTTTATTTATAAATCTACCTTTAAAATCTCCATTTGAAAACCAAATCCTTTTATTAAAAGCTCCAAAATAATAATTTTAAAAATTTTGAGGTTTATTGTGTATTAAACTTTTTAAATACCTTTAGGATTTCATTTGATCCAAATAGGTTTTGAAATTTTCCAAATGGATTCAAAAAGTTTCTTCTCACCCTGAAATTCAACAAAGTTTTATTTTATTCATTTATTTTTCACATAACAAGATTTGGAAAATCTTGGGATGTGACAGGCTACCACCCTTAAAATAAATCTCGTCCCGAGATTTGGGGAGGCTAGGGTTACAAGTTGGCTCAAAACAACTAGGGTACTACCACCCTTAAAAGTTTTCAAACAAAAACTACATATTGTCCTTCTTGGGATCCTGGGGAAATTTCTCTAAGCAAACATTTGCATAGTGTCCTTTGTTTCCATACTTGACTCATGGTCCAAGGTTGAGATCCTTCATAGACTTGTTTAACTTGTTCTTTGTCTTTTCTGGACAATTGTTTACATAGTGGCCTAGTTCCTTGCATTTGAAACACATCACTTGGCTGATATCTTTCTTTTCTTTGGGTAACAATTCTTCTTGTTTGTTTCCTTGGTTCTTCTTCTTTTCTGGGCATTCATTGGCATAGTGTTCCATCTCTTTGCAATTGTAACATTGCACTTGAGTAATATCCTCCTTGTTAGGGTTGGGGCATTTCTTCTTCTTCTTCTTTTTGGGTCTCTCCAAAACTAGGAGTTCTTCTAGTTCATGTTCTTCATAGGTGGGAGATATTTCTCTCTTCTTGGGGCATTGATCTTCATGTTCCTTGGATGCATGATCCTTGTCTCCACAAGTATTTCTAGCTTGGGTTCCTTCTAGAATAACATCTTTGTCATCCTTGTTGTCATTAGCTCTTTGGGAAAAGTTTTCTCTCATGTTGATCATTTGAGTAACCAATCCTTGCAACAATTGGGATTGAAGTTTCAAAATCCTTTGTATGGCTGGGTCTAGTCCATTGTTGTTGGCTAAAAGCTGAGTTGTCTCTTGGCTCAACTGGTTTTGGGTTGCTATAAGTTCTCTCATATTGTCCTCTTGGTTGTTGTTGTTGTCATCAACCTTGATGTTGGAGTCTCTTGTAGAAGTCATCTGTTTGGGTTGGATTGGGATTAGAATAGGCAAAATATTTATAAGGGAATAATTCTAATCACACACATCACAATTCACACAAGCAATGTGCAAGCAATCACAAACAAAACATTTCACTCAACAACAAAGTTCAAGCACATTTTTAGGCAACCAAAAATATTTTTGTTACACCACATAAGTTGGTGTGTTAGACTTAACTATAATATGGTGGTCCATCTATAGGGTTCACTTGTGATCTTTCTTTCCTTCATGATTCTTCTTGTATGAGATCATGGTTTCCTTGGGAAAACTCCTTGGTTACAATACTTCAAATGATGTAGGTTCCTTCTAACTTTTGCATTCCCTCAGTCTCTAAATCTTGAGCAATATTTCCTTGTTTCACTTGTAGTCCTTAGTGGTATCCAAGTTGGAAGTCCTTGGTGAATATGCTGAAGATGTTGAAGTCATTAGAGTTGAAGATGTTGAAGTCATTAGAGTTGAAGTAGTCCTTTGCACATGGTGTAGTCTTTAGCCATGGGGTAGGTTTTTCCATCAAGTTGAAGTAGAAGAGATGTAAAGTTGAAACCAAAATGGTTGAGGAAAGAGTTTACAAGTGTTTTTGTAAATAAGTTTTTGGAATAAGTACAACTCCTATTTTTCTAAGGGTTTTTGTCCAATCCTAGGGTTACAAATCCTACAGGCAACACAATGCTCTGATACCATCTGTAGAGGGAGTGTCCCAACCTTTAAACAACATAAGGTGGTATCCCCTGTGTTTACAATGCTAGTACCTGGATCAATAGCTAGCATCCACAGTTAAGATGTAATATCAAAAACAGAGGTCATAATATAACTTTATAACCAGGAATAACATAATTTTATTACATCTTACATAGCTCATTTGGCTATTACATTACATTGCAGCGGAATAACTATAGTCATGGGGTCCTTCATCTTCAAAGTGCCACAGGCAGATGTTGGTTGTAGACTTTGTAATCCTAATCAATCAATCTTCACTAAAATCAATCAAACCTGCAACATACAAGTTACAGCCACAGAGGGTCAATACATTTGAATTGTATTGGCAAGTGATACTTTGGTAGTATAGTGGAATCTATCATCTATATGCATTTGGCTAAGTGGAGTTGAGGCTTGCATTGCTCAAAATAGATTTTCCTTATCATTTTGAAAATACTAAGTTTTTGTTTTGACAAAATATTTTCCAAGGCATCTCTCAATCAAAGATTGAAGATTTCAAATAACCCTTGTTCAAACCACAAGTTTTTAACTTAGAAATTTGAATGATGAGATTCTTGATTGCTTCCATGTCTTGATGCTCAAATTGTCCTTTACCAGGGACATGGCTAAGTACTTAGATTTTACACTCTGCAGAGGTGGTGCACTTTCCCCACAAGACTTGGTTTCCCAAGACAAGATCTTTCAGAAGCCTTCCCTTAGACCAAAATGGACGCGTTCCAACCTATCAAAAACTACCACCCACTGTCCATATGGCTAAGTTCTTGCAACCTATATGATCATGGCAGAGCCCATATTGCCAAGTGGTTGCACTTGAAGCTTCTCAACATTTGACATCTCAAATCTCTTTGTTCCTGGGTGGCCATCCACAAGTGAGATACACAAGGTCAACCATAGACATGGGCCTTGTGAACCACTCAACCAAAATCCACCAAGCAAGTCCCATTCCACCCAGGTGATTCATTAACTTAGTTGTTTTATTAAACAAAACACAAGTCCTCAGACTTAGAATATTTTTCCATAGTGTGAATATATATTCCACCCATGTTTTCTATTAGCTAGGCTAAGCTGGATAGTAGTAGGAGTCTTAACTTAGGAAAAATCCTACTAAGGATTCATCTACTAGTTTTCCTATAGCAAGGTTTATACTTTAGCAAAAATCCATGCAAGTTTACTTAGAGAAAATCACTAATGCATAGTGAAAGTAATGGGACAAAAAGTATGAAGCATCACTTGCCTTTTTGGTAGAGTATAGGTTCACTCCTTGTCCTTGCAACAATCACACTCTGCAAGTCACTACAAATCAATCAAACAAGGCACAATCTTAATCTACCAATCAAGCAAAACAACACATAAAATAACAAAGTCAAAGTAATGCATGCAAGCATGCCAAGCTTTGTTTTGTTTCAAAAAGTGGTTCCTAATGGGTCATAAACATTTGGGTACACCTAATGGTCATTTTATAAAGTGGCAAAGTCATTTGCAAAAGGTTTCACTTTAAAAACCATTTTCAAAACAAAGTATCATTTTATGTGGTGTAGAAATATTTTACTAAGGCATTAACCTATAGGGTTCACCAAATATATTTTCAAACCACAAAACCTTGTTTTTTTAGGGTCAGAGAGTTTAAAACAAAACATTTCCCAAAGATTTTCTTCCAAAACCATTTTAATAAATAAACCACATTTCTATTTGACTAGAAATGGTTTTAAATCAAAGAATCATTCTTTTGTTTCACCAAAAACATTTTTGAATCCACAAAGTGTTTCCCATGGTCAGTAGGTTCAAATCATACCAATTGCCAAAGATTTTATCCCCAAATTCATTTTTAAACAATTTTTACATCCTTAACAAGCATACAAATGTTTCTGCAAAAACCAACAAGCTAACAGATACTATTTGCTAAACTAAAGGCATGGTTGGCTAGGGTTTGTTCCACTGATTCCAATGATACCAAATTTGCAATTTTTGGACGTGTGGATCAAAAGTTACAAAGGTTTGAAAATCACAATCTAATCTGATTTCAAATTTCTGTTTTAAAGCAATCTGGCCACGCGTCGCTATTTCACTGGTCGATACCGGTTCGGCCGGATCGGCTCTGCGGTGCGTTGGATCTAATTAGATCGTGTGGTCCAGAGAGCGTACCCTTTCGCGGTTAAGTGATTCTATCGTGAGCGTCAGATAAAGATCCTACGGCTATTATCGCATTGACCAAATGTGAGCGGCGCCGACGGTGGCTAGCGGCGGCGACGGTCTGACAGTGGCGGCGCTGGCGAAATAGGAAGCGAGAGAGGGAAGGAGTAGGCTCACCGAGATCGCAGGAGGCTGGGGAAGCTCGTCGTGTGGTCGACGGGGCAAGGGGCGCACGAGGGCAGGAGGAATTCCTCGCCGGAGTGGAGCTGCGCCTCGGCCTTGCTTAGTCGTCGTCGAGGACGGCGCTAGGGATCACTCGGAGACAAACGAGACGCACGGTCAGATGCGCTAAGACACGGAGAAGGTGTGTGCGTGAACGAGAGGGGTCGGGGCGGTCTGGCTTACCAGGGAGGTTTCGCCGGAGTAGTCGCGACGTCGGTGGTGCTCAAAAGTTGACGAAGCCGAGCGTCTGGTGTGGCCGCGGCCAAGCAGTTGATGCTGGGAGGTACGCCAGGCGATGTAGAACAAGCTCGCGTGCAGAGGAAGTTGAGGGGCGGCGAGGTGTGGCCAGAATTTCCCGCGGAGCTCGCCGGAGTCAGAGGTGATGTGGCTCCAAATTGGAATAGCTCTGAGGCAGAGTGGGTCGGGCGAGAGAGGGGAAAGAGAGAGGGAACACAGGCGAGTTACTGAGCGTGATTGATGACAGACATTACTCGCTGTATTGACGAGAATTACTCCCGCGAGATCAATGCAGAAACGGGGGAAGGAAGTGGTCGCAGGGTTGAAGACGGTGAGCTGGAGGGGTGGGGTCCGCTTGGCAGTGAAAGAAAGGGAGTGGAGGTGGGGGCCAGAGTTCAGTGACTGTGCGGGTCGTTTCGTGAGTGAGGAAAAAACGCTTCTGGGAAAAAGAGGAGGTGGGCTGCGAGTGGGCTGTTGGGCTGGGCCAGACTGCTCTCACATTTTTTTCTGTCTGATTGTTTTATCCTTTTCTATTTTCTATTTACTGATTTGAAATTCAAACAAACAATTCAATCAACCAAATCAATTCAAACAAACAACACACTTCACAACTTTGAACTTGGTTCTGTTCAGTAACATAATCCAAAATTCCAAAATAAAATAATATTTTTATTCATTTTAGGATCCATTCATTAATTAAATAAAATGGACTTTTAGTTATTTAATCAAATAGGGTTTGATTTATTTAATAAAATCTTCATTGAAATCCAAAATACTTTCAAAACCAAATTAGTAGGTTTTATTTGAAGGTAAAGAATACTTGGAAAGCTTGTTTAAAATAAAATAACATTTTTATTTTATGGTCCATTAACAATTAAATAAAATGGGCCTTAGTTATTAAATCAAATAGGATTTGTTTTATTTAAATATTTATTTTGAAATCTAAAATAAAACCAAAACACTTCAGTAGGTTTTATTTGAGAATATAAAATACTTGAAAAACTTATTTTAAATAATTAAATAAGTTTTGATGTTTTGTAAATAGTAAAACCTTTATTAATAAAACTTGGATATTAAATCCTTATTAATTTAATTAAAATAAACCTTTACTATTTTTATCAAAACAAAATGTTTTATTTCAAAAGCTTGGCCAAGGTTTAATATGGCTCTATAAAATAATCTTTATTTATAAATCTAACTTTAAAATCTCCATTTGAAAACCAAATCCTTTTATTAAAAGCTCCAAAATAATAATTTTAAAAATTTTGAGGTTTATTGTGTATTAAACTTTTTAAATCCCTTTAGGATTTCATTTGATCCAAATAGGTTTTGAAAGTTTCCAAATGGATTCAAAAAGTTTCTTCTCACCCTGAAATTCAACAAAGTTTTATTTTATTCATTTATTTTTCACATAACAAGATTTGGAAAATCTTGGGATGTGACATAAAACTAG
This sequence comes from Avena sativa, assembly GCA_916181665.1. Lineage (NCBI taxonomy): Eukaryota > Viridiplantae > Streptophyta > Magnoliopsida > Poales > Poaceae > Avena > Avena sativa. Next base: position 337,163,152 of record OV702280.1, on the reverse strand, counting down.
GATTGGGTATCATCAACTGTGTCCAACCAGGCATGCTTAGTGCATTTCATAGGTTATCTAACTTTCATAATTGCAAGTGCTAGCTTGCTCAATCAACTAGTAGTATTAGGCTTGCTAAAGTAGAGTATCTTGCAAGTGTTAGCTTGCCTTATGCAGAGCAGTGGTTGAAGTTCTCCTTGGATTCTTCTTCGTAGTATCCTCCTTACTCCTCGTATCCTTGGTCGGTACTAGCGTCTATGAATAAATACGAGGTACACAATCACCAAACAATACTTAACTATTTTCAATCATCACACAAAGGTGCACTATAGATGATCTAGCATCGTCATCTATATTATAAGCTTAAAACATTTGTTTTATTTATTTTTATTTGAGAAAAGTAATTTCTACTAATTGAAAAACTACTTAAGGTTTAATATTCTCCAACTCAAACATGGGATCATGTTGACACATGTCATCACCACATATTTCAGTCCAGGGGAATGTGATTTAAAGTGGTGTCACAATTTAATAAGGTTTAACCTTTTATTTTAAATAAATAAAGTGACTAGAAATGCCTGTGTGGCATTCTTTTATTACTTGAACATTATTTATGTAAGTAAACCCAAATGTTTTTATATATTCTAAAAGGTATGATCAAATGTGATTTTTGAGAGTTGGAATCAACTCAAAAGCTATTGTGGTTGAAATTTGAAAAATGTTTGAATGCAGAAAAGCTTCTAACTTGTTATTTTTACCAAGGTTGATTTACAGATCCAAATGATTTGAATCCAACGGGCTTGGATTAAGAATTTCAGTACCTTTCTAACAAAATTGGTTTCATGCAATTTGGTTCACTAAATCGAGCTGGGTTGATTTTTGAATATAGTTACAGAACTGAGTTTGAATTAAAATAGCAAAATCTAAATTCAAACGGCTGGGCTGCGCAGGAAGGGTTAACGGTCTGGCCCAATGTCACTCCACAGCGCGGGGCTCAGCTGACAGGGGGCATACCGGGGCTGCAGCGACGTCGGCGAGGCGGGCAAACGACAAAGTCGACGACGGCGAGCTCAGGGATGGTCGCGGCAGCTCCGGGGGTGGTCAAAATCGATGGCTCCCTTCTTCTCCAGAGGCGGCCTGCTCCGGCGCAATTCCGGCGAGCTGCTGCTCCTCGTGCTCCGGCTAAGGAGTGGAATGATCAGTGAGGTGAGGGGAATGAGATGGTGTGAAGAAATCGAGTGGGGGTTGCCTCCTTTTATAGGCTCGACGGTGAGACTGAGAGGGATGGGCAGACGACGGTGGCAACACGGCTATGGGCGGCTAGAGGCATGGCCGAGGTTGGCGATCGACGGACGGTCTCCTAGCGATGCTCTAGAGATTAAATGCGCGTGTAGGGGCGGTGGCAAATGGTCGGGAACACGCGGTGCTCTGCGAGGCAGAGGCGGCGAACTCCACGGCGAGCGGTGGCTACGGGGTACGGGCGGTGAAACGAACATGTCTGGTGGTCTCCTGGGACGGCGGGGTGCATGCTGGCGGGCAGCAAGGGCTCGAGGTGGTCGGGTTGCGTGGGAACGGCGCGTGCTCTGCGGTGCGCGTCGACATGGTCGACAGCGGCGCGGGCGCGGCGTTCCTGGCGTCTCCGGTCTCTGTCTCCGAGCTAGGGCTGGTCGAGAGGGGGCGGTGAGGCATGGGCTGCATGCTAGACAAGGTGGGCACGGCTAGTTCTTCTCCTAGCTTGTTGTCCACACTGGGGTGACGTGGTGAGGCTCGACCTGCTCACCATTGATGGCATTGGCAAGCTCACAGTGGTGATGGAGGTTAGTTAAGGGTGCTAGATGATCTACCAAGGCTAGTGGTAACCAGAGAGGGAACAAGGTTGGCCCAAAACACTGCTCAACATAGTGTTTTTGATTTTGTTGATTTGAATCTGCAACCTGTTTTATGAAATGGCCGCATGAAATTGAGTTTTGAATTTTGAAAATATTTTTGGTGGGTGTGCTAGGCATGTGTTGAGGATTTTGTGGATGCTTGGGTTTTGAAAATTGAGCTTGTTTGAGTGGTTTTTGAAATAGTGGGATCTTCCCATATGAGATAGATTCAATTTTAAACTGTCATTTAAACTTGATGTTTGAATGTTTCTGGATGATAACAAAGTGGGCCTTGGTACCTTATTATGAGTACTAACAAGGGGTGCAAAGATCCATACATGTTTCTATTGAGTTTTGAAAACTAGAGACAGCCAAAGTAGGCATGAGAGTTAATTTGGCCAAAGTGACCATTCACTTAATTTATTCATTTTGAGTTGTTTGTCTTTGGGAAAAGTTTAGGGATTGTTTAGATGATGTTTATTTCACCTAAGAATCATTTTACAAGCAAAGAAACACATAATCATGGCAATTCAAAAGAATCCAAATTTTAATACACACACATATGAATGCTTTCATATTTTTAATTGGAAAAGTTTCTTTAACCCTAATTTTGATGATTAGAGTTTGATGATCTAAGTTTATTAATTTTGGGATGTTACAAACCTTCCCCCCTTAAAAAAAATCTCGTCCCGAGATTTGAAAAAGGATGAAAAAGATTTACCTAGGATTTGAAGAGATCGGGAAACTCTGTCCTGATGTGATCTTCGCGCTCCCAGGTAGCTTCTTCTTCTGTGTGGTTGCTCCACTAAATCTTGAGAAACTTGATGCTTCGGGTTATGGTAGTTCTGAAAGCTTCTTCCAAAATACGGATGGGTACTTCGGGATAGGTCAGGTCATCGTTGATTTCTATGGTCCGATGATCAATGTTCTTGAACACTTTCGTCTTCTCCGGAACTTCGAGGCACTTGCGAAGTAATGAGATATGGAACACATTGTGCACGGCTGACATTTCTTCGGGCAGTTCCAATTGATATGACACTTCTATTCGAAGGTTCAGAATCTTGAAGGGTCCGATATATCTAGGGGCTAACTTTCCTTTTAGCTGGAATCACTGCATTCCTTTCAATGGTGACACTTTCAGATACACAAAATCTCCTATGTTGAAGGCGAGGTCTCGACGTCTCTTATCGGCGTAACTCTTTTGTATGGACTGGGCGGTCTTGAGGTGCTCACGAATCTTGTGAACCTTCTCTTATGCTTCTTGTAGGATTTCGGGTCCAAAAATCTCACTTTCTCCTACTTTCGACCAGTTCAAAGGGGTGCGACACTTCCTTCCGTACATGAATTCAAATGGGGCCATTTGCAAACTAGCTTGGTAACTATTGTTGTAAGAAAATTCCACAAAAGGCAAACAGTCTTCCCATTTAGATCCATACTCTAACACACATGCTCTCAACATGTCTTCGAGTATTTGATTTACTCGCTCTGTTTGTCCGTCGGTCTGAGGGTGATAAGCGGTGCTGAAATCTAGTCGGGTTCCTAAACTTTCTTGGACTTTCTTCCAGAATCCCGAGGTAAACTGAGTTCCTCAATCAGATACGATGTTCTTGGGGACTCCATGCAAACTAACGATCCTAGCGATGTATAACTCCGCTAGCTTCGAACTCTGATAGGTGGTCTCGACTGGTAAGAAATGGGCAACTTTGGACAATCTGTCCACTATGACCCAGATAGAGTCATTTCCCCTACTAGAAGTAGGTAATCCGGTGATGAAGTCCATTCCAACAGAATCCCATTTCCATTCCGGAATCTGCAATGGTTGCAACAATCCTGCGAGTCTTTGATGTCCCGCCTTAACTCGCTGACATATATCACACTTGGCGATATATCTTCCGATTTCTATCTTCATCTTATGCCACCAAAATTACTCTTTCAAATCTTGATACATCTTCGTTCCTCCGGGATGGATAGAATAAAGAGTATCATGAGCTTCCTTCAAAATTACTTCTTTCAACTCAGAATCTGCTGGTACACAAAGGCGTCCTTTGTACCACAGAACTCCTTCTTCATCTTCGGTGAATCCGGGTACTTTGCCTGTACTGATACGACGCTTGATTCCGTCGATACTAGCATTTCCTTTCTGCGCCTCCTTGATCTGGCTGATCAAAGTGGGTTGAAGTTCTATGCTAGCAAAAAATCCTTCACTCACTAATTCCATTCGGAAATCTTCCATCTCCTTGTGCAAGCTTGGTTGCTCCTTCAAAATCATGGAGTTCAAGCGGCATGGCAATCTGCTAAGGGCATCTGCTACCACATTGGCTTTACCGGGGTGATAGTGATGAAGGGAATATGCCCTGAGAGGCAATAATAAAGTGTTTATTATGTGTATTCCAAGTATATGATAGATGTTTATTTTGCATGCTATAATTGTATTAATACGGAAACGTTAATACATGTGTGTTTAATAAACAAACAGAAAGTTCCTAGTTATGCCTCTCTCATAAACTAGCTCGTTGATTAACAAGATGATCAAGGTTTCCTGATCATGGACATTGGATGTTGTTAATAACGGGGTCACAACATTAGTGTAATGGTGTGATGAACATTCATCTGAAGTATAGCATTACGATCAAAGTCATTGAGTTTATATTGCTATAACAACTTACAAAGTGATCCTAATCCTTAGACCATGAGATCATGTCAATCACTAACACCGGAAGAGTTTCTTGATAACATCAAACGTCACACCGTAACAGGGTGATTATAAAGATGGATTCAGAACTAATAAAGTGTTATGTTGAGGCTCATGGATCGAGAGTGGAATTTGTTCATCCCGATGACGGATAGATATACTCTGGGCCCTCTCGGTGATATCACATTGATTAGCTTGCAAGCAAGTGATTTGATCACTAGAATGTTATATCACAGGAACGAGAAAAGAGTGCATGTCGGTAATGAGATCAAACTAGGTATGGAGATACTGATGATCGAATCTCGGACATGTAATATATCGTGAAACAAAGGGATTAAGATACTAGCGTAAAAGGTTCCGACGATCACAAGAAAGTCATCGTTGAATGTGTGGGAGTCAGTATGGGTCTCCAGATCCCGCTTCTGATTATTGATCCGAGAGGGGTCTCGATCATGTCCGTATTATTCACGAACCGTAGGGTGACACACTTAAGAGACACCGACATCCAATTGGAGCAAATGGTTCATGCCGAAAGAATGAACAAGCGCAGGAATTTATTTCACTAGATACCGAAACAGGTTTTCGGGTGAAATTGCATAAAGTGGTTATGAATGTGAAATAGAATTCTAGCAAGGGGTTATTTGTGAATGTTTGTCATTAAAGTAATTGACAAAATTCTGAATAAAATAAAAGAGTTTTATTTAATGAGAGTTTGCATTAAATTTGGTGGAAATTTAATGGGAATTTGAGTGGACTTTTGAGTGGAGGGAATTTAAAGGAGATTTGTGAGTGGAGTGTCCACCCACATGAAGAGGGGAGGGCAAGGGGGCAGCCCCATGCGCCGGCCACCCCCTTGGGGTTCCCCCACTCCTCCTATAAAAGGAGCCCCCCTCCTCACTTGTCTCTCACACCTCCTCGTGAAGGATCTCTCTCCCCCTCTAGAATTTATCCCCCATGGTCTCGGACTAGCGAGATACATGTTCCCGGTGGCTATTAAGAAAGAGTTGTGCTTCCGCTGCATCACTGGAGCGAGGAGGCGGAGGTTGCTCGGTGCCTCGAACGTGTGTGCGAGCACGGATGCGCTGCTGATTTGCGGCGCTAGGACTTCCTCTCGATCTTGAGATCGGCAAGAGATCGTCTACATCAACCACGAGTTGAACTCGTTAAGCTTTGTCGGTCTTCAAGGGTATGTTCTCTACGGATATACATCCGCCCGTTGTTTGTATCTAGTAGATAGATCTTGGTATATAGTTCACATCGTAGGAATTTTTTTGTTTTCTATGCTGCGAACCCTACAGTGGTATCAGAGCCGGATCTATGCGTAGATACTTTACACGGGTAGTACACATATGAGTATGTGGGCGATGATGATCATGTTGTTGCTCCTTTTTTGTAATTTGGATATTGGTGGCATAGTGGGATGAAGCGGCCCGGACAAACTTTACATGTCCTCGCACATGAGACCTGTTCCACGCTTGACATGCAACTAGTTTGCATAAGTGGCTAGCGGGTGTCTGTCTCTCCTACTATAGTCAATATCTATTTTGCAAGCGAGTTGTCAACAATTTGATTATCCTCGTTGTGTTTCATGTTCGTAGGTAAGAACGTTCTATCTCGAAAGCCCTAAGCCACGTAAAACTTGCAATGGATAAATTAGAGGTGTCTAGTTTAGATTGTTGCTGGGCTAGTGTTATGATATGGTAGTGTTGTAAGTAGAAGTATGAGATGATACTCTTACAACACACATAGCGTGTAAAATCCATAGACCTTGGATTTACACATATAGGTATGATAGTGATCATACCACGATGCACATGATAGAGATCATCTGCGGGAACCATATAATTTCACTAATAAATATATGATGTTTGATAGCATCTTATATTGCTTGTTTAGCGCTTTGTTAGCATAATAAGATGATCCCTCATTTAAATATCAAGATAAGAATGTGTTCTTCCTTTAGTATGCACCAATTATGTTTTCATCGCTCCAAGACATCACGTGATGATCGGGTGTTCTTGGATCCACGACCATATTTCGGGTGTAAAACAGTTACACACGCGAATACTAAGGTTCTAACTTGGCGAGCCTAGCATGTACAGACATGGCCTCGGAACACGGACCGAAAGGTTAAGCATGAGTCATATAGTTGATATGATGCCCATTTGATGCTCGCCTTTGAAGCTATACCGACTCACGTGATGATCGGACTTGGTGTAGTGGATTTGGTTCATGTAATCACCAAAAAGGCACGAGGGATGTTGTTTTTGAGTGGGAGTTCATTCGTAATATAGATTAGTTGAACTCAATCTATCATACACTTAGTCTAAACTTTACAAATTCTGTTGTAGATGGCACCACCTGCTTTTAATTTCAATGTGTTCATGGAGAAAGAGAAACTAGCAACGAACGGTAGCAACTTTACCGAATGGGCCATGAATTTGAGGATTCTCCTCTCTGCTGCACAAAAGCAATATGTTCTAGAAGCGTCGTTAGGCCCCCCACCTTTTGATGATGCCCCTGATGAGGAGAAGAATGTCTATCAGACTCGTCAGGAGGACCACAACTTAGTTCATTGCGGCATATTGTATGGGCTAGAGCTGGAACTTCGAAAGCGTTTCTAAAACGGCAATGCATTTGATACAATGGGTGAGTTGAAAATGATTTTTGACACACATGCTGCTGAGAGAGCTACAACGCTTCAGAAAAGTTCTTTAGCTGCATGATGGAAGAGCACAGCTCCGTTAGTGAGCATGTACTCAAGATGTCGGGTTACGCCGATAAGCTTGTGTCCTTGGGAATATCGATTCCCATTGACTTAGGCATCCATCGTGTTCTGCAGTCTCTGCCACCTAGCTATAAGAGCTTCGTGATGAACTATAATATGCAAGGCATGAAGAAGTCTCTCCCCGAGCTTCTGTCAATGCTTAAAACTACAGAAGTGGAGATCAAAAAGGAACATCAAGTGTTGATGATCAATAGGAACACTGGTTTCAAGAAAGACAAGAAGGGAAAACGGAAGGGAAGTAAGGGCGGCAAGCCGGTTGCCGCGCCTGAAAAGAAACCCCGAGTTGGACCTAAGTCTGATTCCGAGTGCTACTATTGTAAGGGGACTGGCCACTGGAAGCGCAACTGCCCCAAGTATCTGGCAGACAAGAAGGCCGGCAAGGCAAACAAAGGTATATATGATATACATGTTATTGATGTGTACTTGACTAGTGCTCGCAGTAGCACCTGGGTATTTGATACCGGTTCAGTTGCTAATATTTGTAACTCGAATCAGGGGCTGCGGAACAAGCGACCGCTAGCAAGGGCTGAGGTCAAGATGTGTGTCGGCAATGGATCAAGCGTTGATGTGATCGCCATCGGAACGCTGCCTCTCCACTTACCGTCGGGATTAGTTATAAACTTGAATAAATGTTATCTGGTGCCTGCACTGAGCATGAACATTGTATCTGGATCGTGTTTGATGCGAAGTGGTTATTCATTTAAATCCGAGAACAATGGTTGTTCCATTTATATGAATGAAATCTTTTATGGTCATGCACCGATGATGAATGGTTTATTTCTATTAGATCTCGATGATAATGTTACACATATTCATAATGTTGATGCTAAAAGGACTAAACTTAATGATGATATATCCGCATATATGTGGCACTGCCGTCTAGGTCATATTGGCGTTAAATGCATGAAGAAGCTCCATTCGGATGGACTTTTGGAATCACTTGACTATGAATCATTTGATACATGTGAGCCATGCCTTATGGGCAAGATGACTAGAACGCCGTTTTTCGGTTCAATGGAACGGGCGACAGATTTATTGGAAATCATACATTCTGATGTATGTGGTCCAATGAGTGTGTCGGCGCGAGGTGGATATCGTTATTTTGTTACTTTCATGGATGATTTGAGTAGATACGGTTATATCTACTTGATGAAACACAAGTCTGAAACCTTTGAAAAGTTCAAGGAATTTCAGAATGAAGTGGAAAATCATCGTAATAGAAAGATCAAATTTCTACGGTCCGACCGTGGAGGTGAGTATCTAAGTTACGAGTTTAGCACTCACATGAAAGAGTGTGGAATTGTTTCACAACTCACACCTGCCGGAACACCACAGCGAAATGGTGTGTCGGAACGTCGTAATCGTACTTTATTAGATATGGTTCGATCTATGATGTCTCTGACGGACTTGCCGTTGTCATTTTGGGGTTATGCACTAGAAACTGCTGCATTCACTTTAAATCGGGCACCATCTAAATCCGTTGAAAAGACACCGTATGAATTGTGGTTTGGAAACAAACCTAAGCTGTCATTTCTTAAAGTTTGGGGATGCGATGTTTATGTGAAGAAACTTCAACCAGATAAACTCGAACCCAAAGCGGAAAAATGCGTCTTCATAGGATACCCTAAAGAAACTATTGGGTATTCCTTCTATCACAGATCCGAGGGCAAGGTTTTTGTTGCCAAGAATGGATCCTTACTAGAGAAAGAGTTTCTCGCGAAAGGTGTGAGTAGTCGGAAGGTAGAACTCGAAGAGGTTGTGGAACCTTCTCTTCAAAGTATGGCGAGTAGCGTAGCGCCGGAAGTTGTTCCGGAGTTGGCTCCACCTGTTGAAGAGGGAACTAATGATAATGATCATGAAACTCCGAAAGAGAGTACTACCGAACCTCGTAGGTCAAACAGGACGCGTGCAGCTCCCGAGCTGTACGGAAATCCTGTCATGAATTTCATGGTTCATGAAAATGATGACCCTGCGACGTATGAAGAAGCGATGATGAGCCCGGATTCCAACAAATGGTTAGAAGCCATGAAATCCGAGATGGAATCCATGTATGAAAATCAAGTTTGGAACTTGGTGGAATTACCTCACGACCGAAAGGCCGTGGAGAACAAATGGATTTTCAAAAGGAAAACTGATGCTGATGGTAATGTGACCGTCTATAAAGCTCGACTTGTCGCAAAGGGGTTTCGACAAATTCAAGGAGTTGACTACGATGAGACTTTCTCTCCCATAGCGATGCTAAAGTCAGTTAGGATTATGTTAGCAATTGCTGCATATTTTGATTATGAGATATGGCAGATGGATGTCAAAACCGCGTTTCTCAATGGTAATATTGAAGAAGAGTTGTATATGATACAACCAAAGGGTTTTGTCGATCCTAAGGATGCTAACAAGGTGTGCAAGCTTCAGCGATCCATCTATGGATTGAAGCAAGCATCACGAAGTTGGAATCTCCGCTTTGATGAGGTGATCAAAGAGTTTGGATTTGTCCAAACTTATGGAGAGTCTTGTATTTACAAGAAAGTGAGTGGGAGCAATGTGGCATTTCAGATATTATATGTGGATGACATATTATTGATCGGAAATGATATAGATCTTTTAAACAGTGTTAAAAGTTATCTAAACAGCAAATTTTCAATGAAGGACCTAGGTCAAGCGTCATACATATTAGGCATAAAGATCTATAGAGATAGATCTAGGCGCCTAATAGGGCTATCGCAAAGTACATACCTTGATGTAACTACCTCGGTGAATTACGCTCCTAGATACAAGCCTGGATGAACGGTAGTGGTTGAAATAGTACGGTGGGGCCCCAAAAGCCACTCACGGGTAGACCTTTCGGCCGTCCCAACCACTTCCAATTCATCGGGACCTGTACGGGCGGCGTAATCGGCAGGCGAAGGGATCAACTACATACACAAATGAGTATGTATGCAAGCCACCATACAAAAGTACATCAGAGCCATTCCATCTAGAAAGAAAGGAAATATAGCAACGCCATACGGAAAGATTCAAATGACCTAGATAGATATAATATTTTAGGATAATTCCTCATACATCACACATCAGAGTATCATGCGGAAGCGGCAAACAAAGTCCGAGTACGGATAAGAAGCAAATCGGCATAAGATGCCACAGAAATAAGCACATCCCGCCCACAGATCTCACGGATCCCCGTTCCCGGAATCTCTACACCGAACGATCGTTGCCCACATCATCAGCCTCTTCCACCCAGTAGCCGTCCTGCGAGGGTACCTGTTCATCTGAACCAATAATTTATCGTGTGAGACCCTAAGGGTACTCAGCAAGTCTTAATGCCTCTAAAGGGGACACAACCTGGGGGTGACGCAATTGCAGCAAAAGATAAACCCTAGCAATTCTACAGATACTCGCTAACCATCCGCCTAACCAATGATAGACGGATGTCCGTGAATTAATGACAACAGTTATAACAGTAATTTCATCAGATCCATCCTCCTCCTCGCTTACCAACGAGGAAGCGGACGAACAACCCCCCCATCCGTTGGCAATTTTATTAACCATTCCATGAGTGTTGCACTATTTACTAGTCAATTTACTTGGTCAGATTAAAGCGGTACTTTAGTTATGCTTGTCTATGATCGAGAAACTGTGCTCCAAGTCGTCCATAACCGCGGACACGGCTTTCAGAAAGTTTTACCCTGCAGGGGTGCACAAATAGCAACACACACTCGATCAACCTCGGAAAAACCAAATCAAAACCCAACGAGGCCTTCACGATAAAGCAATCACAGGATTCAGAAATATTTCAGGGGGCCACCCCATTAAGCTACCCGCCACGAAGCTAGCTGACTCCGAAACGGACTCAAGGTTTGGGTATACGGCTGTGAACGAATGGGAACCCAAAACTGGGCTTGTCGACACCGCGGAATCGTGTCCCGATCCAAAACAGTACAGGTGCTATCTGTCGCACAATTTAATAAAGCAGTAAAGCATGGCATAAGTACAGGATAATAAATAAAACCTCAAACTAGTTTGTGGCCCCAAGAAATAAGACTGAATCAAGATCTGGCTCAGGGGGGTCCCATATACCTCCCGGATGTGGATAGCGCGATAAATCTTGGAACAGGAATCAAGTACTCGGGGTCTTACGGGACACAAGTGAGCAGGAAAAACCAAATAGCAGATGTTGCTCACCGATGCCACTTTCATTAGTTATCCCATTACTACTCAGGTTAAGTTGTTTAGGTACCTCGTTATCCATCAGACTCTCACATACCCTACACATGCTGTTCTACGACTCGCATGGCTCAAACAACTCCTGTAGTAATGGCTCATGGGATGGAGGAACAGGCTTGGTGGGGTTTTAAAGTAAAGGCTATGCAATACTTGGGATTCAGTTTAATGCAATCGCGACTCCATGATGCAAGAATAAGATAGAGGCAATAGGTACTGTATGTATGCAAGCATGTGGTAGTGCTTGCCTGGCAACTCAGTTGAAGCGAGAGACGGATCTGGGTAGCGCTCCTGGTTCTCTTGATATATCCCCTGCTCAGTGCCTATTCGAAGAAGAACCAAACAAACAAGGGCCAACATAAATAAAGTGCACAAGCATTGGAACAAAATGCGACAAGCAAACAATCATGCCATGATGAATGATGCACAAGTTGCATGGCAATTAGTAGCATGGCATGGGTGAGGTGTGGTATACAAGAATAAGTCATTTTATTAAGGTTGGGCCACATTTTATTGTCATAATAGTTGCTGTACACTGTATTTTTATATGATGCATGCTGCAATTGAAGTCATGGGTAGCATAAACAGAAAGGTCTCGTCGAGCTGATCATTTTAGACATATCATTTGCTAAATTTGGAATTATAAATCAAAAGTTATTAATTAAATAAGTTCCAGTGGCATTTGTTGTAATTTAACTCAACTTGGAATTTTAAATGTGCAAAAGGTAATTTGAATAGCATATTTGAAATCCTTACATTTTTCTGGTTCAGAAACATATATCGTTTGTATTAATTGGATTTATATTTGAAAAGTTATTTAAAACAGAATTATATTTGAATTTGAATTAAATTTTAATTAGGTTTGAGTTTAAACAGAATCTGGAAAACATTTTAGCACCCAGGACAACCTAGCCCTAGTCACAGACATGTGGGGCCAGGCACACACGGACCCACACGCCAGTGGCTGAGAGGAAGGAGGATCGCGGGTTGATTCCTGGGAACCACGGGAGCCTTTTTGCAAAACACTATGGGGCACAGACAGGTGGGCCTAGAGGGAGTGCGGGTTGAGAAAAAGGTTTGGGGGGGGGGGTTTGTGCAAAGTGCCCGGCGAGAACTGTGTTTCTTCTCTCTGAACCTACTGACGGAAACGGCGCGGCGCGCGGCGTGGCGAGGCCGGGCTTCGAACCCGCGCCCTCTGGCGCGCCAGCAGAGACGGCTACCGCTGCGGCGGCTGCGTGTTGCTGTTGGAAAGGGGGGGCGTGGCTAGATAGGCTGCTGCGCGCCGCGGTAGCGAGTGGGCAGACGCGGCGGCGGTGCACCGAGGGTGTTCGTCCGGTGGCGTGGCGCACACAGGAAACGAGGATCGGGGGGAGGTTGTCTGGGAGGAAGGGGGCTCACCGCGGGTGTGTCGATGTGGCCGGATCGGGCAGTGACGGTCGTGAACGGCGGCGAGGCTGACGGACTCGAGCTAGGGTTTGTCGGGGCGGCGCCGACGTGCAGGGTTCCTGGGGGCTTCTCCTCCTCGCGGCTGGGTACGGGGGCGACGCAGACGACCTCCGGAGCTTCCTCGACACCCGCAGCTCCGCGCCCGCCTCCTGGTTCGTGTGCACTAGCGCGACCGACGGTGTGGCCGGCGTCGGGGTGAGGCTGCGGTGGAGAAAGAGGGGGCAGAGGAGGGAAGCGAGGCAGAGCCTCTGGGTGGATCTGGGGAGGCTAGAGGGGCGAGGGAGAGGATAAGAACGAGAGGGGGCAGGTGGGGGCTTGCGTGGGGGAGGGGAAGGTGGCTTCGGTGCCACCTTTCTCTCCTCACGTGCATGGGTCGGGCAGGCACATGGGGAGGGAGGAGGCTGCCAGGTGGGGTAGGGTGAGGCCAGAGAGGTGGTAGGCTCGGTGGAGGGGCCCCCATGCAGAGAGAGAGAGCTGAGAGAGAGGGGGTGGCTCGGCTAGTGCTAGGGTCGGGTTAGGGTTAGGTTTGGCTCGGGTACAGCTAGGGTTTGGGGTGGGGTAGCAGCTAGGTGGGCCAGGGAGAGAGGGGCCAAGGTGGGGCCAGCTGGAAGAGGCTCGGCATGGATGGAAAAGAGGGGGTGGGGTAGGTTTAGGGTTTAGCTAGGATGGGGTATGGTAGATTAGGGTTTTAGAGAGAGAGAGATGTGGTGTGGTTCTCTTGGACAAGATCAAGCAAGAACAAAACAAACTCAAGCTAGAAATGGCCAAAAGAGAGAAGAAAAGGGAGGTGGTGATGGCCTGGATGGAGATGGGGATGAGGTTTGGATGCTAGCATGCATCAAGCAAGACCAAGACTAAGGGGTAGAGAGAGAGATGATGATCCACTTAAGATTCAAATAAAAACCAAATACCAAAAAGAAAAGGTGGCACTTGCATGGCCCATGCAAAATATTTAATGTCATGAGGATTCTTGTGAAAACAATATCATCCCATGGCATTATTATTATGCATTCCCAAAATTGGAATAAAAGCCAAGCAAAAGAAGTAGAAAGAATCCCAAGTGGAGTATGAGGAGATGATCACCTTGGATTATATTTGGGACTTGCTAGTGTGTATATGCCACTAGATATTTATTAAGCCCACAAAATATCCCAACATGATGATAACCCCAAAACAACACATATGGAAGCTAGGGGAAAAAGGGTCCCACTCACAAGGCATGCAAAGGTGGCCAGGTGGCTCTCATGTACCAATATTGTGAAAACAACATGGTGCAACATGGGAGCATGTGGAAAGAATTGGATCCATCCCAACCCACATGAGCTAGATGTAAAACTCAAAAATGCCAAGCTCATATTTAGTTGGATGGTGGAATTATAAGGTGGTGAAAGAAAGGTGGTGGAGTTCATAAGAGATATGCCCCCAAATCAACTTGGGCATTTAACAATATATCAAGAACCAAATACAATATCAAGAGGCAACTACAATTAATAATGCACATGAGATAAGAACCAAACAAGAAGGGGTTTTATATGATGCTCAAATGCAAGGTGGCATGATGACATGAGCATGATATGATGATGATGCAACAATTATATATGAAGTGACCCTTTTATTACTAGAACAAGTAGCATTACAGGTGTTAGACAACTGGGATGCTACAACTCTCCCCCACTAAACAGGAATCTCGCCCCGAGATTCTAGGAAGAAGAAGAAGACATAAAGAGGGTAGGATAGTTGGCACGGAGTTCATCTTCACGCTCCCAAGTAGCTTCATCAACAGAATGGTGTGACCACTGCACCTTGCAGAACTTGATGGACTTGTTGCGAGTCCTTCTTTCTGCGGTCTCAAGGATTTTGGTGGGGTGTTCTTGATAAGACAGGTCTTCTTTGAGATCGATTAGCTCATGATCCACGGTCCTGCCGGGATCTTTGAAGCACTTCTTGAGCTGAGAGAAGTGGAAAACATCATGGACTTTGAGTTTTTCCGGAAGCTCAAGTGCATAAGCAACTTCTCCTCTCCTACCACGAATCTTGAATGGGCCGATGTATCTAGGAGCCAACTTTCCTTTGATACCGAAGCGGTGTGTGCCTCTCATGGGAGTGACACGAAGGTACACAAGATCACCAGGGGCATACACCATGTCCGTGTGCTTCCTGTCATAATTGCTCTTCTGACGACTTTGAGCAATCTTCAGGTTCTCAAGAATGATATGCACCTTCTCCTCTGCTTGAGTTACAATGTCAGGGCCAAACCAGATTCTTTCTCCTGCACCTGACCAACCAATCGGAGTTCTGCACTTGCGACCATAGAGAGCCTCAAATGGTGCCATCTTCAGACTTTTCTGGAAGCTGTTGTTGTACGAGAATTCAGCATAAGGAAGACATTCCTCCCACTTCATGCCAAAAGAGATGACGCAAGCACGAAGCATATCCTCCAGAATCTGATTGATCCTTTCCACTTGTCCTTGCGACTGAGGGTGGTAAGCAGTGCTGAAGTTCAACTTTGTCCCTAAAGCATTTTGGAAACTCTCCCAGAACTTTGAAGTGAAGATGCTTCCACGGTCTGAACTGATTTCAAGCGGAACCCCATACAGAGAGACAATTCTGTTGATATAGAGCTCAGCCAACTGAATTCCAGAAATTGTTTCCTTGACGGGGAAGAAATGAGCCACTTTAGAAAGCCTGTTGATGACAACAAAGATTGCATTGTTGCCCTTCTGCGATCTAGGAAACCCAGTGATGAAGTCCATCTCTACTTTCTCCCATTTCCATTCCGGAGGTTTCAATGGCTGTAGAAGACCGAAAGGTTTCTAATGGACAGCTTTCACTCTGCGGCAGACATCACACTCCGAGACATACTTGGCACAATATCGTTTCAAACCAGGCCACCAATACTGTGTTTTCAAGTCCATGTACATCTTTGTGCTGCCAGGATGGATAGAAAGAACCGAATCATGCGCCTCCTTGAGAACTTGCTCTCTCAAACCCGGGTAGTTTGGAACAAACATCCGGTGTTCAAAGAAAAGCGTGCCTTGATCATCAACGTGGAAGGACTCATACTTCGGAAGCTCAAGTTTAGAGATGATGTTTCTGGTGTGCGGATCACCCAGCTGACGAGAGCGAATCTTTTCTTCCAAGAGAGGAGTAGCCAGAAGGTTCAGGAGATGCCCTTGTTCCACAACTTCCAGGTTGAGCTGGCGGAATTCCTCGCACAAGAGGGGTTGCTGCTCTTCCATCATGAGGTTGTTGACATAAGCTTTGCGGCTAAGAGCATCGGCCATGACATTAGCTTTGCCCGGTGTGTAGTTGATGGTCAAATCAAAATCATTGATTGCTTCAATCCATCTCCTCTGCCGAAGGTTGAGATCAGGCTGAGTGAAGATATGCTTCAAACTTTTGTGGTCAGAAAAGATCTCACATCGGTTGCCAAGCAAGTAGTGCCTCCATAGCTTCAAAGCAAAGACAACTGCTGCTAGCTCGAGGTCATGTGTGGGATAGTTGATCTCATGCGTCTTCAACTGTCGAGAGGCATAAGCAACCACTTGTTTCTCTTGCATAAGGACCGCATCCAATCCTTGCAAAGAGGCGTCGCAGAATATCTGGAACGGCTTAGATGTATCCGGAGGAACCAAGACTGGCGTGGAAGTGAGCTTCTCTTTGAGTGTCTCAAAGCTTTCTTGACATGCAGGAGTCCAAAGGTATTTCTTGCCTTTCTTGAGGAGATCGGTAAGAGGCTTCGCTATCTTCGAGAAGTTCTGAACGAAGCGACGGCAATAACTAGCCAAACCAAAAAAACTCCGCACTTCTTTGACATTAACAGGAGGAAGCCATTCAACAATTGTCTTCATAGTTTCTGGGTTGACTGCAATGCCCTTGGCAGAGATAACATGGCCAAGATAAGTTACTTCAGGCAGCCAAAACTCGCACTTTGAGAACTTTGCATACAAGCGGTTCTCACGCAGTTTGCTTAGGACACACCGCAGGTGTTCTTCATGCTCTTCCTTGGACTTAGAATAGACCAGGATGTCATCCAGATAGACCACAACGAACTTATCCAGGTACTCCATGAAGACCGAGTTCATAAGCCTCGAGAAGGTAGCCGGTGCATTGGTGAGACCGAAAGACATCACCATGTACTCATACAGGCCATAGCGGGTGGTGAAAGCTGTTTTAGGCACATCTTCTGTAACACCCTCAGAATCGGACCTATGCAAGTTTTAGCGAAACTCGCCAAACCCGCATAGAAACGATTCAAAGGTGCCCACCAGGCACTTTCGTGCGGGTGGAAAACGAAGTAATAACATTACACAACAGTCCTCGATGGGACCCACAGAACAGATATATATAACAGCGACTCCATGAGTCAAGAATACAGATATAATATACAAAGGTCCAAATCACCCTGAAAACGATAGAGCGTCCAACTACGGACAAGATGCAAATGGGGCTAAGAGCCCTAAAGAATAACCAATGGCGTCCATAACCCTGCCCAGGCCAAGCCGGAAGGGTAACCCTGCTAACGACGTCGATCTCAAAAACCTGCTTAACAAAAGGGGTGCCGACAAAGGGCAAAGGAAAAAAAAAGGAGCGTCAGTACTGAGGCCAGTACACGGCGAGGCTAGAATTCGGCGGTCCTCGCCTACATAGGTATGGTGGACTGAGCGGCAGCGGCAGCATGCACTAAACAACCTATAGAGACTCGATACAACTGGCGGCAATCAGAGAGTGATAAGAAAGACCTATTCGGAACCAACCTAATTCTAACACCAAATAACCCATCCTGGTGTTTCCCCCTCGAGACCGATCGAGGAAGTCAACCGAGGAACTCACACCGTTGGCAGTTTTATTTATTCAGTTATCGTTGCAGTAATTACTAGTCAGGTATAGATAATCATCCTGATAAAAATAAGCAGTGGGCACTTTTAGTTAACCGTTCCGTTATAGTTGCAACACTTACTATTCAGATACAATTAGCATGAGATAACCCAAAACCCAGCAGTTGTTGGTACTTTTATTCAGCCATTCCGTTGTAGTTGCCATACTTACTAGTCAGGTACAATGGTCGCAAGCGACAATCCAAACAAGCAATTGTGGGCAGTATTATTTAGCCATTCCATTATAGTGAAGCTGATTACTAGTCATTATAAAGTCAAATTTATAGCAATAAACTTTAGTTATGCTTGTCTATGGTCGAGATACTGTGCTCCAAGTCCTCCATAACCGCGGACACGGCTTTCAGAAAGTTTTACCCGGCCGGGGTGCACCAATAGCAACACACACTCGATCAACCTCGGAAAAACCAAAACAAAACCCAACGAGGCTTTCACGACAAAGCAATCACAGGATTCAGAAATATTTCAGGGGGCCACCCCTTGGAGTAGACCCGCAACGAAGTAAGCAAGATCCGAGACGGACTCAAGGTTTGGGTAGACGGCTGTGAACGAATGGGAACCCAAAACTGGGCTTGTCGACACCGCGGAATCGTGTCCCGATCCAAAACAGTACAGTGTGCTATACATCGCACAAACGTAATAAAGCAGTAAAGCATGGCATAAGTACAGGATCGTAAATAAAACCTCAAACTAGTTTGTGGCCCCAAGAAATAAGACTGAATCAAGCTCTGGCTAAGGGGGTCCCATATACCTCCCGGATGTGGATAGCGCGATAAATCAAGGAACAGGTATCAAGTACTCGGGGTCCTACGGGACACAAGTGGGCGTTCGGAAACCAAATATTATCTATCACCCACCGATGCCTCTGCTTACTTCAATTTTAGTTGTTAAACAGGAATTAAAGTGAACGATAAGTAAAACTATGATCATCTCCAACATCAACATGCGGCAAAAACATCAACAACTGTGGCACTTGACAACACGCAACAGCACTTAAGCAAGCGACTACGACGCGCAAGTCCAACTATCTACCAATCAACAGGTAATAGGATGTGTTCAAGGCAATATAAGGCTGCAAGGGATATCACAGGTACGGAAACTAAAGCGTCGCAACACAGATAGCAATAGATCAACAGGAGGGAATAAAGACTATAAAGTAAGATAGGTAGAAAGGGGGAGATGCTCGCCTGAAAACATTGCCGAAGGTTCAACCGAAGATCGGGGCGAAGCTCACATCAACTCAACGACCTTATCCGTGAAGAAGCAAAACACTAGAATAAACACCGGATGCACTATTTAATACAACGGCAGAAGTTCGGCATGATGTAGGTATGATGTATGGCATGGTAAAGGTGCGATGCAATTAGGTCATATTAAGTGGAACCAGGGTCCCGACAATTAATTAGGTGGTTCAAGTTATTTATCTACCCCGCAAATTAAATGTTGTTTAACAAGGCAGAATAAAATACCGGTTCGCTACACAAGTTTAAATGAGGCCAATATAAGGCTAGGTTTGCCCGCATATGGGCCCCATATTTAATTATGAGGTGAATCGGCCTAAGGCCCCCGAACCACATGAATGTATGCATGCAAGACAATTAAATATGCAACAATTCATATAGTTGACCATTTATAAAATAGGGTTCTCGGAAAGGGGTTCACACATTAGGGGTCTCGACGATCTTGGGGTTCCGGGGTTCGGGGTTCGGTCTCAGGGTCCAGGGTTCGACGGGATCGGCGGGAGCGGATACAGACGGAGAACTTGTCGTTCAGGGTCTCGGTGTCCGGGGTGAAGCACTTGTCGTTCCATGGCGATCTTGGCGGCTCGGAGGGGTTCGAGGAATCGGAACGGTCTTCAAATTCCGTGAGGGAGATCACG
Source organism: Avena sativa (assembly GCA_916181665.1). Taxonomy (NCBI): domain Eukaryota; kingdom Viridiplantae; phylum Streptophyta; class Magnoliopsida; order Poales; family Poaceae; genus Avena; species Avena sativa. Next base: position 337,143,390 of record OV702280.1, on the reverse strand, counting down.
GCGTCGGTGTGGTCGATCCTGTCGGTTCCACGGTTTCGGTCTTCGGGATCCAGGAAGGAGGCCTTCGGATCCTCGGGTCCGTGTCGGAGTACTCGGCGTCCGAGCGACGATCTTGTCGCATCCGCGGTCTTCGGATGCGGTGACGAAGGTCACGGCGTTCCGTTGTAGATCTTGGCGCATCCGTGGATCTTCGGAATCCGTGACATAGGTGTTGCCGCACGGTGTCCAGGACGAAGATCTTGGCGAGGGTTCGGGTCTTCGGGGTTCAAGCGGATTACTTGGTGCTCTGAGGCGAAGATCTTGTCGTTCTTCTCGCGGTCCTGCACCCAACAGGAGCCCCTGGTACTGTTGAGGGAAGCTGCTGCCTAAGGCACGGGAGAGGCGACTGCGACGCCGGGGACCGTCGGCGGAGGCTAGCTTGCAGGGCGAGGCAGGCGCGACCTGAGGGAAGCGCAGCGGCGAAGCTAAAGGAGGCCCAGAGGGGAGCTTGCAGAGGAGGACGCGGGAAGAGCTGAGGAAGACCGGCGGTTGGGGCGAGCTCGAGGGAGGCGCGGCCGGCGGGAGGGCGTCGAGGGGCGCGCGCGAGCGGACGGTGGAGCAGGGGCCACGGGAGGAGGACGGGCGGCGCGGAGCCGGCAGGCTCAGGCGGAGGGCGGGTTCCTGCGGCGGCGGCGGTTGCCAGGGAGGAGCGGAGGCGGGGAGAGAGGGGCCGGGCGACGGGGTGCGGTGGCCGGCGGTAGGTGGGGGACGGCGAGGTTGAGGCGGAGGCGAGCACCGGCGGAGGGCGAGGCGGAGGCGAGCGCCGGCGGAGGGCGAGGCGGAGGTGAGGCAGGGAAGGGGAGGAGAAGGGGGCTGCGTCGGAGCGGGGCCGGGGGGACGCGGAGGGGGTGCGGTGGCCGGCGGCGGGGGAAGCGCCGGGGCGGGGGCGAGCGCGGGGCAGGAGCGCGCGGCAGGGAGGTTGGGGAAGAAGAACAGAGGAGAGGGCAGGCTGCGGGTGGGCCAGGGAAGAGGTGGGGGCCACGGGGAGGGCCCAGGGGTCGGTGGGTTGGAGGCTGGGGGTGTGGGGCTGTGTGGGAGTAGCCAGCTGGGTGGGTTGAGTGGGTCCAGGGCGGCGTGCGGCGTGCGTTGCGTGCGTCTGTGTGCGTGTGTAGGTAGTGTGAGGCAGAGGGAGAGGCCAGGGGCTGCTGAGGTGGCAGTTCCTGGTTGGTGGGGGGAAGAGGAGAGGGTGAGGTGGAGGGTTGGGATTGGTTGGGGTGAGGTGGAGGGTTGGGCTGGGTAGGTAGTTTGGTAGGTTTAGGAATTAGGTGGACCGTTTTAATTTCTGGGGCGGTCGTTCGGGTCATTCGGCCCGTTCGACTGCCCCACTAAAATAATATAATTAAATTATTTATTTCAACCAGCGCTTTTGCAATCCGACAACGGACAAAACAAAATAATCCGGGGACCCGGTTTTGATGTTTGAATAAAGATGGGGCGTTTTAGAAAACAAAACGGGCTTTGCGAAAATAGTTTTATGCAAACAATGCATGATGATGACGATGCAATGCACAAATTCAACGCGATTTTCTAGTAGTGGTTTTGCGGGATGCCACATCTTCCTTGCGAATCTTGATTTGGTGATAACCACTTCTCAAGTCAAGCATAGAGAACACCACAGCTCCAGCTAGCTGATCGAAGAGATCATTAATCCGCGGAAGGGGATATTTATTCTTGATGGTTTTAGCATTGAGAGCCCGATAGTCAACACAAAGTCTATCAGTCCTGTCACGCTTCTTCACAAAGATTGTTGGGCTACCCCAAGAAGAAGTACTGTGTTGAATGAAACCCAACTTCTCTTGTTCATCAAGCTGTCGTTTGAGTTCAGCCAACTCAGCAGGACCCATTTTATAAGGCCGCTTGGAGATAGGAGCCGTTCCAGGTTCAAGTTCAATCACAAACTCAACCTCTCGATCCGGAGGCATACCCGGAAACTCTTCAGGAAAAACATCCGGAAACTCACAGACCACTGGGACTCTCTGAATAGCTTCCAAAGCATCATCATTCTGAGCCGCCAAAGAGAAAAGATGGACAACAGGCGTCAGACTTGGAGAAAAGACTATATGGCCTTCAGGAATCTTCAAAGAAACCGAGCGTTCAGCACAATCAATCACAGCTGCATTTGCCGTCAACCAATCCATGCCCAAGATGACATCAATGTCAGAATTGCCCAGAACAATTAAAGAAGCCGAGAACGAAGAGCCACCAATCTCAACTTGATTGCCATGACTGATCTTAGATGCTATCATATTTGCTCCAGGAGAAAGAACCATTAACCGCTTAAGAATAGGATCCATTGCTAACTCATTTTCATTTGCAAACTTGTGAGAAACAAATGAATGCGATGCACCAGAATCGAACAAAACTCGTGCAGGGACTGAGTTAACGGAAAGCATACCCATCACGACTCCAGGTGCATGCTCAGCTTGAGCGGCGTTGACACAATTGGCACGAGCAACCATAGACCCGGGCTTGGTGTTGATGTTGAGAGCCCGAGGTGGTGGTGCACGAACCATAGGAGAGCTTGCTGCAGATCTTGGCGGGGGTGGAGGGAGAGCTTTGTTCTTCATCGGACAGTTCCAGTTGAGATGTCCAGGATCTCCACACGTGAAGCAAGCACCAGGTGGACGTGGAGCAACATAGCCAGGGACTCCGCCAGGCGCTCCAGGGTAGTTGTGGGTGTAGCCCCTGGGAGCAGCAGTGATGGAGTTTGGTGGCCTTGACGCGTAACTTGCAGGTCTTGGTGGAGCCGGGAGCGACGGTGGGGTGTTAGGAACCCAGACACGCCGCTTAGAAGGAGCTGCCATAACCGAAGAGCTTGATGCATCCCTGTTGTGTTTCTTGGAGTCCTCGAACACTTGCCGACTTGCCTCCTCTTGCAAAGCTGTGTGTTGTAGTTCTAGGAAAGATGCCGGCCTTGCATGTGTGATTGCATACTTGATCGATGCATTGAGCCCTTGCCTGAACCTCTTCTGCTTCTTCTTGTCATCAGATACCTCATCGCCACCATAACGAGAAAGATTCATGAAGTTCTTGATGTAGGTGTTGACGTTATCATTTCCTTGCTTCAGGTTGAGAAAAGCTTCCTTCATCCTTTCCATCACAATCTCTGACAGGAATTGCTCTTTGAACGCTCCAGAGAACTGTCCCCGGGTAGGCTGAAAACCAGTGCAGCTTGCCTTCAAGTAATTCTCCCACCAGAGAGCTGCATCTCCCTTTAGAAGGTGAGTAGCACACTTTACCCACTCCTGCTCAGGAACATCAGCAGTCTCAAGAAGCCTTGACGTCTCACGTAACCAATCATCCGCATCCAGTGGGCGATCGGAAACATCAAACTGGCGAGGGTTGAATTTCAGGAAGCTCTTGATGTCTCCTCGCTTGGGAGGTGGAGGGAGTGGAGCAAACTCATTTCTTCTGACACTTTCTTCCAAGCGCTGCTGGTTCTGCTGCATTGTTGCCAAGGCATTAGCTATGTTTGACAATGCGGCCCCCAACTCCGGTGGTATGACCTCATCTGAACGGCGTGGTGGAGCCATCCTGAGATTGATATAAAACACAAGTCAGCACTATAATGGAGAATAATAATAATCCAAAATAGTACCAAAATGGAATTAACCAAGATTAAAGGATACGATTTACTAAGATGATATTAAAATATCAATAAAGTTCAAAGCACCTAAAAGATATCAAGCATATCGCACACGACTGAAAAGGAGTGTGGTACACAAATATATCAAAGAAAATTTTTCCACAATTTTCGGCATTAAAATACCAATAGATGCGCAAAATTACTTAACGAATCAAGATTAGTGACTCTACCGATTCAATATACAAAAGCGAATGATAAGAGTAGTGGTATGGTCGCGACTCCATCCCGCACTCAAAGCATTACTCCGCACATGAATAAGTGGAACACATATCCTAACCCCTTCTTCTCACGTTGAACCTAAAGATTATTAACTACGGAAACGAACACCCCAAACACGATAGCGTCGGATACAAAGAGTAAGACAGATTGCGTCGGTTTGCAAAAGCCTGTCGGTATGGAATGTACCAACAGTTGATAACCAAAAGCTGATTAGATAACAACTTGGATGCAACAGATAGACAAAGGAATTACACACACACACACACACAACCTATGGTACTACGGAAACCCAGAACACGTGAATCCTAGTTTGAACTTTTAAGAAGAGTATTGAAAACGTTGCACTTCCTTACCAGAAAAGGGTGGGTGGGTGGGTAAGAAGAAAAGTGGAAGCAGTCCTACTCTCGCGTTTTTGTTTTTCCCTAGTATACATAACTACCAAAATATTTGCTAGACTGACAACGACCGTTTGGCTGAGACCCTGAAGGTCGGGATGGCTCTGATACCAATTGTAACTACCTCGGTGAATTACGCTCCTAGATACAAGCCTGGATGAACAGTAGTGGTTGAAATAGTACGGTGGGGCCCCAAAAGCCACTCACGGGTAGACCTTTCGGCCGTCCCAACCACTTCCAATTCATCGGGACCTGTATGGGCGGCGTAATCGGCAGGCGAAGGGATCAACTACATACACAAATGAGTATGTATGCAAGCCACCATACAAAAGTACATCAGAGCCATTCCATCTAGAAAGAAAGGAAATATAGCAACGCCATACGGCAAGATTCAAATGACCTAGATAGATATAATATTTTAGGATAATTCCTCATACATCACACATCAGAGTATCATGCGGAAGCGGCAAACAAAGTCCGAGTACGGATAAGAAGCAAATCGGCATAAGATGCCACAGAAATAAGCACATCCCGCCCACAGATCTCACGGATCCCCGTTCCCGGAATCTCTACACCGAACGATCGTTGCCCACATCATCAGCCTCTTCCACCCAGTATCCGTCCTGCGAGGGTACCTGTTCATCTGAACCAATAATTTATCGTGTGAGACCCTAAGGGTACTCAGCAAGTCTTAATGCCTCTAAAGGGGACACAACCTGGGGGTGACGCAATTGCAGCAAAAGATAAACCCTAGCAATTCTACAGATACTCGCTAACCATCCGCCTAACCAATGATAGACGGATGTCCGTGAATTAATGACAACAGTTATAACAGTAATTTCATCAGATCCATCCTCCTCCTCGCTTACCAACGAGGAAGCGGACGAACAACCCCCCATCCGTTGGCAATTTTATTAACCATTCCATGAGTGTTGCACTATTTACTAGTCAATTTACTTGGTCAGATTAAAGCGGTACTTTAGTTATGCTTGTCTATGATCGAGAAACTGTGCTCCAAGTCGTCCATAACCGCGGACACGGCTTTCAGAAAGTTTTACCCTGCAGGGGTGCACAAATAGCAACACACACTCGATCAACCTCGGAAAAACCAAATCAAAACCCAACGAGGCCTTCACGACAAAACAATCACAGGATTCAGAAATATTTCAGGGGGCCACCCCATTAAGCTACCCGCCACGAAGCTAGCTGACTCCGAAACGGACTCAAGGTTTGGGTATACGGCTGTGAACGACTGGGAACCCAAAACTGGGCTTGTCGACACTGCGGAATCGTGTCCCGATCCAAAACAGTACAGGTGCTATCTGTCGCACAATTTAATAAAGCAGTAAAGCATGGCATAAGTACAGGATAATAAATAAAACCTCAAACTAGTTTGTGGCCCCAAGAAATAAGACTGAATCAAGCTCTGGCTCAGGGGGGTCCCATATACCTCCCGGATGTGGATAGCGCGATAAATCTTGGAACAGGAATCAAGTACTCGGGGTCTTACGGGACACAAGTGAGCAGGAAAAACCAAATAGCAGATGTTGCTCACCGATGCCACTTTCATTAGTTATCCCATTACTACTCAGGTTAAGTTGTTTAGGTACCTCGTTATCCATCAGACTCTCACATACCCTACACATGCTGTTCTACGACTCGCATGGCTCAAACAACTCCTGTAGTAATGGCTCATGGGATGGAGGAACAGGCTTGGTGGGGTTTTAAAGTAAAGGCTATGCAATACTTGGGATTCAGTTTAATGCAATCGCGACTCCATGATGCAAGAATAAGATAGAGGCAATAGGTACTGTATGTATGCAAGCATGTGGTAGTGCTTGCCTGGCAACTCAGTTGAAGCGAGAGACGGATCTGGGTAGTGCTCCTGGTTCTCTTGATATATCCCCTGCTCAGTGTCTATTCGAAGAAGAACCAAACAAACAAGGGCCAACATAAATAAAGTGCACAAGCATTGGAACAAAATGCGACAAGCAAACAATCATGCCATGATGAATGATGCACAAGTTGCATGGCAATTAGTAGCATGGCATGGGTGAGGTGTGGTATACAAGAATAAGTCATTTTATTAAGGTTGGGCCACATTTTATTGTCATAATAGTTGCTGTACACTGTATTTTTATATGATGCATGCTGCAATTGAAGTCATGGGTAGCATAAACAGAAAGGTCTCGTCGAGCTGATCATTTTAGACATATCATTTGCTAAATTTGGAATTATAAATCAAAAGTTATTAATTAAATAAGTTCCAGTGGCATTTGTTGTAATTTAACTCAACTTGGAATTTTAAATGTGCAAAAGGTAATTTGAATAGCATATTTGAAATCCTTACATTTTTCTGGTTCAGAAACATATATCGTTTGTATTAATTGGATTTATATTTGAAAAGTTATTTAAAACAGAATTATATTTGAATTTGAATTAAATTTTAATTAGGTTTGAGTTTAAACAGAATCTGGAAAACATTTTAGCACCCAGGACAACCTAGCCCTAGTCACAGACATGTGGGGCCAGGCACACACGGACCCACACGCCAGTGGCTGAGAGGAAGGAGGATCGCGGGTTGATTCCTGGGAACCACGGGAGCCTTTTTGCAAAACACTATGGGGCACAGACAGGTGGGCCTAGAGGGAGTGCGGGTTGAGAAAAAGGTTTGGGGGGGGGGGGGTTTGTGCAAAGTGCCCGGCGAGAACTGTGTTTCTTCTCTCTGAACCTACTGACGGAAACGGCGCGGCGCGCGGCGTGGCGAGGCCGGGCTTCGAACCCGCGCCCTCTGGCGCGCCAGCAGAGACGGCTACCACTGCGGCGGCTGCGTGTTGCTGTTGGAAAGGGGGGGCGTGGCTAGATAGGCTGCTGCGCGCCGCGGTAGCGAGTGGGCAGACGCGGCGGCGGTGCACCGAGGGTGTTCGTCCGGTGGCGTGGCGCACACAGGAAACGAGGATCGGGGGGAGGTTGTCTGGGAGGAAGGGGGCTCACCGCGGGTGTGTCGATGTGGCCGGATCGGGCAGTGACGGTCGTGAACGGCGGCGAGGCTGACGGACTCGAGCTAGGGTTTGTCGGGGCGGCGCCGACGTGCAGGGTTCCTGGGGGCTTCTCCTCCTCGCGGCTGGGTACGGGGGCGACGCAGACGACCTCCGGAGCTTCCTCGACACCCGCAGCTCCGCGCCCGCCTCCTGGTTCGTGTGCACTAGCGCGACCGACGGTGTGGCCGGCGTCGGGGTGAGGCTGCGGTGGAGAAAGAGGGGGCAGAGGAGGGAAGCGAGGCAGAGCCTCTGGGTGGATCTGGGGAGGCTAGAGGGGCGAGGGAGAGGATAAGAACGAGAGGGGGCAGGTGGGGGCTTGCGTGGGGGAGGGGAAGGTGGCTTCGGTGCCACCTTTCTCTCCTCACGTGCATGGGTCGGGCAGGCACATGGGGAGGGAGGAGGCTGCCAGGTGGGGTAGGGTGAGGCCAGAGAGGTGGTAGGCTCGGTGGAGGGGCCCCCATGCAGAGAGAGAGCTGAGAGAGAGGAGGGTGGCTCGGCTAGTGCTAGGGTCGGGTTAGGGTTAGGTTTGGCTCGGGTACAGCTAGGGTTTGGGGTGGGGTAGCAGCTAGGTGGGCCAGGGAGAGAGGGGCCAAGGTGGGGCCAGCTGGAAGAGGCTCGGCATGGATGGAAAAGAGGGGGTGGGGTAGGTTTAGGGTTTAGCTAGGATGGGGTATGGTAGATTAGGGTTTTAGAGAGAGAGAGATGTGGTGTGGTTCTCTTGGACAAGATCAAGCAAGAACAAAACAAACTCAAGCTAGAAATGGCCAAAAGAGAGAAGAAAAGGGAGGTGGTGATGGCCTGGATGGAGATGGGATGAGGTTTGGATGCTAGCATGCATCAAGCAAGACCAAGACTAAGGGGTAGAGAGAGATGATGATCCACTTAAGATTCAAATAAAAACCAAATACCAAAAAGAAAAGGTGGCACTTGCATGGCCCATGCAAAATATTTAATGTCATGAGGATTCTTGTGAAAACAATATCATCCCATGGCATTATTATTATGCATTCCCAAAATTGGAATAAAAGCCAAGCAAAAGAAGTAGAAAGAATCCCAAGTGGAGTATGAGGAGATGATCACCTTGGATTATATTTGGGACTTGCTAGTGTGTATATGCCACTAGATATTTATTAAGCCCACAAAATATCCCAACATGATGATAACCCCAAAACAACACATATGGAAGCTAGGGGAAAAAGGGTCCCACTCACAAGGCATGCAAAGGTGGCCAGGTGGCTCTCATGTACCAATATTGTGAAAACAACATGGTGCAACATGGGAGCATGTGGAAAGAATTGGATCCATCCCAACCCACATGAGCTAGATGTAAAACTCAAAAATGCCAAGCTCATATTTAGTTGGATGGTGGAATTATAAGGTGGTGAAAGAAAGGTGGTGGAGTTCATAAGAGATATGCCCCCAAATCAACTTGGGCATTTAACAATATATCAAGAACCAAATACAATATCAAGAGGCAACTACAATTAATAATGCACATGAGATAAGAACCAAACAAGAAGGGGTTTTATATGATGCTCAAATGCAAGGTGGCATGATGACATGAGCATGATATGATGATGATGCAACAATTATATATGAAGTGACCCTTTTATTACTAGAACAAGTAGCATTACAGGTGTTAGACAACTGGGATGCTACACTTGATAAGATTTTAAAGAAGTTTAAAATGGACGGAAGTAAGAAGGGGTTCTTACCTAGGTTGCAAGGCAAGACATTGAGTAAGACTCAAAGTCCGGCTTCGGCGGAAGAAAGAGAGATAATGGACAAAGTCCCCTATGCTTCAGCCATAGGCTCTATAATGTACGCCATGCTATGTACAAGACCGGATGTGGCACATGCTATTAGTTTGACTAGTAGGTACCAATCGGATCCAGGTTCGGAACACTAGATAGCGGTCAAGAATATCCTTAAGTACTTACGAAGAACTAAGGATATGTTTCTTGTATACGGAGGTGAAGAAGAGCTCGTCGCTAAGTGTTATGTCGACGCTAGCTTTGACACCGATCCGGATGACTCTAAGCCTCAATCCGGATACGTATTTCTCATGAATGGCGGAGCGGTTAATTGGAGGAGCTCCAAACAACCTGTGGTAGCGGGATCAACAACGGAGGCCGAATATGTTGCTGCTTCAGAAGCGGCTCAGGAAGCAGTTTGGATGAAGGAGTTCATATCCGAACTAGGAGTGGTGGCAAACGCGTTGGACCCAATGGTTATCTATTGTGACAACAATGGTGCCATTGCCAATGCCAAAGAGCCAAGGTCTCACAAGCATTCCAAGCATATTAAGCGCCGGTTTCACTCCATCCGCGAGCATGTCAAGGATGGAGATATAAAGATTTGTAAAGTACATACGGATCTCAATGTAGCAGATCCGTTGGCTAAAACTCTCCCTAGAGCAAAACATGATCAACACCAGAACTCAATGGGTGTTAGATTTATCACTATGTAACTAGATTATTGTCTCTAGTGCAAGTGGGAGACTGAAGGGAATATGCCCTGAGAGGCAATAATAAAGTGTTTATTATGTGTATTCCAAGTATATGATAGATGTTTATTTTGCATGCTATAATTGTATTAATACGGAAACGTTAATACATGTGTGTTTAATAAACAAACAGAAAGTTCCTAGTTATGCCTCTCTCATAAACTAGCTCGTTGATTAACAAGATGATCAAGGTTTCCTGATCATGGACATTGGATGTTGTTAATAACGGGATCACAACATTAGTGTAATGGTGTGATGAACATTCATCCGAAGTATAGCATTACGATCAAAGTCATTGAGTTTATATTGCTATAACAACTTATGAAGTGATCCTAATCCTTAGACCATGAGATCATGTCAATCACTAACACCGGAAGAGTTTCTTGATAACATCAAACGTCACACCGTAATAGGGTGATTATAAAGATGGATTAAGAACTAATAAAGTGTTATGTTGAGGCTCATGGATCGAGAGTGGAATTTGTTCATCCCGATGACGGATAGATATACTCTGGGCCCTCTCGGTGATATCACATTGATTAGCTTGCAAGCAAGTGATTTGATCACTAGAATGTTATATCACAGGAACGAGAAAAGAGTGCATGTCGGTAACGAGATCAAACTAGGTATGGAGATACCGATGATCGAATCTCGGACATGTAATATATCGTGAAACAAAGGGATTAAGATACTAGCATAAAAGGTTCCGACGATCACAATAAAGTCATCGTTGAATGTGTGGGAGTCAGTATGGGTCTCCAGATCCCGCTTCTGATTATTGATCCGAGAGGGGTCTCGATCATGTCCGCATTATTCACGAGCCATAGGGTGACACACTTAAGAGACACCGACATCCAATTGGAGCAAATGTTTCATGCCGAAAGAATGAACAAGCGCAGGAATTTATTTCACTAGATACCGAAACAGGTTTTCGGGTGAAATTGCATAAAGTGGTTATGCATGTGAAATAGAATTCTAGCAAGGGGTTATTTGTGAATGTTTGTCATTAAAGTAATTGACAAAATTCTGAATAAAATAAAAGAGTTTTATTTAATGAGAGTTTGCATTAGATTTGGTGGAAATTTAATGGGAATTTGAGTGGACTTTTGAGTGGAGGGAATTTAAAGGAGATTTGTGAGTGGAGTGTCCACCCACATGAAGAGGGGAGGGCAAGGGGGCAGCCCCATGCGCCGGCCACCCCCTTGGGGTTCCCCCCCTCCTCCTATAAAAGGAGCCCCCCTCCTCACTTGTCTCTCACACCTCCTCGTGAAGGATCTCTCTCCCCCTCTAGAATTTATCCCCCATGGTCTCGGACTAGCGAGATACATGTTCCCGGTGGCTATTCGGCAAGAAAGAGTTGTGCTTCCGCTGCATCGCTGGAGCGAGGAGGCGGAGGTTGCTCGGTGCCTCGAACGTGTGTGCGAGCACGGATGCGCTACTGATTTGCGACGCTAGGACTTCCTCTCGATCTTGAGATCGGCAAGAGATCGTCTACATCAACCACGAGTTGAACTCGTTAAGCTTTGTCGGTCTTCAAGGGTATGTTCTCTACGGATATACATCCGCCCGTTGTTTGTATCTAGTAGATACATCTTGGTATATAGTTCACATCGTAGGAAATTTTTTGTTTTCTATGCTGCGAACCCTACAAGTGAATGTCCAGATCGTAATCCTTGATTAGCTCAATCCATCTTCTCTGTCTCATATTCAGCTCCTTCTGAGTGAATATATACTTCAGGCTCTTGTGATCCGAATAAATCTCACATCAATTTCCCATCAGGTAATGCCTCCATGTCTTTAGGGCTAGAACTACGGCTGCGAGATCGAGGTCATGGGTTGGATAGTTCTGCTCATGTTGTTTCAGTTGTCGAGATAGATAAGATATAACTTTGCCTTCTTGCATTAGCACACATCCGAGACCGATCTTGGATGCGTCACAATACACGTCAAAGGGCTTCGTGATATCCGGCATGATCAAGATTGGGGCTGAAATCAATCTTCTCTTGAGTTCTTGAAAACTCGCTTCACATTTGTCCGTCCATTCAAACTTCTTGTCCTTCTTCAACAATTGGGTCATGGGTCGGGCAATACTCGAGAATCCTTCTACGAACTTGCGGTAGTATCCCTCCAATCCGAGAAATGCACGAACTTGGGTTTGAGTGGTGGGGGCTTGCCAATCTTCGACATCATTCACCTTTGCAGGGTCAACGGCAATTCCTCCGGCTGATATAATGTGACCGAGGAATCCTACCTCCTGTAAACAGAATTCACATTTGCTAAACTTGACATACAACTGATGCTCTCTAAGGGTTCCAAGAATGGTCCTTAGGTGTAGCTCATGTTCTTCTTCTGTTTTGGAATAAATCAGAATGTCGTCGATGAAAACAACGACATACTTATCCAGGAAGTCCATAAAAATCTTATTCATGAGATTCACAAAATAAGCGGGGGCATTGGTTAATCCAAAAGACATGACAGTATACTCGTATAATCCATATCTGGTGGTAAAGGCAGTCTTTGGAATATCCTCTGCGCGAATCTTGAGTTGATGATAGCCAGTTCTAAGATCAATCTTCGAAAATACTTTGGCACCTGTCAACTGATCAAACAAATCTTCTATCTTGGGCAATGGGTACTTGTTCTTGATAGTGACATCATTCAACTTCCGATAATCCGTACACAAACGGTTACCTCCATCTTTCTTGTACAAAAACAAGACAGGTGATCTCCATAGTGACGCACTTGGTTGAATCAATCCAATTTCCAACATGGCATCCAGTTGCTTCTTCAGTTCTGCTAGTTCAGACGGGTTCATACTATATGGTCTCTGGGCTATGGGTCCTGTTCCGGGGATTAGTTCGATGATAAAATCGATATCCCGATCTGGGGGCATACCGGGCAAAACATATGGAAATACATCGGGGTATTCACAGACTATCCGGACTTGGTCAATGGTAGGTTGGGCTATACTCTTGTTGCACTTGAATTGATGAGGTAAGGTTTCAGATATATGCTCGACTGATATTCCGGCTGTACTGGTCATGGTTATGGATTTCTTGGCACAGTCAATTAATCCTTTATGTTTGGACATCCAATCCATTCCTAGTACTACTTCCAAACCTTTAGTTCCAAGTACTATCAGATTAGCACAAAAATCTATGCCATGGATTCGGATAGGGACGGCTTTGCAAATTTGCCTGGCTTTGGTGGTTGAACTGGGGATTTGAACAATCATAACATGCTTCAGTTTGGTTGGTTGAATCTTACTAGTCCATGCAAATTCTTCGGTGACAAATGAATGCGATGCACCAGAATCAAACAACACTCTAGCAAGTACTGAATTAACAGAAAACATACCCAGCACGACGTCTGGCGCTTCCTGAGCTTCTTCAGCATGCATGAGACAAAGACGGCCATTGCGATTGAGCGAATTACCTGGGGCAAACCTTCTTCTAGGCTGAACACGACGCTGCTGCTGAGCTGGGGCATTTGCATTGGGAGCTGCGGCATTCTTATTGGGGCACTCATTGGAGTAGTGACCCTTATTTCCACAGTCATAACAAGTCACTTGCGACTTGTCTTTTGCTGCAACAGGCACAACATTGCTTCCAGTCCTCGAGCCAGTGTTGGTGTTGGCGGCAACATTGTTGTTGTTGAACTTGGGTGGGGCACAGTTGAAATTGTTAGAGTTGTTGGGGTTGTTGTGATTTCCTCCGGGCCTTGGGTTTCCACGGTTGGGATAGGTCGGAAGGTTCATCGGGGGTCTGTTGGTTCTCGGGGCAAATCCTGGAGATGGGTTGGGGCGATACTTTGGGGTATGATGGGTTCCTGGCTGATGCATCATGCGGCGCTTGCAGTTCTCATTGGTTTGGTTGATCTTTACTTCCATCTGGATGGCAGAGTCGACTAGGGATTCAATATCGGCAAAGGGGATATTGACTAATACAGTCTACATCTCATCGTGCCGACCGTTCAAGAATCTTTCTTTCTTCTTGGCTTCAGTGTCGATCTCATCCGGGGCATACCTAGCTAATGACAAGAATTTGTCACGGTATTCCACTACGGTCATCCTTCCTTGCTTTAGTTCTCTGAACTCATCTCTCATTCTCTTGATCAAACCCGGTGGCACATGGGTTCTGCTGAACTTGACCTTGAATTCCTCCCAGGTCATCATCTGTCCTCCGGTCATCGCACGAACGTTGTTCCACCATGCTCTGGCATCTCCGGCTAGATAGTGGGTGGCGAACAGAACTTTATCGTTAGCTTCCACTCCGGCGACTTCCAGGTTGTTTTCCATGGTTTGCAGCCAATCATCTGCATCTAGGGGCTCCTCTGACTTAGTGAAAACAGGTGGGTTGGTGTTCTGGAAATTCTTGAGCTTAGAGCTATGGTTGTCTTGATTCCCTTGGCCTTGATTGTTGTTGGCCATCTGAGCTATGTGCTGTAGGGTGGCTAAGTTGGCTTGACATTCGGCTCTTTTAGCTTTGCGGTCAGAAACCAACATTTGCAGGATCTGCAACATAGGGTCCGGGGATGAACCACTTCCTCCGCGTGGCATCTAAAGATTGAGATAGATCATGAGAAAAGAGGGAAATTTCTAAGGTTCAGGGACTTTGAAAAGTTTTTAAAGTTTGACTCTGATTTTTTTAGCAACTTGCTTTTCATTCATTCATTCATAGCACACGATACAAACACACACCACAACAAGGAAAACAGGTGGTTTTAAGAACCATTCTGGAAACTACGATACAGTGGGACCGAATACAACTCACTATGCTAGTGCTCAAGTGCTACTACTCCTCGGAGTCGGTGTAGTCGTCATCCTCATCATCCTCATCGTCATCTATGAAGGCGAAATCCTCCTCATCGGTGAAGAAGTCCATGGCCTGATCTTCCATAAAATCATCATCATCGCTGAGATAAGAGTAGGGGTATCCACGAAGATCTTCTCCGACATTCTCCCTTTCCTCCAACTGCATGTCTCTCTCGTGGATGGTATCCTCCAAATCCGAGATACGGTGGCGAAGACGGGCAATGATGCGCTCCTTCTTGTCAAGCTGACGACGGCAAGACTTGTGATCCTTTGCTAGCATGGCGATGGTCTGATCCTTCGTCCTGATGATGGCGGATTTGTGGTTGGAGTAGTCACGGGCATTGTCCAGTTCTTGTTGACGATTATACATCATGAAGCTAAGGTGGTCCAACTGAGTCTTCAGCTCGAGGTGGTATGGGGCTTCCAGTGGTTGTCCCATAGCATCACGCCTTGGAAAAAACTCAAAGCGTGTACCCTTGATCTGGTTGATACTCTGCCCACACAGACGGGCAAGAGCTTCCTGCATGGCCCTGGCAAGTCCATCGAGCCAGTTGTTCTCTCTTAAGGTGAACTGAATTCCCTCGGTAGTGGGGGGTTCAATATTTCCTCGGAGACTTGCAACAACTAGCCATTGCCGATCTTCTCCTTCCTGATCATTGAGCTGAGCTCCAAAGAACTCGGGGTGCGGACGCTCCAGAAGTTCCTAAAGCTGGTCCAAATCCCGCTCAAAGATGAGGTATCCTCCATTTCCCAATTGGTAAAACTTGCTGTACCTCACGTCCATCTATAAGAATATAGGATGAGTAAGTTAGTAGAGTGATCAAGTGTGCAAAATTTTAGGTATTTTGCAAGAGTTTTTGAGGAACATGAATTTTTATGAAAGAATCAAAGTGATAAGAATGGAAATAAGTTACCGACGTCACTGGTGGACAACTTTTCCGGGAGCTACTTCCCCCTGTGGCAAGATCTGTTCCACGGGAGGATCAGTCGTGAAGAATCAGGCGGCCCAATGCTGGTTGCGGGTGGCCTGACATTTCAGTTGAAGTCGAAGGCCACCTTCTTAGACCTGATGCTGCCTGCCAAGGCGGCAAGCGAGTGGAAAAAGTCCTGGTTCTACGTCACCGAGGCGACTCCAGACGGCGAGGTAGTGATCCCAAGGTACTCCGCCGACCGGCCCGAACCACGCCGACTCCAGGTCGGCAAGCTCCCACTAGACCAGCGGATGGTCGTGGACGAGATGCTTCAAACCATCCGCGGCCTGAAGAAGAAGGGCCTTCAAACCATCAACTTGTACAATTGTTGGCTCGGGCGGCGACTAGTTCCCCTGGCCCGTCGCGACCATTACATGTACGAGTACACGGGCAGGAAGGACTCGACGAAATCCTGCCTCGCCGAGTGGAAACTCGAAGACTACATCCTAGCGCTGAAGAAGATCACCCAGGCGGCGTACCTAGACGCGAAGGCTGGGGTCGCCCCCTACACCGCGAAGCATCCGGCTCCGACAGTAAGTCGTTGTTTTTGCTACCATTCGCAGTTGCAGTTGATGCTGTCGCGGTTATACTGATATCGTCTCGTGCCTGCTGTAGTTATTCCAAGTGGTGGAAGGGTGGCTCCCACCTGCGGACGACGAGAACTCGAGCTCGTCCGTCCAGGACGGGGGCGAATCACCTCCTACCAAGGGAGGCGTCAGGAGCGACGCGAGTGATGACGACCACGATGATGACGAGCCCAGGGAAGACGCCGCCCCGATGGTTCGCAAAACTCGTGGGCAACATCAGCGCGAGCTCGAGGCGAGTAGAAGCCTCGAACATCATGACGATGACGACGACGAACTTCCCGAGCACACCTCTCATCGTGAGGCTACACCGTCAAAGAAGAAGAAGAAGGAAGCGAAGGCTCCACCAAAGAGAAAGACGAAGCCGGCGAAACAGGCATATCCGCCTCGTTCGGCGAGTAGTTCCGACGCCACCAGCTCGGCCAAGGATGAAGTGCCGCAGACGACAGCAGCACCGGGTGCCGCTGCCTCCCTGGATGAGGTACCTCTGGCCTTGCTTCCCCCCTATTCGCCCCAGTCTCTGGGTTGGGGGATGTTCCAGCCGTAGCAACTTCGCCTCCCAGGAGAGCTCCTGCCAAAGTCGTTTCGGAGGCTCCTGTCACGGCCTCGTCGTCGAAGAGGCCTTCCGTGTCTTGGGCACATGACGTTTTGGAGATGGGCCTCAGTCGGAAACTAGGCCCCGAACTGGAGAAGCCGGCCAGCATCCGCACGGGGCTGTGTTTCATACCGGTCGCCAAGTAAGTTTTGTTCATCTGCTTGCCTTTCGTTGTAATCAGATCATTTTACTCATATAATCAATTCGCAGGACTGGAGTTAAAAAGATAGGCCACCCATCCGTGGCCAAGGTGCCGCCAGTCGTCGCCGAGGAGGACCCCTCACGGAAGAGGAAAGCTGATGAGATCGCTGCCTCCGCAGACAGTGCCAAGAAGGCCAAGGGCGACGATGTCGTCACGGTGTCTGACGACACGACGGTTGCTCCGAGTGGTCCTCCGACTGCGACGGAGGCGGCCTTGAAGGCCAAGGAGGATGTTTCCTCGCTTGGGATGGCCGAGCCGGCTCCTCTTGGTGCTGGAGTGTCCACCGCGACCTTCCCCCTCTTTATGGCCAAAGCGGCTACAGCAAGTGGTACAGCGCCATCGAGCCGCACCCTTGGGGTCGCCGAAACGGAGGTCGAGCAGCGTCACGGACACACTCCGGCTCTTCTCGCATCTGTGGACGCGCTGCAGCTCCACGACATGCTAGGCGCAGCTATCCAGGTATGTCCAGTCCCCGAGGATCGGGCCACTGAATTTCAGTGGTAAGATTCTTATAGTGTTTGCTTTTATTTGTAGCACCCAGTCCCCGAGTGCCTAGTCGCTGAATTTCAGCGGGTGGGCACTTAAGATTTTTTATCTCCAGTCCCCGAGTGCCTAGTCAATGAATTTCAGAGGGTGGGCACTTAGGATTTTTTATCTCTAGTCCCCGAGTGCCTAGTCGCTGAATTTCAGTGGGTGGGCACTTAGGATTTTTTATCTCCAGTCCCCGAGTGCCTAGTCGCTGAATTTCAGCGGGTGGGCACTTAGGATTTCATTGTTGTTGACTGTTTGATTTGTGCGCAGGGCTTGCAGCGTGAGTCAGCCGATCGGCTTGCTGCAAAGTATCACGCAGAGAAGGAACTTGTTGCCGTCCAAGAGACGAACAAGGAACTCCAGGCGATTGCTGCCAAGGCGGAGGAGGTCCTGTGGCATCCCGCAAAAACCACTACTAGAAAATCGCGTTGTTTTTGTGCATTGCGTCATCATGACCGCATGCTCATGTCATCATGCCACATTGCATTTGAGCATCGTCATCATCATGCATCTTTTAACCTAAAACTATTTCTCTAAAAGTCTCTATTTGTTTTATAAATATCCCCGTCTTTTATTTCAAATCAAACCCTCGGTCCGCCTGGATCTTTTGTTTGCCTAAACTATTTTACCAAAAGAATATTTAAAACTAAACAAAATAAATAAAACATTTTTGTCCGGGGAGACAGTCCGGCCGGTCAGGCCAGAGGCCCAACCGGACCAGACCATCTACCACCCGGCCCAACACACCTAGCAAACCCTAGACCTAATCCTAGCCCTACATCTAACCAAACCCTAGATCCCCATCTACCCCAGACCCCCCAGCTATCCTATCACCCTTGCCGCCGCCAGCCCTTCCTGGATCCATCCCGCGTGCACGCACACATTGCACGCTGCAGCCGCTGCCCGTAGCAACTGACCACCCTGGCCCCACCGCGTGCTCCTGGCCCACCCCAATCGAACCGCTCCCCAACCCCCCATCCCCACCTACCCTCTCTCTCCCCCGCTCGCCTCCATCCCCGCGTGAGCACCGCCGGCCTCAGATCCTCCCGCCGCCAGCGCGCCCCTGCGTTCCCCTGGTGCCGCCTCCGCTTCCAGGTGCCCCGGCCTCGACCTTCGTCACGCCCGACCTCGCCTTCCTCCTCCCTGGCTCCTCTCTGTTTCTCGCGTGACGGCAAGCCCCAGCTCCGTCCTCCTCTGCCGCCTCCTCGTCCCAGGCCCTCATCGCCTCGGCCTTGGCGCGCCGCGGCTTCCTCTCGAACCATCGCCGTCGCCGCTCGGAGCCCTACCGCGCCTCCCGCCCAAGTGCTCCGCCGTCGCGAGCCCTGCTCCGGCCCGTCCACCGCCGCCTCGGCCCATCTTCTACGCCGTGCCCGCCCCGTCTCCTCTTTCCTGCAGGAGGCCGTCCCCGTCGAGCGCTGCTGGCCACTCCACCGCCATCAGCCCATGCGCTGAGGTCGCCAGCACCGTCGCCGTTCTGCCACCTCCCTGCTCGCCCCGCACCTCACCAGAACACCTCGCCAATTGCGTCCTTGTCCCTTCAACGCCCCTGTTGGGTTGCTATGCGCTCACCCATTTCTGTTTGCTCCTCTGCCATGATTCTGTTTTGGCATTGTAGCTGTAACCTTTGGCCTCAGGATGTGTGGACCGGTTGTATCTGAAATATCCGATGTCGCCATGTTGTTGTCCAAGATACCAAGACCCACAAGGTTTTCATCGGTGACAAGACCGTCGTGAATCGTCAAGTTCGTCAACCGACAACGCCACTCAAGACCTACACCGACCGAGCGAGCTTGCGGAACCATCGGCGTCGAAGTCCAAGACCGAAACCCCTGGTGAACACCAAGACCATCGATCCGAAACCCCTGGTGAACACCAAGATCTCCTTCACAGATCTGATGACCGAGACCCCGAAGCCCGATCCCGGTGATCCAAAGGCCACGCCAAGACCCGGATCCGAAGACCGCCAAGATCGTCACCGGAACGACAAGCACTTCATCATGGAACACCATGATCTCCAACCCGGAACACCAAGTGCACCGACATGGATCCGAAGGCTAGGCCCTTGACACGCCAAGGTCTTCTCCCCGGAACGCCGAGTTCTCCATCGTGGACGCCAAGCACGTCGACATGAAACCTAAGGACGCCGAACGCCAAGCTCTTCATCTCGGACCCAGTAGCCCTGATCCGCACCTGATCCCCGTCGAACCCTGAGACCGACCCCGAACCCCTCGGAGCCCAAGTTCGCCGAACCCTAATGTGATTCCCTATCCGAGACCCCATTATTTTTATAATATGACATTATCAACTGTTGCATATTAAATGAACATGTTTGCATACATATTGTGGGTGTTTGGGGGTATCTAGATGATTCACCTAAATTAAATATGGGATCCATATGCGGGCAAATCTAGTCTTATATTGGTCCCATTTAAATTGGTGTAGCGAACCGGTGCTATCTTTTGCCATGTTAAGACAACATTTAAATTGTGGGGTATCTAAACAACTTGAACCACTTAAATATTTGCCGGGACCCCGGTTCCGTTAATATGGTCTAATTGCATTGCACATTTGCCATGTCATACATCATACATGCATCATGTCCGATTTTCTACCGTAGTATTAAATGGTGCATCCGGTGTTTATTCTAGTGTTTTGGTTCTTCGCGGATAAGGCCGTTGAGTTGATGCGAGTGTCGACCCGATCTTCGGATGGACCTTCGACAATGTTTTTCAGGCGAGCACCTCCCCCTTTCTACCTATCTTACTTTTATAGTATTTATTCCCTCCTGTTGATCTATTGCTATCTGTGTTGCGTTGCTCTAGTTTTCGTACCCGTGATATCCCTTGCAGCCTTATATTGCCTTGGACACATCCTATTACCTGTTGTTTGGTAGTTAGTTGGACTTGCGCGTCGTAGTTGCTTGCTCAAGTGCTGTTGCGTGTCGTCCAGTACCACAGTTGTTGGAGTATTGCCGCATGTTTAATGTTGGAGATGTACAAGACTTTCATTATCGATTAATAACTAAAATTGCAGTAGGTAAATGCAGAGGCACAGGTGGGCAATAGATGTTATTTGGTTGTTAACCGTCCACTTGTGTCCCGTAGGACCCCGAGTTCTTGACACCTGTTCCGAGATCGAGCGCGCTAACCACAGGTGGGGTGTATGGGCACCCCCATCGATTAGTACCTGATTTCAAAGTATTGTACCGGGGGCCACAATTAGTTTGGGGATTTATTACTATTCTGTACTTATGCCATGCTTTACTGCTTTATTTAAATTGTGCGAGGTACTGCACCTGTACTGTTTAGGATCGTGACACGTTTTCGCTGTATCGACAAGCCGAGTCATCTTTTCGGGTTCCCAGTCATTTACAACCGTCTCCACAAACCCTGAGTCCGTCTCGGAGACCGGCCGACTTCGTTGCGGGTAGCTTAGTGGGGTGGCCCCCATGTACTTGCTTTGGGTCTGGGAAACGTCATGACTTAGGCCCCGCCGACATACCGATGGGTGTATGTTAACTGATCTGGCAAAAAGGGTCGAAGTGCGTGTGGATACTTTGGTGCACCCCTGCAGGGTTAAATCTTTTCAAAAAGCCGTGTCCGCGGTTATGGACGACTTGGAGCACAGGTCTCCATCATAGACAACTATAACTAAAGTTTACTGCTATAATTTGACTTGTATCCGATGTGACTAGTAATCGGCTTCACTACAACGGAATGGCTAAATAAAAGTACCAACAACTGCTGGGTTTGGGATATCTCATGCTAATTGTATCTGACTAGTAAGTGTTGCAACTACAACGGAATGTTTAACTAAAACTGCCCACTGCTTATTATATCAGGATGACTCATGCTATCTATATTTGACTAGTAATTGCCGCAACTATAACGGAATGAATAAAACTGCCAACTGTGTGAGTTCCTCGGTTGACTTCCTCGTTTGGTCTCGAGGGGGAAATACCAGGATGGGTATGTTTGGTGGTAGAATCAGGATGGTTCCGAATAGGTCTTTCTTACCCCTCTCTGATAGCCGCTAGTTGTATCGAGTCTCTATAGGTTGTTTAGTGCATGCCGCGCTGCCGCTTCAGTCCACCATACCTATGTAGGCGAGGACCGCCGAATTCTAGCCTCGCCGTGTACTGGCCTCAGTACTGACCGCTCTCTCTTTTTTCCTTTGCCCTTTGTCGGCACCCCTTTTGTTTAAGCAGGTTTTGAGATCGACGTTGTTAGCAGGGTTACCCTTCCGGCTTGGCCTGGGCAGGGTTATGGACGCCATTGGTTATTCTTCAGGGCTCTTAGCTCAATTTGCATCTTGTCCGTACTCGGACGCTGTATCGTTTTCAAGGTGATTTGGATCTTTGTACTGTATATCTGTATTCTTGACTCATTGAGTCGCCATTGTATATATCTGTTCTGTGGGTTCCATCGTGGACTATTGTGTAATGATATTACTTCGTTTTCCACCCGCACGAAAGTGCCTGGTGGGCACCTTCGAATCGTTTCTATGCGGGTTTGGCGGGTTTCGCTAAAACTTGCATAGGGCCGATTCTGAGGGTGTTACAGAGTGGTATCAGAGCTCAGCAGTTACGATACCCCACAAGTACAACCTGTAGGATAACCTAGCTAACGGCCGAAGTAGAGTGTCAAAACTATTTTTGCAAAATCGGTTGGATAGTTCTGATTAGGTCTGCTTTTACTCCTTGCCCCTCTGCTATTCTCCTCTTACCTCTGCGTGTTTTGAATCCACTCTCTTACCTTTCCTCAAGTCCAGGATTTCTCGTGGTTGGGTTCCATCGTACCTTCAGGGTTTCGCTTCCTCCTTTGGTAACGGTGTTGCTACATCTGGTCTTCATGCTATCCAAGGAACCCTTCGTCTGGTGGACTTCTCTTTGTTCCTTCTCGTGCCTTCCGGTGTTTTCCGACGCGACGACATCATCTACGCTAGATCCGATGCAGGGTGTGCATCCCTCCTTTGTTTCTGAACCTCGATTGTCGAGATCTTCAGTCTGATTCCGAGAATGGTTGCACGCTTTTCTACTGATTGTGCAGAGTAATAGTTTGGGTGCGTGATGGATTGGCCCCCATGAAGACTACCCCTTCTATTCGCTTTTGTACATTGAAGTGGAGGAGAATGCATCGGTTCTCTCTTTCTATCAGAGCTAGAGGTGGCTTTATTTGTTAATACCTCTACCTTCGACCTTTTGTTCCCGGAGTGTTCCCTCGACGATCACGGACAACGACCTCTTGTTATTGGTGTCGCGAGGATCTACACGATGCGAGAAGATTCAGATCGCCGCCCTTCTTCCCGGTACCATGAGGCGGATCTCGAGGGCGAGATCCATTGTTAGTGGTGTCAAATTGTGGCATCCCGCAAAAACCACTACTAGAAAATCGCGTTGTTTTTGTGCATTGCGTCATCATGACCGCATGCTCATGTCATCATGCCACATTGCATTTGAGCATCGTCATCATCATGCATCTTTTAACCTAAAACTATTTCTCTAAAAGTCTCTATTTGTTTTATAAATATCCCCGTCTTTTATTTCAAATCAAACCCTCGGTCCGCCTGGATCTTTTGTTTGCCTAAACTATTTTACCAAAAGAATATTTAAAACTAAACAAAATAAATAAAACGTTTTTGTCCGGGGAGACAGTCCGGCCGGTCAGGCCAGAGGCCCAACCGGACCAGACCATCTACCACCCGGCCCAACACACCTAGCAAACCCTAGACCTAATCCTAGCCCTACATCTAACCAAACCCTAGATCCCCATCTACCCCAGACCCCCCAGCTATCCTATCACCCTTGCCGCCGCCAGCCCTTCCTGGATCCATCCCGCGTGCACGCACACATTGCACGCTGCAGCCGCTGCCCGCAGCAACTGACCACCCTGGCCCCACCGCGTGCTCCTGGCCCACCCCAATCGAACCGCTCCCCAACCCCCCATCCCCACCTACCCTCTCTCTCCCCCGCTCGCCTCCATCCCCGCGTGAGCGCCGCCGGCCTCAGATCCTCCCGCCGCCAGCGCGCCCCTGCGTTCCCCTGGTGCCGCCTCCGCTTCCAGGTGCCCCGGCCTCGACCTTCGTCACGCCCGACCTCGCCTTCCTCCTCCCCGGCTCCTCTCTGTTTCTCGCGTGACGGCAAGCCCCAGCTCCGTCCTCCTCTGCCGCCTCCTCGTCCCAGGCCCTCATCGCCTCGGCCTTGGCGCGCCGCGGCTTCCTCTCGAACCATCGCCGTCGCCGCCCGGAGCCCTACCGCGCCTCCCGCCCAAGTGCTCCGCCGTCGCGAGCCCTGCTCCGGCCCGTCCACCGCCGCCTCGGCCCATCTTCTACGCCGTGCCCGCCCCGTCTCCTCTTTCCTGCAGGAGGCCGTCCCCGTCGAGCGCTGCTGGCCACTCCACCGCCATCGGCCCATGCGCTGAGGTCGCCAGCACCGTCGCCGTTCTGCCACCTCCCTGCTCGCCTCGCACCTCACCAGAACACCTCGCCAATTGCGTCCTTGTCCCTTCAACGCCCCTGTTGGGTTGCTATGCGCTCACCCATTTCTGTTTGCTCCTCTGCCATGATTCTATTTTGGCATTGTAGCTGTAACCTTTGGCCTCAGGACGTGTGGACCGGTTGTATCTGAAATATCCGATGTCGCCATGTTGTTGTCCAAGATACCAAGACCCACAAGGTTTTCATCGGTGACAAGACCGTCGTGAATCATCAAGTTCGTCAACCGACAACGCCACTCAAGACCGACACCGACCGAGCGAGCTTGCGGAACCATCGGCGTCGAAGTCCAAGACCGAAACCCCTGGTGAACACCAAGACCATCGATCCGAAACCCCTGGTGAACACCAAGATCTCCTTCACAGATCTGATGACCGAGACCCCGAAGCCCGATCCCGGTGATCCAAAGGCCACGCCAAGACCCGGATCCGAAGACCGCCAAGATCGTCACCGGAACGACAAGCACTTCATCATGGAACACCATGATCTCCAACCCGGAACACCGAGTGCACCGACATGGATCCGAAGGCTGAGCCCTTGACACGCCAAGGTCTTCTCCCCGGAACGCCGAGTTCTCCATCGTGGACGCCAAGCACGTCGACATGAAACCGAAGGACGCCGAACGCCAAGCTCTTCATCTCGGACCCAGTAGCCCTGATCCGCACCTGATCCCCGTCGAACCCTGAGACCGACCCCGAACCCCTCGGAGCCCAAGTTCGCCGAACCCTAATGTGATTCCCTATCCGAGACCCCATTATTTTTATAATATGACATTATCAACTGTTGCATATTAAATGAACATGTTTGCATACATATTGTGGGTGTTTGGGGGTATCTAGATGATTCACCTAAATTAAATATGGGATCCATATGCGGGCAAATCTAGTCTTATATTGGTCCCATTTAAATTGGTGTAGCGAACCGGTGCTATCTTTTGCCATGTTAAGACAACATTTAAATTGTGGGGTATCTAAACAACTTGAACCACTTAAATATTTGCCGGGACCCCGGTTCCGTTAATATGGTCTAATTGCATTGCACATTTGCCATGTCATACATCATACATGCATCATGTCCGATTTTCTACCGTAGTATTAAATAGTGCATCCGGTGTTTATTCTAGTGTTTTGGTTCTTCGCGGATAAGGCCGTTGAGTTGATGCGAGTGTCGACCCGATCTTCGGATGGACCTTCGACAATGTTTTTCAGGCGAGCACCTCCCCCTTTCTACCTATCTTACTTTTATAGTATTTATTCCCTCCTGTTGATCTATTGCTATCTGTGTTGCGTTGCTCTAGTTTTCGTACCCGTGATATCCCTTGCAGCCTTATATTGCCTTGGACACATCCTATTACCTGTTGTTTGGTAGTTAGTTGGACTTGCGCGTCGTAGTTGCTTGCTCAAGTGTTGTTGCGTGTCGTCCAGTACCACAGTTGTTGGAGTATTGCCGCATGTTTAATGTTGGAGATGTACAAGACTTTCATTATCGTTTAATAACTAAAATTGCAGTAGGTAAATGCAAAGGCACAGGTGGGCAATAGATGTTATTTGGTTGTTAACTGTCCACTTGTGTCCCGTAGGACCCCGAGTTCTTGACACCTGTTCCGAGATCGAGCGCGCTAACCACAGGTGGGGTGTATGGGCACCCCCATCGATTAGTACCTGATTTCAAAGTATTGTACCGGGGGCCACAATTAGTTTGGGGATTTATTACTATTCTGTACTTATGCCATGCTTTACTGCTTTATTTAAATTGTGCGAGGTACTGCACCTGTACTGTTTAGGATCGTGACACGTTTTCGCTGTATCGACAAGCCCAGTCATCTTTTCAGGTTCCCAGTCGTTTACAGCCGTCTCCACAAACCCTGAGTCCGTCTCGGAGACCGGCCGACTTCGTTGCGGGTAGCTTAGTGGGGTGGCCCCCATGTACTTGCTTTGGGTCTGGGAAACGTCATGACTTAGGCCCCGCCGACATACCGATGGGTGTATGTTAACTGATCTGGCAAAAAGGGTCGAAGTGCATGTGGATACTTTGGTGCACCCCTGCAGGGTTAAATCTTTTCGAAAAGTCGTGTCCGCGGTTATGGACGACTTGGAGCACAGGTCTCCATCATAGACAACTATAACTAAAGTTTACTGCTATAATTTGACTTGTATCCGATGTGACTAGTAATCGGCTTCACTACAACGGAATGGCTAAATAAAAGTACCAACAACTGCTGGGTTTGGGATATCTCATGCTAATTGTATCTGACTAGTAAGTGTTGCAACTACAACGGAATGTTTAACTAAAACTGCCCACTGCTTATTATATCAGGATGACTCATGCTATCTATATTTGACTAGTAATTGCCGCAACTATAACGGAATGAATAAAACTGCCAACTGTGTGAGTTCCTCGGTTGACTTCCTCGTTTGGTCTCGAGGGGGAAATACCAGGATGGGTATGTTTGGTGGTAGAATCAGGATGGTTCCGAATAGGTCTTTCTTACCCCTCTCTGATAGCCGCTAGTTGTATCGAGTCTCTATAGGTTGTTTAGTGCATGCCGCGCTGTCGCTTCAGTCCACCATACCTATGTAGGCGAGGACCGCCAAATTCTAGCCTCGCCGTGTACTGGCCTCAGTACTGACCGCTCTCTCTTTTTCCTTTGCCCTTTGTCGGCACCCCTTTTGTTTAAGCAGGTTTTGAGATCGACGTCGTTAGCAGGGTTACCCTTCCGGCTTGGCCTGGGCAGGGTTATGGACGCCATTGGTTATTCTTCAGGTCTCTTAGCTCAATTTGCATCTTGTCCGTACTCGGACGCTGTATCGTTTTCAAGGTGATTTGGATCTTTGTACTGTATATCTGTATTCTTGACTCATTGAGTCGCCGTTGTATATATCCGTTCTGTGGGTTCCATCGTGGACTATTGTGTAATGATATTACTTCGTTTTCCACCCGCACGAAAGTGCCTGGTGGGCACCTTCGAATCGTTTCTATGCGGGTTTGGCGGGTTTCGCTAAAACTTGCATAGGGCCGATTCTGAGGGTGTTACAGAGCCAGGGCCTTGTCCCGGCGAATGAACTAACGGCGGCTCAGTCTGCGTTGAGTACGGTTGAGCAGCGGATCGCTGATCTTGAGCGCGAACTTAAGGAAGCGAAGGCGGAGGCAAGTTCAGCGGATGGGCGAGCCAGAGCTGCTGTTACGGCTGCCGCTGAAGAGCGGAAGGTCTCTAACGCCCTCGTTGCTGGGCTACAAGACGACTTCTCCTCTCTTCAAAGCTTCATCACGGGCCTCTGCCATCCTTTGATTGGTAAATTTTCCTGCCTCTGCCTGTAGTAGCTACATTATAAAATCTTTGTTGTACTTACTGCCCACCCCTGTCCGCAGGTCGGATTATCGACAGCTCAGAGGAGGCGCAGTCGTATGACGCGCGGCAGTGTGTGGCCACTCTGGTCGACTCGACCACTTTGTCTGCAGCTTGCATTCGAGCGTATCTTCAAGATATGTCACCTATGGAAGTGATTCCCAGCGATCTCGTTGAAGTATGGCGGTATCTGGAGAAGGCGCCGTCAGTCGTCGAGCTCATGACGCGGTCGGCATTCCGGCGCGGGGCGGCAACGGCGCTTAGCCTTGGCCTTGCCCACTTCCCGGAGGACTTCGACCTTGACGACGTGCCGAGGTGCTGAAGCTGACGGACCGGGCCGCGGTATACTCCGATCGCGTCTGGGCGATGGGCGACCTCCTCCCTTATCAGGAGACGACTATCGCGCCCAACGATCCTGAGCCACCGCACCGGGACTTCAAGGTCGAGCAGCCCTTCCGTGCGGCCATGGCGGGTGAGTTGACGACGTACCCGTCGAACCCGTACACTCCCTTTATTCGCAACCGCAGGGATGGCGGCGAGTCGACGTCGAAGCCTACGGAGTAAAAACATTGTGCCCTGGGGCGTTAGTAGCAATTTGGCCATTGGGCTCAACTTGTATTTTGTAACGACTTTGTTCTACTGTAATGGAATTTCGCGTTATTTTGTGAATTGTCTTGCGATTTTGATTGCTGATTGGACGAGTCCCCGAGCGCGTCCGCCCTTTTTATGGGGTTTACCTCGTTTGTTATGTGTTTGTGGTTTTGAACGTTTTGTCAGATGTTTTGTTATTGAGGTCGACTCGCCCAAGCTTGGAAAGCTAGTCGCAGGGCGACTCCCATGAGTGCTCTTTACTTGACCGTTTTCCCTTGCGCGAACGAGGTCGGGTAGCCGAGTCCCCGAGCGTGGTACTTGGTGGTTCTAGTCGCGGTTCTAGGGTGGGTGAGGACTGGGCGCGTTAGAGTGAGCGCATCACTCCTGCTTGACCCGTCGGGTCAGTCGCATGGCGAGTCCTGGGCACGCTCTCATACTTGGCGTTTTTCCCTAGTCGCTCGTGCTTAACTGGTCATCAGTCCCCGAGCGCGGTACTTGGCCGTTCGAGTCGCTGTGTCCAGGGTGCGGAGGATCATGGTCGCTGTGAGGAGCGAAGGCAGTTGTCTTGGCTCGTTAAGCCAGTCGAGCTAGGCGACTCCAATGGGGCTCCGGGTAGGCGTTTTTCGTGGACGTTACGAGTCCTGGGGTAACCCAGTGCCCTCGTAACGCACTACTTGGCCGTGCCGGTCGCTGTACCAAAGGTTGACTTCTGCAGTTAGCTTGACGCTGTTATTACGAGTGCGAGTGGCACAAGACACGGAGAGTAGGCGCAATTTGAGGTAACCAATATGTTTTATTTCATAGCTAGTGGGGGGTACATGTATGGAGTTCTAGGAGTAGAACTTCTGTAGGAGGTTAACATTCCACGGTCGCTTGACGTCGAGTTTCCCGTCTCCACGGACGTCAGTGAGGTAGTAGGCGTCGTTGCCGAGTACTCGCCCGATGGAGAATGGCCCCTCCCACGGGGGGAGAGCTTGTGCATGCCCTTCTTGTCCTGGATGACGCGTAGCACTAGGTCGCCTTCCTGGAAAGTGCGAGTCCTCACTCGCCGGCTATGGTAGCGGCGGAGTCCTTGCTGGTAGATGGCAGTGCAGGAGCGAGCTAGGTCGCGTGCCTCGTCGAGTTGATCGACTCCATCCTGGCGTGCAAGTTCGTTTGCAGCCTCCGTGTAGTGGACAACCCTTGGCGAGTCGTGCTCTAGGTCGGTGGGCATGACTGCCTCGGCGCCATACACCATGAAGAAGGGGGTGAACCCTGTCGACCTGTTGACAGAGGTGCGGATGCCCCAGATGACGGAGGGTAGCTTCTCGACCCAGCACCCGGCGGTGCGCTCGAGTGGTACTTGGATCCGTGGCTTCAGGCCATGGAGGATGCTCTGGTTGGCCCGTTCCGCCTGGCCGTTGGACTCCGGGTGGGCGACTGAAGAGAGGTCGAGTCGGATGTGGTGTTCTTCGCAGAACTCGGCCATGGCTCCTTTGGCGAAGTTGGTGTCGTTGTCCGTGATGATGCTGTTTGGGAACCCGTAGCGATATATGAGCTCGCGTAAGAACTTGGTGGCGGTCTTCTCGTCGCATTTCCGGACTAGCTTGGCCTCCACCCACTTTGTGAATTTGTCGACCGCGACCAGGAGGTGAGTGAAGCCGGAGGGGGCCTTTTTGAAAGGGCCTACCATGTCCATACCTCACACGGCGAACGGCCAGGTGATGGGGATTGTCTTGAGCGCCGAGCTCGGCACGTGGGTCTGGTTGGCGTACTTCTGGCACCCGGCGCACCGCTGGACAATGTCGACAGCGTCTGCGTGTGCGGTGGGCCAGTAGAAACCGTGTCGCATAGCCTTTGCGACCAGAGAGCGGGCGCCGGCGTGGTGGCCGCAGTCGCCGGAGTGGATGTCGTGGAGGATTTTGCGTCCTTCAGCGGGTTGGACGCAGCGTTGGAACACGCCGGTCACGCTGTGCTTGTGGAGCTCGCCGTCGATGATGACGAAGGATTTGCAGCGGCGCGCTATCATCCGGGCGTCTGTTTCGTCTGCTGGCAAGGTGCCTCTCTCCAGGTAAGTGATGTACGGCGTAGTCCAGTCTTCTGGCTCGGCGATGAGTGCGACCAGGGCTGCCTCTGGTTGCAGCGGGACTCCGATGTCGATCTCCCTTGGGGGAGATACGGAAGGCTTGGTGATGGTGTCGAGGAAGACGCCGGCGGGTGGAGTGAGTCGAGCCGAGCCGATACGAGAGAGTGCGTCGGCCTCCTCATTTTTCCGCCTGTCGATCCACTCGACGGAATAGCCTGCGAAGTGTCCGCCCAGCTTGTCCACTGCTTGACGGTATGCCTGCATGGTGGGGGAGACGGCGTCGCAGGTGCCGGTGACTTGCCCGGCGACGAGGTCGGAGTCTCCGTAGCAGCGTAGGCGGTTGACATTCATCTCCTTGGCGGCTCGCATGTCGTGTAGTAGTGCCTCGTACTCAGCCATGTTGTTGGTGCAGGGGGTGAAGTCGAGGCAGAGGATGTAGCGGAGCTTGTCGCCCTTCGGGGAAGTCAGCACGATCCCTGCTCCTGCGCCATCTACGTTCTTGGAGCCGTCGAAGTGCAGACTCCAATAGTGGAGGTACGGCAACTTTTCCAGCTGCTGGGCTTCTTCCCATTCGGCGATGAAGTCCACGAGAGCCTGCGACTTGATCGCTTTGCGCGGCTCATACTTGATGTTGTGGACGCCGATTTCGACGGCCCACTTGGCGGCTCGCCCGGTCACCTCGCGGTTGCAGATTATGTTGAAAGGATCGTATGGGCACCTAGAGGGGGGGGGAATAGGTGCTACTTCAATTTTCTTCTTTTTCAAATTGAGGTTTGACAATAAGATAAATTCTCTAGATAATGCAACTACGGTGAATTTACCTATATGGCAAAATGCAAGAGCTACCACAACACAAAGTAGTAACAAGAAAGTAAGGTGCGGTAAAGGATAGAGGTAACCGAAAAGTGGACGCGGAGACACAAGGATTTGTTTCCCGTAGTTCCTTCCTTTTGAAGGGAAGTACGTCTACGTTTGGAGAGGGGGTGGTTTCAAACCACCAACGCCACGAGAGGCCTCCCTTGTTCTCCGATGAATCTCACCCCAATGGGATCGATTCACCTTCCACTATATCGGCAACCTTCAAGGTGGTAGCCGGCACCGTTACAAGTTTGGGGCACACATCCACAACTTAATCGGAGGCTCCCAAATACAAGCAAGCTGTCAAAGCAATCAAAGACAAGCTTGTAAGAACAAAAACGAGAGCTAGGGTTTCCAACAAAACACTAGAGCAAAGGGGCCCTCAATGAAATGAGGGGGAAGTGAAGATCTCTTTTGGTGAAGTAGTAGATCGGGGACTCCTCCTTCGATTCCCCAGAGATCAAGGGCTTTGGGTGGTTGGATGATGAGATCTTGAGAAATTTAGTGGCTCCAATGGACTCCAATGGTGGGCAAGACTTTAATGAGCTGAGCACTTTGTCCAAAGGTAGGTGGAGGGGTATTTATACCCCTCCACATAATCTGACCGTTGCTACATTTACTGAAGCGGTAGTACCGGAGATACAAGCGGTACTACCGGAGAATTCCGGTACTACCGGACATAGGTACCGGATCACCCTTTTTCGAACAACACAGATCCATACAAGAAACTCTCTGTCACGCCCGGTAGCAAAATCCGGTACTACCGCATTTTGCTACCGGTGCAGACAGAAGCTTTTTGCAACGAGCAAAAACTCTCTGTCACGCCAGGTAGTAAAATGCGGTACTACCGCATTTTGCTACCGGCGTGGACGGAAGCTTTTTGCAACGAGCAAAAACTCTCTGTCACGCCAGGTAGCAAAACCCGGTACTACCGCATTTTGCTACCGGCGCAGACAGAAGCTTTTTGCAACGAGCAAAAACTCTCTATTACGCCAGGTAGTAAAATGCGGTACTACCGCATTTTGCTACCGGCGTAGACAGAAGCTTTTTGCAACGTTCAAAAAAAGCCTCTGTCCTGAGCAGTACTAAAATGCGGTACTACCGCATTTTAGTACCGGAGCAGGCAGAAGCTTTTGACCAGCTGTAAAAAAGCTTCTGTCACGCTAGGTACTAAAATGCGGTACTACCGCTTTTTAGTACCTGGCCCGGCAGAGACTTTTTGACAGTTAGTCATTTGCTTCTATCTGGTCCGGTAGCAAAAAGCGGTACTACCGCTTTTTGGTACCGCGCCAGGCAGACAGTTTCTGAAAGTATGCAAACCTTTTTCAAGAACCTGCGATACACTTAGCAAACTATTAGTCCGATATGTGTGTTGTTATCAAACACCAAAATCACTAGGGATAGCAAATGCTCTTTCAATCTCCCCCTTTTTGGTGTTTGATGACAACACACATTTTGCAAGGAAATCTAGTGACGACAAGATGTAGATGGGGCTCCCCCTAGATATGTAGAAACAAGCCCCAACAGTTAGAATAGAAGTCCCACATAGAGGACATACCTTTGCTAAGAAACATGTGATGACCAAATAGATTATGAATGAGGAATATCATCACATAGAATAGCCATAATACACACAAGATGGATCCATAAGATAACCACATAGTCTTAACATACATAGCACCAAACATAGCACCAATAGTTAGGTTCACACATAGTAAGAGGCAACCAAATAAAGTTCACAAGCGAATAAAATCCAAGGCAAGAACGAGCTTGTGACTTTACCTCGCAAATCTCCCGCATGCCTAATGTGCAACTTCTCCCCCTTTGGCATCAAGACGCCAAAAAGGGACAAGAGCAACACTAACGCCCCGAGGATCACTCATCATCATCATCAACGTCGTCCCATGCACCATGAGTTGGAGGGGCACGGAAGGAGGAGGTGGCATCATCTTCCCAGTTGCTGTGCTTGGAGATCCATTGATCTTCTGGGGTAATGTTGTTCTCAGAGCCCTTGGAAGCAGTCAATCCTTGAGCTTCCATCATTTCCTTCTGACGAGCACATGCCTTCTTGGCATAGACATGAGCCTCGTACAGGCGTTTCTGATTGTCCACTTGGAGGCAGAATATCTTCTTTAGTTTGGCCTCAACCCTCTTAGCCCAAGATGGCTGTGCTGGCTGGCGACGAGAGACCACAAAAGCTGGTGCATCAGCAGCATCACCTGAGTCCTCAACCGGGTTCCCATCCTCATCAACAATCTGACCATCCGCATTGCGGGGTTTGGGATGGGTCTTGATCAGCAGATTCTTGTGACGGTGAGTGGCAAGCCGAAGATGAGGCAAGTCACGGGCAATTTTTGGGCACTTGCTAATGATGAGAGCCATGATGTATGGAGCAAAAGGAGGCACCCTCCGCTGAAAAGTGGCGCAGACCATCTCATTCCAGATAACATCTATCACATCCATAGGGAGGCCAGAGTCACGATGGTGATAGGTGGCCATCATAATGTCCACCATGTAAGCATGAATCTCATCAACATTCCCTGCACGAGGGGCGACAGTCTCGCGATAGATGCGGTGCATGATGTCATAAGTAGGAAGGAGCCCTTTGATCTTACCAAGGATGCCGCGCCCCCGGATGTACAGTGGGGCAAGCCTATCTTTCTTCATGGGGTTGTCATTTGCATGGCACCGAAACCCAACGGGAACATCCTTGCCACGGTCTTCGTACCCGAGGATGGCCGCAAACTCAGCCAATGATGCTTCCTTAACAACACCCTCGGTCATCCAAGTGAGAGTCCTAGCATCATTCTTGGCAAAGTGAACGGTTGCATAGAACTGAGCAATGAGCATAGGATCATAGTTGCATTTGAAC
Organism: Avena sativa; assembly: GCA_916181665.1. Lineage (NCBI taxonomy): Eukaryota > Viridiplantae > Streptophyta > Magnoliopsida > Poales > Poaceae > Avena > Avena sativa. Next base: position 337,109,624 of record OV702280.1, on the reverse strand, counting down.
TCCATAATAGGAAGGAAGCCAAAGTTGGTACACATGTCAAGAGCCTCACCAAAGTAGTTCAGATTCTTCCTCACATGATTCATCTCGATCCATTTTTGAGGAACCACTATTTTTTCATCCTTCATGAGAATCTCATGGAACACCCGCTCCTGGAAATCCGTGTAGAAGAGGCTGTTCTGTCGAGCATAGGCGCGGGCCGCCCCATACGGACTGACCACTCGCAGAGCATGAAATTCAGACTCAGAGATATCACACAACAGCCTTGGCCCTGATGGCCCGGAACTTTGAATCTTGCGAGGACCAGAGGGAGGAGGAGGTGGAGGAGCTTTACCACGACCAGCACTTTGCTTGACCCCCTTTCCCCCACGACCACGAGTTGTTGGCAGTTTCAGACGGGCACTAGGTTGGGGCATGACCTCCTCTTCAGACTCAGTCTCAGATTCAGACTCATAGTCCTCGATCTCACAGTGAGCTTTGGAACGCTTGCGCGATCCCTGGGAACCCCCTGCACCTGTGAAAGAACGAGGGAGAAAGCATAGGGGTAAGGGCACAAGAACCTGGGGCAAACAGATGATGGAAATTAGTGTTTTTTTAAAAAAAAATACTGTCGGTACTGGGGCGGTAGTACCGGACCTGCACAAGCGGTAGTACCGCCAAGCGGTAGTACCGGAAAAAGATTCCCGGTACTACCGGCCCGCGACTACAGTGCAGATCTGAACTAAGATCCGAGTATGGGCAACAAATTATTTGTCAAAACACGATTCCCATCGGGCCAAGGGATAGATCGGGTAAAAAGCACACGATACAACCTCAAGGATGCAAGTTTTAACCACGAATCGAAGGAACCTAGATTCAATGGAGAAAACAAGAAGGAAGATGAGGAGGGCGGTGGTACCGGTGTCCATGACGGTGGGGAAGAGGGAGGAGCCCGCGGGGAGACCGAATCCGGGGTGGATCCGGGAGAGGGAGGGGCGGATGGGCTTCCTCCGGTGAGGTCGTGCTCTGGTGGTGGCGCTGGTGAGGAGTGGAGACGAGGGATGAATGAGGCACTGAGGGGTGCCTCTCCCTCGTCTCCAGTCTTAACCGACACGCGCGAGCGGTAGTACCGTATCTTCACAAACGGTAGTACCGCCGAGCGGTAGTACCGTAGGTACCGGCCGGTAGTACTGCTCCTGGGAAGTTTTCAGGCAGGAACCTGGAAACATACCCAGGGGCGGTAGTACCGTCAGTGACTTCCGGTAGTACCGTTGGGCGGTAGTACCGCGTGTGATCCGGTAGTACCGTTACCAACAGGACAGAGGCCAGGAAAACAGAAACAGGAAGGTTCTTGTGCAGAGTAGATGGGTTTTGTTGGTGAGGAGGGGCCTGGGTTTAGAGAGACACGCGGAAACGGGACAATGCACTCAAGGAAGAAAACAAAAACAAATGAAGAGCCAAACTTGAGTGCATGACCAAAAGAAACAACAAAACTAGTGGATGACAAACATGAGTAAGAACCAAATCAACTAGGTGACAACCACGAGTACGCACATCATCCCCTCGATTGAGAGGGGGCGGTGGCCTAGGCCACCATATTTGAGTATACTCGGCTTGGCACCACGAAGATGTATCTTGGGCCCATTACCGAAACTCATCATTGAGCTCACATATCACAAAATGATATTAAGAGGAATGATATTTGTTTTAATTTGCGCATAATGGGGGGAGGGATAGTCCAATCAATTAGGAACGCACTCCCCCTATGTCCATGCCTACACCTAAACCAGACATGGGTCGAGTATTAGGTGAGAATGCAAGATAATCAAGTCAAGCTCCTTGAATCTACGATATTTAGTTCATTCCTCAAGTAGCAAAACCTTGCTTCATCAAGAGGCTTCGTGAAGATATCGGCAAGTTGATCTTTGGTTGATACATAGGATAGATCAATATCACCTCTAGCAACATGGTCTCTAATAAAGTGATGTCGAATCTCAATATGCTTTGTCCTTGTGTGATCCACGGGGTTGTATGCAATCTTGATGGCACTTTCATTGTCACATAGAAGAGGCACTTTGTCACATTGGACACCGTATTCCTTTAAAGTTTGCCTCATCCATAGTAATTGGGTGCAAGCACTAGCAGCAGCGACATACTCGGCTTCGGCGGTGGAGAGTGATATACAATTTTGCTTCTTAGAAGACCAACATACCAAGGACCTACCAAGGAATTGGCAAGCCCCGGATGTTGATTTTCTATCATCCTTGTCTCCCGCCCAATCTGAGTCCGTGTATCCACAAAGAGCGAATGTTGAGCCTCGAGGGTACCAAAGACCATAAAATGGGGTATGCACTAAATATCGAAAGATTCTCTTGACTGCCATTAAATGGCTTTCCTTAGGAGCCGCTTGATATCTTGCACACACACCTACACTCAACACAATATCGGGTCTATATGCACAAAGGTAAAGCAATGAACCAATCATAGACCGGTATACCTTTTGATCCACATCTTTACCATTTGGATTTTGTTCCAGATGAGTCTTTGTTGCCATGGGGGTAGGGGCTCCATTCAAATCTTGCATTTTGAATCTCTTGAGCATATCTTGAGTATACTTGGCTTGATTGAAGAATGTTCCTCCTCTAACTTGCTTGATCTCAAAGCCAAGTAATACTTTCAACTCCCCCATCAAGGACATCCGGAACCTACTAGTCATAAGCTTTGAAAATTCATCACTAAAAGCTTTGTTAGATGAGCCAAAGATAATATCATCAACATAGATTTGGCATACAAAAAGCTCCCCATTAACCCTCTTAGTAAAAAGAGTGGGATCGATTTTCCCAACCTCAAAGCCACGGTCAAACAATAACTCTCTAAGGTGCTCATACCACGTGCGTGGGGCTTGCTTGAGCCCATAGAGCGCCTTATCAAGTTTGTAGACATGGTTTGGAAGGTTGGGGTCCTCAAATCCCGGGGGTTGCTTAACATATACCAATTCATTCAAAGGACCATAAAGGAAAGCACTTTCTACATCCATTTGTTGCAACTTAAAGTTATGATGTGCCGCAAAAGCAAGAAGAATACGGATGGACTCAAGGCGAGCCACGGGTGCATAAGTCTCTCCATAATCAATGCCTTCAATTTGGGAATAACCTTGTGCAACCAATCTAGCCTTGTTCCTTACAATAATCCCATGCTCATCTTGCTTGTTCTTGAATATCCACTTTGTTCCAATAACATTGCGGCAATCCTTTGGCTTCTCAACTAACTTCCACACTTTGTTTCTCTCAAAATTGTTGAGCTCTTTGTGCATAGCTTCTAACCAATCCGAATCTTCAAGAGCTTCCCACACTTTCTTTGGTTCAATCATGGAAATGTGAGCTTGATGTTCACTGAACCTCTTCAATTGTGCTCGTTGGAAATACCTTTCCTTAAATCTCCAACAACATTTTGGAGGGAGTGGTCTCTTATTTCCAACATTCTTTCCTTTCTAGCTTCGCGACGAGCGTGGATCTCTTCATTGTTTCTTGGAGGACCCTCTTCATCATTTTGATCCTCGTCTTGACCATCAACTTGACCTTGATCATTATTGGATTCATCCTCTATATTGGGAGGCACGGATTGGCCTTGGTCTTGATCAAGTGATCTTCTAGCCTCAACTTGAGCACCCCTCAAAACAGCTTGGATGGATCTTCCTTGGCAAATTGACTTGACTCCACTTGACACCCCATCACATGGACCAAGTTCCCTTTGACTAGAGTTCACACATTGATCACTATGTTGAGGGTCCACATCTTGTCTTTGGCTTGAGTCAAATTCCTCCTCGGTAGATGGAGCATGTTGAGGATGTGAAGATGAGGGCTCCACTCGAGTGGAGCATAGTTCTTCTCGATCCGCCATAAGGGGTTCCTCAATGGGGCGGATATAACCCACACCCATTCTTCCTATGGCATCCTGAGGTATTTCAACATCTGCATCACAAGCATCAACACGCCCCCCTTGGGGACCATCATATTCTTCAAAGGTCACACTACAAGATTCTATGACGGCTCCGGAGAGCTTGTCATAGATTCTATAAGTGTGAGATTCGAGACCATAGCCAACAAAAATACCCTATAAAGCTTTAGATTCGAATTTAGACAAACGAACACCTTTAATGAGATAGAAACACTTACACCCGAACACCCGGAAATAAGATATGTTGGGCTTGTTACCGGTAAGTATCTCATATGGAGTCTTGTTGATTTTCTTGCGGAGGTAGAGCCGGTTTGAAGCATGGCAAGCGGTGGAGACGGCTTCGGCCCAGAAGTTGTATGGAGATTTAAACTCCGCCAACATGGTCCTTGCCATTTCAATGAGAGTCCGGTTCTTCCTTTCGGCCACACCATTTTGTTGAGGGGTGTATGCGGCGGAATATTGATGCTTAATCCCCTCATCACTAAGAAAGTCATTCAAGGTGTAGTTCTTGAACTCGGTGCCGTTGTCACTTCTTATAATCAACACGGGAACATTGTGTTGCCGTTGAACCAAGTTGATGAAGTCGATAAAGGTCCTCTGAGTTTCACTCTTAAACTTAAAGAAATAAACCCAAGAGTATCTTGAAAAGTCGTCAACAATCACCAAACAATATTTCTTCCCACCAAGACTTGCATGAGATGGAGGACCAAATAGGTCCACATGTAGGAGTTCCAAGATCTTGTTAGACTTGATTTGGTTCGTGGGCTTATGAGGAGCGTCATGCATCTTCCCTAGAACACATGCCCTGCAAACACGATCTTTGGCAAAGGAAACATTTTCTTTTAGTCCAACAATATGGCCCTCTTTATGGAGACTTTGCAAAGTTCTCATATTGACATGGGCTAGTCGGCGGTGCCATAGCCAACCCACATCAGCCTTTCCGTATAAGCACATCGGACCTGCAGTGGCTTGCCCCGAAAAGTCCACCACATACAAGTCATTTTCGACGTACCCAACGAAAGCGACCTTGAGAGACTTGCTCCACATAAGGACCACAATATCATTATCAATCAAGACGGCAAAGCCCATCTTTCCAAGAGCACGGACAGAAAGTAAATTGTATCCAAGGGTTTCAACAAGCATGACGTTCACGAGTGTAATGTCGTGAGCCACCACTACCTTGCCGAAACCCATTACCGTAGATTTTGACTTGTCGGCATATGTGACGGTGATTTGATCTTCATTTGACACCAAGTCCTTGACAATAGACGAGCTTCCGGTCATATGACAAGTGCAACCACTATCAAGTACCCATTTTGAACCTCCGGAAGCATAGGTCTACAAAAGATCAAGCTAGTTTTTAGGTACCCATTTTTCAATGGGTCATCTTTTGTTAGCAACAAGGGTCTTGGGAACCCAAATAGACCAAGCAATATAACCATCATAAGGACCAACATATTACGCATACACATCACCATAGTAGTCACGCATTAAAACATAGTGAGGGTTAGCACTTCCCGCGAAATCGTCATGAGACATAGTTTTGCCAATTGTGGTCTTACTTCCCACAATAGTCTTGTTGGTCTCTTTTGCCGGCTTGTCCTTCTTCTTCTTGTTGTTCTTCTTCTTTGTTTTGGAGACAAAACCAATGCCCCCTTTATCACTACTACGCCTTTGCTTGCTCAAAAGATCATCAATAGACTTGTTACCTTGTGGAAATGTAGTCTTTGCAAGCACCCCCTTCAACCTAGCATTCTCTTCAAGGATAGTCGTGCTACTCGATGGAATGAAGTTACTAGGTGAAGGAATATTGGCCAATTGAGTTTGAAGCGTTTCATGGGACTTTGTGAGTGACAAGAGTTCACTTTCCAAGGCTTTGTGGGCCTTGTTAAGCAAGCTAAAGTCCTCGGCAAGTTTTTCATGAACCACACCAAACTCAATCTTGTCCTTTTTAGCTCTTTTGTATTTAGCAATAGCATGATCACGCTCTTTAATGAGTTTGTTAACAATGATGTCATTGGCCTCATCAAGCCCTTCAAGTTTCGACTCAAGGGACAATCTAGTCTCTTGTTCTTCTTCTAAAGCATTGCTTAAAGCCTCTAGTTCAATCATATGTTCATGCCCAAGTTTACATCTAACATCTAGAAGTTCTTGAGTGTGGGAGAGTTGATCTAAGATGTTCCCAAAATGTAGTTTAGCATTACCTTCTAGGTTAGTCATAAACTCATCAAAAGCAATTAGTTCCTTTTTAACATCAAGAGACATTTCATCATCAATTTCATCATTATCTAATTGAGTAGAGTGGGATGATGAGGATACCTCCGTTCCTCTTGCCATAAGGCAAGTGACGTCCTTGGAGGAAGAGTTCTCATTTGGAGAGTCGAAGAGTGAGAGTGTCGGAGTAGAGGTGGTGGCTAGAGCCGCCATACCATGTGAGGTTTCTTCTTCTTCCTCATCTTCATCATCTTCATTATCGGAAGAGTATTCTTCATGAGTGATCAAGACGATTTCTCCCGGTTTCTTGTTGATGGGGTTCCTTTTGATGAAAGGTTTCTTGTAGGGTGCCTTGAGAGTCTTCTTCAACACAAGCTTCCCACCATTATATTCTCTCTTCTCATAGGGGCAACTTGCCACAAAGTGGTAGCGGTCACCACAGTTGAAGCAAGTTCTCAACCTAGTGGTATTCTCTCTTTTCCCTTTTGGATTGCTTCTTCGTTGCATTTCCATCTTGGCCTTGGCAGGATTCTTCCAAAAGTTCTTTGCATAGAAAACCATATATTGACTATGAGCCATCTTGACATCATCGGGATGGTCCAAGGGGAGGCCTTCATCACTATCATCTTCATCTTCGAGGTCCACAGCTTTGGCCTTTAAAGCAACATTGACCACATTGCTCATACCGAGGGCACGAGCACGGGCATCTTTGGCGTTCTTTGCTGCGACCTTGAAAGCGGCCATCTCTTGCATAACTTCGTTTGAGGTCATGAGATGGTAGTTGTGTCTTCCTTGTAAGCTCTTCAAGTCGGTGGGCTCAAAAGGCATGAGTGCACTCACATATTTCCTTTTTATCCATGCATCATCCACATGTGAAGCACCCACATTTCTAAAGGCGGTGGCAGTGGTCTTGAGCCTTCGATACATGTCTTCGTGATTTTCACCTTCTTTCATGTAGAAACCTTCGGCTTCATTGCTTAGAGCATCATATCTGTTTCTCCTCATACTCTCATTTCCAACAAACAACACAGTGAGAGCATCCCAAGCTTCCTTGGCAATGCTAAAGTGCTCAATGTGTGGATAATCTTTTGTTCCTAATCCTTGTTGAATCATATGCAAAGCAGTGGCATTGAGTTGACTATTGACAACCTCTCTTCTTGTCAAGTTGTTTGGATCCCCAATAAAGAGTCCATGCTCGATGATGTTCCATAGTTCAATGCAAGAGCTGCGCATATGAGTTCTCATTAGTGATTGCCATTGAGCAAAAGTAGCAGACTCTTCTAGCTTAGGTGGGTCACCTCTATTGTACACATGAGGGTGAGGGATGGGAGGATCGGGAGAGTACCAAGAATCACGGTGCTCGCCCTTCCCCCCATCAAGTCGTGTGGAGGAATTAGTAGTGTCTAGTTTATCCCCTACCACCATACCTTCGGGGATACCGGAGTATTCCCTTTAGGTGCGGATGGTAGTTCCTCTTGAGGGGATGGGGGTGATGAGCCATCTTTGTCTTTAAGAAGTTGCTCAAGCATCTTCTTGACTTTGTTGACCAAGGAAGAGCTCAATCTTGTTTCCAAGTTTCTGAGATCTTCCATGGTCACTGGAGTTGACTCACTACCACCTTCCCCTTCTTGGCTACCCATATTCTCTTAGGCGGTAAAGCCCGAATAAAGAGCCGAGGCTCTGATACCAATTGAAAGGATCGTATGGGCACCTAGAGGGGGGGGAATAGGTGCTACTTCAATTTTCTTCTTTTTCAAATTGAGGTTTGACAATAAGATAAATTCTCTAGATAATGCAACTACGATGAATTTACCTATATGGCAAAATGCAAGAGCTACCACAACACAAAGTAGTAACAAGAAAGTAAGGTGCGGTAAAGGATAGAGGTAACCGAAAAGTGGACGCGGAGACACAAGGATTTGTTTCCCGTAGTTCCTTCCTTTTGAAGGGAAGTACGTCTACGTTTGGAGAGGGGGTGGTTTCAAACCACCAACGCCACGAGAGGCCTCCCTTGTTCTCCGATGAATCTCACCCCAATGGGATCGATTCACCTTCCACTATATCGGCAACCTTCAAGGTGGTAGCCGGCACCGTTACAAGTTTGGGGCACACATCCACAACTTAATCGGAGGCTCCCAAATACAAGCAAGCTGTCAAAGCAATCAAAGACAAGCTTGTAAGAACAAAAACGAGAGCTAGGGTTTCCAACAAAACACTAGAGCAAAGGGGCCCTCAATGAAATGAGGGGGAAGTGAAGATCTCTTTTGGTGAAGTAGTAGATCGGGGACTCCTCCTTCGATTCCCCAGAGATCAAGGGCTTTGGGTGGTTGGATGATGAGATCTTGAGAAATTTAGTGGCTCCAATGGACTCCAATGGTGGGCAAGACTTTAATGAGCTGAGCACTTTGTCCAAAGGTAGGTGGAGGGGTATTTATACCCCTCCACATAATCTGACCGTTGCTGCATTTACTGAAGCGGTAGTACCGGAGATACAAGCGGTACTACCGGAGAATTCCGATACTACCGGACATAGGTACCGGATCACCCTTTTTCGAACAACACAGATCCATACAAGAAACTCTCTGTCACGCCCGGTAGCAAAATCCGGTACTACCGCATTTTGCTACCGGTGCAGACAGAAGCTTTTTGCAACGAGCAAAAACTCTCTGTCACGCCAGGTAGTAAAATGCGGTACTACCGCATTTTGCTACCGGCGTGGACGGAAGCTTTTTGCAACGAGCAAAAACTCTCTGTCACGCCAGGTAGCAAAACCCGGTACTACCGCATTTTGCTACCGGCGCAGACAGAAGCTTTTTGCAACGAGCAAAAACTCTCTGTTACGCCAGGTAGTAAAATGCGGTACTACCGCATTTTGCTACCGGCGTAGACAGAAGCTTTTTGCAACATTCAAAAAAAGCCTCTGTCCTGAGCATACCGCATTTTAGTACCGGAGCAGGCAGAAGCTTTTGACCAGCTGTAAAAAAGCTTCTGTCGCGCTAGGTACTAAAATGCTGTACTACCGCTTTTTAGTACCTGGCCCGGCAGAGACTTTTTGACAGTTAGTCATTTGCTTCTATCTGGTCCGGTAGCAAAAAGCGGTACTACCGCTTTTTGGTACCGCGCCAGGCAGACAGTTTCTGAAAGTATGCAAACCTTTTTAAAGAACCTGCGATACACTTAGCAAACTATTAGTCCGATATGTGTGTTGTTATCAAACACCAAAATCACTAGGGATAGCAAATGCTCTTTCATATGTCCTGCAGCGGTGCTGAGGAGACGACCGTGATCGGGTGCTCCTGGAAGTAATGCGGCAGTCGCCGCTGTGCTCCGAAGACCGCGTATACCAGTTTCTGGTATTGCAGGTACCGCTGGCGCGACTCGGTGAGGACCTCGCTGATATAGTACACTGGTCACTGCACTAGGCGCTCCTTTCCTTCCTCTGGTCGTTCGACGACCATGACGGCGCTGACGACGCGCTCGGAAGCCGCGACGTAGACCAGCATGGGTTCCTTGTCGACGGGGGAGGCGAGTAGCGGTGCTGCGAGTAGCACCTTCTTGAGGTCGCGGAGTGCATCGTCCGCCTCCTTGTCCCACTGGAAGGTGGGGTTTTTGCGCATCAGGCGGTATAGGGGCATCGCCTTTTCGCCCAATCGGGGGATGAAGCGACTGAGAGCCGCGACTCGCCCGGCCAGCTTCTGGACATCGCGCAGGCACTCAGGATTGCCGAGCCGAGCGATCGTGTCGATCTTGGTGGGATTCTCCTCGATCCCGCGTTTGGAGACGACGTATCCCAGTAGCTGCCCTGCTGGTACACTGAAGGTGCATTTGCCTGGGTTTAGCTTTATCTTGTATTTCCGCAGGTTGGCGAATGTTTCTGCCAGGTCGGCGAGTAGGTCGCCCTGGCGAGCAGACTTTACTACCACGTCGTCGATGTAGACGTGGATATTGCGGCCAATTTGGCTCGCAAGGCACTCCTGCATACACCGCTGGTAGGTCGCCCCGGTGTTCTTGAGGCCGAAGGTCATGGCGGTGTAGCAGAAGGCTCCGAATGGCGTGATGAACACCGTCTTCTCTTCGTCCTCAACGGCCATTTTAATCTGGTTGTATCCAGAGTAGGCGTCGAGGAAGCATAGTGACTCCGAGCCCGCGGTGGAATCAATTATTTGGTCGATCCGCGGGAGGACGAATTGTTCCTTCGGGCAGGCGCTGTTTAGGTTTGTGTAGTTGATACACATCCTCCAGGTCCCATTTTTCTTCTCGACCAGGACTGGGTTTGCCAGCCACTTGGAGTATTTGATTGGACGGATGAAGCCTGCAGCGAGTAGACGCTGCACCTCCTCGGCGATGGCTCGGCGGCGCTCTTCATTGAAGGGCCGCAGCGACTGCTTGACAGGTCGCACTTTGGGGTCGGCGTTGAGTTTGTGCTCAGCGAGTTCCCTAGGGACACCAGGCATGTCAGAGGGCTTCCATGCGAAGATGTCCCTGTTCTCACGGAGGAACTCGATGAGCGCGCCTTCCTATGCTGGGCTCATGCCCGTCCCGATCGTCACCGTCTGGCTGGAGTCGCCTGGGACCAGCTCGACGGTGCGGGTATGCGTCGTTGCCTCAAAGGCTGAGGTGTTGCCGCCCTCCGAGTTGGGCTTCTTGAGTATAGTGGGGTCGTCGTTGTTGACCCCGCTCGCGTACTTGGCGAGCTCGTCGGCGTGGTTGGCCTCAGCCGCGATGACGGCGTCGGCAAGTTCGGCTCCTTTGGCCTCGCACTCGGCGGCCATGTCGGGGTTGCCATGTATGGTGATGACGCCACGCGGTCCGGGGAGCTTCATCGCGTTGTACGCGTAGTGGGGCGCCGCCATGAACTTGGCGAACGCCTGGCGCCCCAGGACGCAGTGGTAGGGGTTGTCGAAGGGCACCAACTCGAAGACGATCCGCTCGGTGCGGAAGTTTGCTGGTGTGCCAAAGGTTACTGGAAGCGTGACCTTGCCGATCGGGTATGCCTTCCGACCGGGGACGATGCCGTGGAACGTGGTGTAGGTCGTCTCGACCATCGACTGCGGGAGCCGCAGTCGCCTGAAGGTGTCCAGGTACAGGATGTTGATGGAGCTGCCGCCGTCCATCAATGTCTTGGGGAGTCAGTAGTCTCCCACCTTGGGCTTGACTACCAGGAAGACTCGGCCTGGGTACTCGATGCGCGGAGAGTGGTCCTGGCGGCTCCAAGTGATTGGTTGCTCCGACCAGTTGAGGAACTAGGGAACGTCCACCTAGGCCACCGCATTGACGGCGATGGCGCAGGCGATGACCTTCTTCTCGCGCTTCGTGTTGAAGCCTGTGAAGGTGTGGAGCGAGCCGGCCACGCTGCCGAATTTTCCGCCGTTTGGCGGGTTGTTGTCGGGGTCCTCCCGCGCTCCCCGTGCCTTCTCGATCTCCTTGAGAGAGTGGCAGTCGGCGGTCGTGTGCGTGGCGGGCTTCCCTTCCCTGCTGTGAAATGCACAAGGTTGGTTAAGGAGGGCCGCGGGGTCGAACCTTGGTTTCGCCTTGTAGTTGCCTCCGTCGCGGCGTTGTCCCCCGTCGCGGCGGAAGCTCTTGGGCTCGCGCTGCGCGTGCCCAGCGTTGGCGACGAAGTCGACTCCCCGTCACTGCGGCTCTTGCCGGTGAGGCGAGTGTTGCTGTAGCGTAGATCGGATCGTCGTCCGTTGTCGTTGCCGCTCGTGCGGCTTGCCCTCCCGACTCGTCGTCGGTTTCTTGGTTTGGGTCTTCGTCCGCGTATCTTTTGGCGATCTCAAGGAGGTCCAGTATGTTGTCGAGTGTGCAGTATGCTCGTTTGAGCTTGGCAACCAGGGGCTCGTAGCGGCACGAGGTCTTGAAGCAATGGATTGCGGTGTCTGGGTGGATACCGACCGCGTTGTACCACAGTTCTTGCCATCGTTGGACCCAGCTGCGGGTCGACTCGCGAGGTCCTTGGACGCATCGTTCCAGGTCCTCGATGGTGGTGGCGCGGGTGTATGAACCCTCGAAGTGCCTGAAAAAGGCGTCGCGCATCTCTTCCCAGGAGTCGATGTTGTCCGCGGGGAGAGTGTTGATCCACTGTCTGCACACCCCCTCCATCATCAGGGGGAGGTAGCGGGCGGCGAGTAGATCGGTGTGGCCGGCGATCCCCATTGCCATGAGGTAAGTGTCTAGCCACACGGAGGGATCGTACGTGGGGTCATACTTCTCTATTTCCTTCGGCGCTTTGAAGTTCACCGGGTATTTTTCGCCTCGGATCATTGGTCCGAAGCACCGGGGCCCGAGTCGACTTAGCGACCCCATCGCCTCGCCGTCGCGGCGGTTGGTTAGGGTATGTTGCAGGTCGTCGGGCTGGCGTGCGCGCCAGCTCTGGTTGTTGATGAGGTGGGTGCGGGTGTCGACGGGCTGACCATTGGCGGCGACGAAGTTGGTCGCCGGCCTGGGGTCGTTGGTGGAGAGTGCCGCGTTCGCGGGTCGGCGTTGGAGCTGCAGTGGTTCGGGTGGCGGGCAGTTGAGGGTGTTTGCCGCCAATGGACGGTCGCTTGAGGCCGCTTTGCTGCCCGATGAACGCGAGTACATCCGACCCTGTGAGTCGATGCCTGCGTTTTGTTGCTCGACCGCCTTTGCGAGCAAGGCTTTGACTTACTAGATCTGTAGGGCGCCGTCACCGGTGGCCGTGATGTTGTCGGCCGCTGCTCGGCCCGCCACGAGGTTGTCCATCGGGGTGGAGAACAGTGGTAGGCCGTTCGCGTCTCGCTCCCGTGAGGAGACCACGATCCACGGCTGGTCCCTGGGGGGTGCGCGGTTGGGTGGAGGTGGGGCGCCATTCGCCGTCGACCCTGGTGGGGGCCGGGCGCTTCCTCCTGGTGGCGCGTTCTCGCAGATCGCGCGCTCGGCCACGCGGGCCGGGTCATTCTCGTCGTCGAAGTTCAGGGCGCGCCCCTGGACAGTGGGGTTCAAGCGCGACCTGATTCGTTGCTGGTGGTAGCGCGACAGCTCTTGCGCCATCACCTGCTTGAGGCGAAATTTTTCGCGCTCGGCTTGCTCCTTGCGGACTGCTTCCGCCAGCTTTAGGCGGAGTTCCTCGACCTCCGTTGCCGTTGCGTTGGGAGGGATCGGGATGGAGAAGGGATCCTCCGGTGGGTCGGCGCCAGTCGCCATGTAGGTCGCGGCGTGGTGACCGGTCCCGTCGTGGAGATCGGAGGAGTTTTCCGACCCGGAGTCGAAGTCGAAGATCCCGAGGATGGAGGGATCCTCTAAGTCTCCAACGTTGGAGACCTGGGTGATGGAGCCCGCGGGCGAAGCCACGATGATGGATCCGGCGAGTGACGTCGGGGTCGCCGAGTCGGCGTCGTCGTTGAGGGCCGCGTCTTCTGCGGCCGCGGTGGTTTCAGCCACATCACTGTGGGCTGAGTCGTACTCGGAGGCGAGGCGGTGGATCGTGCGGACCTGACTCTCGAAGAGCCGATCGCGTGGCGGCGACTCGCGGATGCGAGCCGAGTCCTCCGAGACGATGACATCGGTGAGGCCGATGAAGTGACTGATCGTGCCAACCGACAAGATCATGTTGTGCGTGACGGGTCGCGCCGCCGGGACGTAGCTGCTCGGCAAGATTTGGAGCATCTCGCCGATCGCTATCATGCGGCCGGTGGCGATCGACTCGTTGATGGGAAGATTGGATCTCGCCACAGAACACCGGCCAGACCGGCCAGGCCCCATGGTGGGCGCCATTGTCGTGGGAATGACCACGGCATATGCTGCAATCGGCAGCTAGTAGTAGAACATGGGGCAAGGGCGGCCATCCATCTGCGGTGCGAGATGAGGGCGGAGACACAGGGTTTTACCCAGGTTCGCCCCCCCGGAGGGTAAAGACCTACTCCTGCTAGATTGTATTATGATGGAAGTACAATGGGGCGAGCTCGGCGGCTAGGCAGCGAGTCGCTTGGGTGGATGATGGAACGTATCCTCTACACGCCCTCTAGGGAGGTTTATATAGACTCACCCCCTAGGGTTTACATATCTCAACCGAATCAGTTAAGGTTTTGGCAATCTTTTAACCTAATCCGACTGGGCCTATCTACTCTCCTGGGCCTTCAGCTTCCAGTCTCTTGAATCTACGCCAGGCCTTGATCCAGTCGCCGTCCTGCAGGCCCACTCGCCAGTTCCTGGGCCGGTCGGAAACGTCCTGCTGGGTATACCCCGGTAGGCGTATCCCCATCAACCTCACGTCCACCTATAAGAATATAGGATGAGTAAGTTAGTAGAGTGATCAAGTGTGCAAAAGTTTAGGTATTTTGCAAGAGTTTTTGAGGAACATGAATTTTTATGAAAGAATCAAAGTGATAAGAATGGAAATAAGTTTTTGTAAATATTTGCTTCCTTTGGTTTTGAAACTAAGTTTTTTATTCCAACGTCCAGTCTAACTAGGGTCTCCTATGGTCAGGATGGCTCTGATACCAACTTGTCAACACCCGGATTTTTAATCCCAGATGCCTGTTATGCCATACATCGCAATCCCAGGATTACCATTTTTGTGGGACATAACAGATTTGGATATCACAGTACATCATCCATTACAAACCATACATAAGGTCTTACACAAATAAGGATCTCATGATCCAGTTCTTAATACAACTCAAGCAGCGACAGAACGTAATATTAAAGGTAGCGTAGGCGAAGCTCCATCTTCGGGTTCACAGGCAATGCTGACGATGGAAGATGATCCTAGTTGTCGTAACCTTCTTGGGGTCCATCCTCCTGGTACTCCTCTTCAGAGTCTAGCCACGGGAATAGCCAGGGACAAAGCCATGAGTACTCTTTAAGTACTTGCAAACTAATGCAAAAAAGTGAAGGGGTTTTTTGTAGTAGGACACTAAGCTCTAGGGTTATTTTGCAAAAAGCCAGATTTACCTCTACTAAGTTCAGAAGCGAGAAAAGCTAGTTGAATTTTTATAACATCTAAGTGGGAACTTGAATTTCATATCATAACTCTGTTGTGATCAAGTCCAAGTCTCAATTCATTTCACAAGTTATTTTGAAAACATCTGACGGGGGAACAGTATGGCCACTCCAACTGCCATAACCGCGGACGCGACTATTCGAATAGTTTGACACTCTGCAGAGATTCTACACTTTCACCACAACATTCGATACATCCGCCAGGAACAAGTCCTGAATTCACCATACTTAGTATGCGGATAATCAATCGTAACCTTTCGATTACACGCCCTAGTATAGGCACCTCTCCTGTGAGTTTGGCCTCCCAACCATCACTAACTGTCATCTTGGGTACTTCACAGGTGGACAATCTTCACAAGGTAGCCTTAGCTCAGACCTTGGCCGTGAGGGAACCCATACTAAGGTATATAAGTTTCCAGTCAAGCCCTACCCAATTTTCGGGTATTGTGGTTGTACAGAAAAATTGGAATGGTATCGCATCCAGACAACCATCAGTTTTATAAGGGCTAAGGCTCATGCCTCAACATTTTCATCATCAAAATCATCTGGTGTTCGGAAACACATGTCAAAACATCTCAATAGAATGACTCATCATTCTAAGGTTTTCATAACCCTTTTCACCAAGTATTCCCATCTAAAGTTGATCAAGTTTTATGCTTAGCACTAGCATCTACAAGTGGGGTAAGTACTAATGAGGGGTGGTAATCAAGTGGAGATTAATTGAGTTCAATCTCATGCCTTAGGATGACATCAAGATTATCTAGCTTAGGCCAAATTTTATGCTCTTTATGCAACCTTCAATTATCTTCCTAGAATATACAAGTCACTTAAGTAAACCCTAATAAAAAGCTTTGATAAAGACATAAAGTATAAAGCTTGCAAGTAAAACTAGGATTGGGTATCCTCAACTATGTCCAACCAAGCATGCTTAGTGCATTGCATAGGTTATCTAACTTTCATAATTGCAAGTGCTAGCTTGCTCAATCAACTAGTAGTATTAGGCTTGATAAAGTAGAGTATCTTGCAAGTGTTAGCTTGCCTTGTGCAGAGTAGTGGTTGAAGTTCTCCTCGGCTTCTTCTTCGTAGTATCCTCCTTCCTCCTCGTATCCTTGGTTGGTACTAGCGTCTATGAATAAATACGAGGTACACAATCACCAAACAATACTTAACTATTTTCAATCATCACACAAAGGTGCACTATAGATGATCTAGCATCATCATCTATATTATAAGCTCAAAACATTTTTTTTATTTATTTTTATTTGAGAAAAGTAATTTCTACTCACTGAAAAACTACTTAAGGTTTATATTCTCTAACTCAAACATGGGATCATGTTGACACATGTCATCACCACATATTTCAGTCCAGGGAATGTGATTTAAAGTGGTGTCACGATTTAATAAGGTTTAACCTTTTATTTTAAATAAATAAAGTGACTAGAAATGCCTATGTGGCATTCTTTTATTACTTGAACATTATTTCTGTAAGTAAACCCAAAAGTTTTTATATATTCTGAAAGGTATGATCAAATGTGATTTTTGAGACTTGGAATCAACTCAAAAGCTATTATGGTTGAAATTTGAAAATTGTTTGAATGCAGAAAAGCTTCTGACTTGTTATTTTTACCAAGGTTGATCTACAAATCCAAATGATTTGAATCCAACGGGCTTGGATTAAGAATTTCAGTACCTTTCTAACAAAATTGGTTTCATGCAATTTGGTTTACTAAATCGAGCTGGGTTGATTTTTGAATATAGGTACAAAACTGAGTTTGAATTAAAATAGAAAAAATCTAAATTCAAACGGCTGGGCTGCGCGGGAAGGGTTAACGGGCCGGCCCAGTGTCACTCCGCAGTGCGGGGCTCAGCTGACAGGGGGTCTACCGGTCAGTGGCTCATAAAACGCGAAGCGGTACGGGGCGGTCTGGTTCGTTGGATTAGAAATGAGATCAACGGCTGAGGTTCGTCGTCGACGATGAACATGTCACCGGCGAGCTCGAACCCTAGCGGCTCAGTGGGGGTGCATAGGGGGCATATCGGGGCTCCAGCAATGACGGCGAGGCGGGCAAATGACGAAGTCGACGACGGGAAGCTCAGGGATGGTCGCGGCAGCTCCGGGGGTGGTCGAAATCGATGGCTCCCTTCTTCTCCAGAGGCGGCCTGCTCCGGCGCAATTCCGGCGAGCTGCTGCTCCTCGTGCTCCGGCTAAGGGGTGGAATGATCAGTGAGGTGAGGGGAATGAGATGGTGTGAATAAATCGAGTGGGGGTTGCCTCCTTTTATAGGCTCGACGGTGAGACCGAGAGGGATGGGCAGACGACGGTGGCGACACGGCTACGGGCGGCTAGAGGCATGGCCGAGGTTGGCGATCGACGGGCGGTCTCCTGGCAATGATCTAGAGCTTAAATGCGCATGTAGGGGCGGTGGAAAATGGTCGGGAACACGTGGTGCTCTGCGAGGCAGAGGCGGCAAACTCCACAGCGAGCGGTGGCTACGGGGTACGGGCGGTGAAACGAACATGTCTGGTGGTCACCTGGGACGGTGGGGTGCATGCTGGCGGGCAGCGAGGGCTCGAGGTGGTCGGGTTGCGTGGGAACGGCGCGTGCTCTGCGGTGCGCGTCGACATGGTCGACAGCGGCGCGGGCGCGGCGTTCCTGGCATCTCCGGTCTCTATCTTCGAGCTAGGGCTGGTCGAGATGGGGCAGTGAGGCATGGGCTGCATGCTAGACAAGGTGGGAACGGCTAGTTCTTCTCCTAGCTTGCTGTCCACACTGGGGTGACATGGTGAGGCTCGGCCTGCTCACCATTGATGGCATTGGCAAGCTCACAGTGGTGCTAGAGGTTAGTTAAGGGTGCTAGATGATCTACTAAGGCTAGTGGTAACCAGAGAGGGAACAAGGTTAGCCCAAAACACTGCTCAACATAGTGTTTTTGATTTTGTTGATTTGAATCTACAACCTGTTTGATGAAATGGTCGCATGAACTTGAGCTTTGAATTTTGAAAATATTTTTGGTGGGTGTGCTAGGCATGTGTTGAGGATTCTGTGGATGCTTGGGTTTTGAAAATTGAGCTTGTTTGAGTGGTTTTTGAAATAGTGGGATCTTCCCATATGAGATAGATTCAATTTTAAACTGTCATTTAAACTTGATGTTTGAATGTTTCTGGATGATCACAAAGTGGGCCTTGTTACCTTATTATGAGTACTAACAAGGGGTGCAAAGATCCATATATGTTTATGTTGAGTTTTGAAAACTAGAGACAACCAAAGTAGGCACGAGAGTTAATTTGGACAAAGTGACCATTCACTTAATTTATTCATTTTGAGTTGTTTGTCTTTGGGAAAAGTTTGGGGATTGTTTAGATGATGTTTATTTCACCTAAGAATCATTTTACAAGAAAATAAACACATAATCATGGCAATTCAAAAGAATCCAAATTTTAATACACACACATATGAATGCTTTCATATTTTTAATTGGAAAAGTTTTTGTTAACCCTAATTTTGATGATTAGAGTTTGATGATCTAAGTTTAATATTTTTGGGATGTTACATGGGTTCTCCGTGGTTCTCCCGTCGTGAAGCCGCCACTATTCGGCTCATTCTCCACCTCGCTGTCTCCAGCTCCTAGCCTATCCATCAACTTGACGTCAAGAATGCTTTCCTCAATGGCACTCTTGACGAAGTTGTCTACTGCCAGCAGCCTCCAGGCTTCATCGACACCAGCATGCCCGAGCATGTGTGTTGTCTGCATAAATCCCTCTATGGCTTGAAGCAAGCTCCTTGCGCCTGGTACCAGCGGTTTGCTGCCTACATGAGTTTAGTTGCTTCCGTTACCGACACCTCCTTCTTCGTGCCGCGCTCTGGGCACGACATGGCCTACCTCCTAATCTACATCAACGACATCATCATCACTGCCTCGATCACGCCTCTTCTTCAGCGGCTGCTCCACCGTCTCCACAGTGAGTTCGCCATGAAGGATCTTGGTGATCTTCACTACTTTCTCGGAATCGCCATCACACACTCCTCCGACGATCTCTTTCTGTCCCAGCGACAGTACGTCGCTGACATTCTTCAGCGGGCTGGCATGGCTGAGTGTCATCCGACCTCGACACCCGTCGACACTCATACCAAGCTCTCGGCAACTGATGGTGATTTGCTTCCCGATGGCACGGAGTATAGGAGTCTTGATGGTGGCCTTCAGTACCTTACTCTGACGCGCCCTGACATCTCCTATGCCGTGTAGCAGATCTACCTTCAGATGCATGCTCCTCGCACTTCTCACCTCGCCTTCGTGAAGCGTGTTCTTCGGTATGTCTGTGGCACCATGGATTTCGGACTTCATCTCCGCGCCTCGTCCTCAACATCACTGACGGCTTACTCCGACGGAGACTGGGATGGTTTCCCGGACTCACTTCAGGCTACTGCGTCTACTACGGAGATAGTCTGATCTCTTGGTCCTCCAAGCATCAGACTTCTGTCTCGCGCTCCAGTGCTAAAGCTGAGTATCGCGCTGTCGCCCATGCGGTGGCTGAGTGTTGCTGGCTTCGTCAGCTTCTTTAGGAGCTCCATCGCCCTCTCGCCATGGCTACACTTGTCTACTGCGACAACGTCTCCGCCATCTACATGTCGTCCAATCCAGTGCAGCATCGTCGCACCAAGCACATTGAGATCGACATCCACTTCGTTAGAGAGCGCGTCTCTCTTGGCGAAGTTCGCGTCCTACACGTTCCCTCCGCTCTACAGTTTGCTGATGTGATGACGAAGGGACTACCGAGTCAGCTCTTCTTCGATTTTCGGTCCAGTCACTGCGTCCGAGAACCTCCCGTTGCGACTGCGGGGGTGTTAGACTGTATATATTGTATTTACGTAGGACCTAACTGTAACTTGTATCAAACCCTAATTGTCTTGAGAGCCTATATAAACACAGGAACCCCACGACCTTTTTCGTGTGAGGCTTTCCCCCAATACCGGTTTACACTAAGAGGTTTAGAGCGGGCTGACACTCCGTCAGACCCATGATGGCTAAATTAAAGAAAAAGACCCATGATGGCGCCCGTCGAAACGAGGCTGGATTGACGCGACGGTAACAACCGAGAAAGAAGAAAATATGAAAAAATCGGACGGCTAAAAAAAATTGACTTTTGTTTATTTAGCGAGAAAAAATACTACTAGAAAAACCCTCTTCGGTTCGACATGAACAATGCCAACAGTCCCGGCCTGTCATAGCCCACGACTAGTGCTAGCACTAGTCTCGGGCCGGGAGGCCTCTAACGGCTTGAAACGGTCATAGTCACTAGTCCCGGGTCGGACCACATCTCTAGTCCCGGTCTGTAATATGGCCCGGGAATAATGACCTGGAGCAGGTTAATTGTATTTTAGTGGACTATTAGTCCCGGGTCGTATCATGGCCCGAGACTACTTGTCCACCACTATATATTCTGCTTCCTGTCCTGCTGCCCTAAAGCATATGGTGGCCATTTTTCTCAAAGAAGCAAGCGAGTTCATGCCATTTTTTCTCAAGATTTGTCAAGATTTAGTTTGCAACCCCTAAATCCAAAGCTTTAAAAGGTTAGAACTTCATTCTTTCATCTCTTATTGCTATTTTAACTCTATAATGCTCTAGAAGTATATATAGAGATATTGATCAATGCATGCATGCTCTAGAAGTAGAAGGATTTTGATACATATGTGTAACAAATTTTGATTAGGCACATAGTTACTGAAAATTGAAATGTGTAATTTAGAGTTTCAGAGCTTAGAATGGAATGAGGTTTTCATGGATAGAACAATAATAAAAAAACTCCACATTTATCATGTTGATTGTTTTCTCCAATTCACAAATTGGTGCATGTAAATTTTTCAAAATCCAAAATTAATGCTCTAGAAGATCTCAATATAACTTGTAATAATTTTATCATGTTGTGTAATGGTTTTTGATATACTTATACTATAATGTAGATTGTATGGGAATGGATGTACGGTACTGACCGACGCTCTGCCGAGTTCATTAATGGCATGAATGAATTCATCCGTGTTGCTGATATAAACAAGTGCAATGGTTTTGTATTCTGTCCATGTAGTGGATGTAGGAATCAGAAGGATTACTCTGACTCAAAAACCCTTCACAGCCACCTGTTGAAGTCCGGCTTCATGCCCAGTTATAATTGTTCGACCAAGCACGGAGATAGAGGGGTTATAATCGAAGACAATGAAGAAGAGGAGGAGGATGACAACTATCATGGTTTCCTTGAGTACGAAGGTACTTCCATGGGGGATGCTGAAGGGGAGGATGAAGAAGAGACAGATGATGAACCCGCTGATGATCTTGGTCGGACCATTGCCGATGCACGAAGATATTGTGAAACTGAAAAGGATAGGGAGAAGTTCAATCACATGTTAGAGGATCACAAAAAGTTGTTGTACCCAAATTGCGAAAATGGTCTGGAAAAGCTGGGCAGCACACTAGAATTGCTGCGATGGAAGGCTGAGTGTGCTATACCTGACTCCTCATTTGAAAAGTTGTTGAAAATGATGAAGAATATGCTTCCAAAAGATAACATATTGCCCGCCAGTACATATTAAGCAAAGAAGGTTGTCTGCCCTCTAGGTTTAGAGGTTCAGAAGATACATGCATGCCCTAATGACTACATCCTCTACCGCGGTGAGGAGTACGAGAATTTGGATGCATGCCCGGTATGCACTTCACTTTGGTATAAGATTAGACGAGATGACCCTGGTGACGTTGAGGGCGATCCCCCCGGAAGAGGGTTCCTGCCAAGGTGATGTGGTATGCTCCTATAATACCATGGTGGAAACGCTTATTCAGAAACAAAGAGCACGCCAAGTTGTTGCGATGGCATAAAGAGGAGCGTAAGTCAGACGGGATGTTGAGACACCCCGCTGATGGGTCGCAATGGAGAAAAATTGATAGAAAGTACCTGGACTTTGCAGATGACGCAAGGAGTTTAAGGTTTGGTCTAAGTACAGATCGCATGAATCCCTTTGGGGAGCAGAGCTCCAGTCACAACACCTGGCCTGTGACTCTATGCATCTATAACCTTCCTCCTTGGTTATGCATGAAGCGGAAGTTCATTATGATGCCAGTGTTGATCCAAGGTCCGAAGCAACCCGGCAACGACATTGATGTGTACCTAAGGCCATTAGTGGAAGAACTTTTATAGTTGTGGCACGAACCCGCATACGCGTGTGGGATGAGCACAAGCAGGAAGAATTTAACCTCTGAGCATTGCTTTTCGTAACAATCAATGATTGGCCTGCTCTTAGTAACCTTTCACGACAGTCCAACAAGGGATACAATGCATGCACACACTGTTTAGATGAGACTGAAAGTATATATTTGGAACATTGTAATAAGAATGTGTACAATGAGCATCGTCAATTTCTTTTGTCCAAGCATCCCTTAAGAAAGAAAGGCAAGCATTTCAACGGTCTGGCATGTCACCAAACGAAGCCTAAGGAGCGTACTGGTGCTGATATATTTGATATGGTCAAAGATTTGGATCAAATAGTAACCTTTGGAAAGGGTCCTGGCGGAAAATCTGTTCTGAAGGATGCTGAAGGACACGCACCCATGTGGAAGAAGAAATCTATATTTTGGGAGCTACCATATTGCAAATTCTCAGAGGTCCGCTCTGCAATCGTTGTGATGCATGAGACAAAGAATCTTTGCGTGAACCTGCTAGGCTTCTTGGGCGTGTATGGGAAGACAAAAGATACACCGGAAGCATGAAAGGACCATCAACGTATGAAAGACCCAGATGGCCTGCATCCAGAATGGTTTCAAGTTCATCCCAGCTACGCTCTTACCAAACAAGAGAAGGAAATATTTTTGAATGCCTAAGCAGTATTAAGGTCCCGTCTGGCTTCTCGTCGAATATAAAGGGAATAATAAATATGGCAGAAAAAAGTTCCAAAACCTAAAGTCTCATGACTGCCACATGATTATGACGCAAATGCTTCCGATTGCATTGAGGGGGCTTCTACCAGATAATGTTCGAGTACCCATTGTGAAGCTATGTGCATTTCTCAATGCAATCTCTCAGAAGATAATCAATGCTGAAGATCTACCACGGTTACAGAATGATGTGGTCCAATGTCTTGTCAGTTTTGAGTTGGTGTTCCCACCATCCTTCTTCAATATTATGACGCACCTGCTGGTTCACCTAGTCGAAGAGATTTCCATTATCGGACCTGTATTTCTACACAATATGTTTCCCTTTGAGAGGTTCATGGGAATCTTAAAGAAATATGTTCGTAACCGTGCTAGGCCAGAAGGAAGCATCTCCAAGGGCTATGGAACAGAGGAGGTCATTGAATTTTGTGTTGACTTTGTTCCTGACCTTAGGCCGATTGGTCTTCCTCAATCGCGGTATGAGGGGAGACTGAGTGGAAAGGGTACTATAGGAAGGAAAT
The DNA here is from genome assembly GCA_916181665.1 of Avena sativa. NCBI lineage: Eukaryota > Viridiplantae > Streptophyta > Magnoliopsida > Poales > Poaceae > Avena > Avena sativa. Next base: position 337,086,082 of record OV702280.1, on the reverse strand, counting down.
CAATAATATGTAGGGACGGACATTCTTACACCGAATCACATTACACCGTTCTACATAATTCTATCTTGCCAGCCCCATATATCGAGGAACACAAGAAAATCTTACGCTCCAACAACCCTGGAAAGCATGACTCTTGGATTAGAGATGAACACATGAAGAGTTTCGGCGGTTGGTTGCAACATCTCGTCAAAAACAACACTCTTGGAGATCAGCTATACTTGTTGTCTAGGTCACCATCTTTGACTATATCGACTTTCCAAGGGTACGATATAAATGGGTATACATTTTACAAGATCGCCCAAGATAAAAAGAGCACCAACCAAAACAGTGGTGTTCGCTTTGATGCAACAGACAACAATGGGTCAAAGATCACATATTATGGTTACATAGAGGAGATATGGGAACTTGACTATGGACCTACTTTTAAGGTCCCCTTGTTTCGGTGCAAATGGGTCAAGCTGACAGGAGGAGGGGTTGAGGTAGACAAGAAATACAGAATGACATCGTTGGAACTCAACAATCTTGGGTACTTAGATGAACCATTCGTCCTAGCCAATGATGTGGCTCGGGTTTTCTATGTGAAGGAGATGTCTACCAAACCTAGAAAAATAAAAAATAAGAAAAAGAATACACTAGACGATGAGCCAAAGCGCCACATAGTTCTTTCAGGAAAAAGAAACATCATGGGAGTGGAGGACAAGACAGACATGTCGGAAGATTGTGATAAGTTTCATGAAATTCCGCCCTTCGCAGTGAAGGATGACCCAAGCATCATGTTAATGAATGAAGATGCTCCATGGATATGGCAGGATCAGAAAGGAACACACGCGAAGAAATGATGTGTAATAATTGTAACATTTTATGAGTGAAGATGCTCCGTGTGTCCATTTTTATAGTGTTGTCTGCAAACCATCTTGAGTGTGTTAGTCCCATTTTGTGGCTGGACCGGGACTAAAGGGGGGCCTTTAGTACCGATTCGTACTTACCATTAAGATCTGATCTCCAAATGCGTGAGGTCACATATTAGGGAGTGCCTCTATGACCAGTTTCTTGGAGATGCCGGAGGACTGGGCTCCGGTGGCATCTCCCTGAAACTGGCCGTAGTGGTGTCCCTGCTCTCTAAAACCATCTTGCAGCTTGTAACTTCTCTAACTAGATCAATACAACTAGGAGCTAACTAATTTCACATATTAGGGAGTGCCTCTATGACCAGTTTCTTGGATATGCCGGAGGACTGGACTCCGGCGGCATCTCCCTGAAACTGGCCGTAGTGGTGTCCCTGCTCTCGAAAACCATCTTGGATATGCCTCAAACTGGCTGGAGGACTGGACTCACAAGGATGCCTATTTATAGTACAAGCAGCTCGGCATAGTGTCGACACTCACGACATAGTCGACACTCACCCCCTATTATTAGTGCTGACTCATGTTTTGTCCCGGTTGGTGTCTCCAACCGGGACTAAAGGTTCATCTTTAGTCCCGGTTGAACCTTTAGTCTCGGTTGGTGACACCATCCGGGACAAGGTACAAGCCGCACGACATAATGTTGACACTCACCCCTATTATTAGTGATGCCTGGCCCAGTCTGCCGCAATCCCTTCAGTCGCGGTTGGTTTCTCCAACCGGGACTAAATATGAACCCTCTCTTTATAGGCATTTCCCTCTATTTATAGGTTGCTTGATCCAGCCTGCCCGCCCTTTCCTCTATTTATAGGCTGCTCTATTTATAGGCCTTTTCCTCTAAATACAACAACATCTTCATATTTAGGTAACACTCAAGACATTTATTAATATTAAAAACCGGGACAAACCGGGACTAGCTAACACTCAGGACTAAAGCTGCCCCCTTTAGTCATAATCATGCCTAGTCCTATAGTACGCAGCTTCAGGGTCTTCTTCGTCATCATCATCGTCACCTGCCACTCCGGGGATCCTCAGCCCAGCCATGGCATATACCAGGGGCCACTCCGGCCTCAAATTCACGGCGGGAGGGAGAGGGGTATCTTGGAAGACGATGTCGCTACCGTCGGGCGGGGGAGGGGCCTTCGTGTGGCTCTGTGGCGGGTGGACTTGTGGGCACCGCATGCGAGGATGGTCTCCCCCGGCGATGTAGCGCATCACTCTGATGATAGTACGGTTCGCCTACCACAGACGGCGACCGGCTTCATTGTGGTTCATTGGGGGCGGGCCATCACCCTCATACCTGGCGAGCTCCCTTTCCCGCCTATTAGCGAAGAAGGCATTCTAGGTGTCGTAGTTGTCGGGATCCCACTAGGGATCCATCCGCTCCTCCGGCGTGAGCTCGTGCTAGAAGTGGTTCATGATGGCCGCCTGGCGTGCGGAACCTTGAGGGACAGGAGGGACAGGAACCCCTCCAGCGCTCAGCATCCAGCCAACGGGCGGCCGGTAGCCCAGCAGACAAGGGTAGCTGGAGGCGCACAGCGCCTCGGTCTCCTCGAGGGTCAAAATGGCCTAGTAGGCGTTGTCCATTGTTCTAAGAGAGGAAGGTGTGGATGTGTGGATAGCCATGGCGCGATCTCCCTAGATATAGAGGGAAAGGGCGGGAAAACTTGGCGGGAAGCTTTGGGAAATGGCGGATCTTTAGTCCCGGTTAGTGACTACAACCGGGACTAAAAGCTCTCGTAAAAAGGAAAGGGCGGGAAAACTTGGCGGGAAGCGGTGGGAAATGGCAGGAAATATCTTTAGTCTCGGTTAGTGACTGCAACTGGAACTAAATGGATATTATATTAAGATTCTTTATTATTTGTTTTATTTGGATTTTTACAATAAAAGATATGATTTTCCAAAGTTTTATATTTGATTTGAATTAAAAAAGAAAAGTTACAAATGACATAATTTATAAATGACGCAAACAGATGTATGGATATTATATTAAGATTCTTTATATTTTCCTTATTTGTTTTATTTGGATTTTTACAATAAAAGATATGATTTTCCAAAGTTTTATATTTGATTTGAATTAAAAAAACAAAATTTACAAATGAAATAATTTATAAATGATGCAAACAGATGTATGGATATTATATTAAGATTCTCTATATTTTTCTGAAAATAATAGACATATTATTTGTTTTATTTGGATTTTTACAATAGGAGATATGATTTTCCAAAATTTTATATTTGATTTGAATTAAAAAAAGAAAAGTTACAAATGACATAATTTATAAATGATGCAAACAGATGTATGGATACTATATTAATATTCTTTATATTTTCCTGATAATAATAGACATATTATTTATTTTATTTGGATTTTTATAATAGGAGATATGATTTTCCAAAGTTTATATTTGATTTGAATTAAATAAAAGAAAATTTACAAATGACATAATTTATAAATGATGCAAACAGATGTATGGATATTATATTAAGATTCTTTATATTTTTCTGATAATAATAGACATTTTATTTGTTTTATTTGGATTTTTATAATAGGAGATATGATTTTCTAAAGTTTATATTTGATTTGAATTAAATAAAAGAAAATTTACAAAAACTACACTAGTCGCGGGTCGTGGCTGGACCCGGGACTAGAGGGTGCCTGCGCGCGCGAAAGCAAAGCGGCCGAAAAAACCCTCTAGTCCCGGGTCGTGGCTTAACCCGCGACTAAAGGGTGGGTCTTTAGTCGCGGGTTAAGCCACAGCCCGGAACTAGAGACCCTCTAGTCGTGGGCTGTGGCTTAGCCCGGGACTAAAGGTGCGTCCGTATATATTCCGCGCGCCAGGGGAGGTGCTGCCCAGCACTTAGCATTTCTCGATGAAGCAGACCAAGACGAAGCACACATGCAACACATCGAAGACGCAGGGGAGGTGCTGCCCGGCCGCCGATTCAACTGTGCGGCCGCCCTTGTCTCCGGCCGTGTGTGCTCCACTGCTCCGCCATGTCGTCGCTCCGCCGTGCGTGCTCTACTTCTCCGCCATGTCGTCGCTCCGCCGATTATTTGTTTTAGTTATTTTTTGTTTTAGTTATTAGGATTATATCGTTTTAGTTATTTTTTGTTTTACCACAAATAAGATTAGGGTTATTTTTTTGTTTTAGTTATTAAGATTATTGTTTTACAACAAATAATATTAGGATTATTGTTTTATCACAATTAATATTAGTTTTTTGTTTTAGTTATTAGGATTATTGTTTTACCACAAATAATATTAGGGTTTTTTTTGTTTTAGTTATTAGGATTATTGTTGTACCAAAAATAATATTAGGGTTATTAATTACGGTTATTTTTTTTAGTTATTAAGATTATTGTTTTATCACAAATAATATTAGGTTTATTAATTAGGGTTTATTTTTTGTATTAATTATTAGGATTATTGTTTTACCGCAAATAATATTAGGGTTATTAATTTGTGTTATTAGGGTTATTGTTTTTTTTGTTTTAGTTATTAGGGTTATTGTTTTTTCTAACCTGTTTAACTCTCTTTCTGTTAGAGATAATTAAGTCATGGATCCATCCGAAGATCCTAGTCGCATTGGTGAAGGTTTTCTTCAGGGCATGATAAGAGTTGAAATTCCTCTTAATATTACTACCGGTGAAGATATTTTTCTCGAGGAAGAGATATCCTCATATCTAAATCCATCCGGTGATGGACTAGAGGAAAACCTAATGTACCAAGGGGAAGACCGGATGGACGAAGGGCAAACAAATTACAACAATAATGATGGCCCCTCGACGGGATCCGGCGAGGTATATATATATAAAGTTCCGTATTACCTCTATTCATTAACTGATCTAGATATATATTAAGCACTCTCTCTTCTTCTTTTAGCCCACCGGATCGAAGCAATCGACATCTCGAACGAAACGAGGACCGAACAAAAAGTTGGATGGTAATCAGAGGTTCACCATCAAAGAAATAGATGATGATGGTGAACCGATTGCTCCAGAGAAGCACCGGAGGATGTTTATAAATCAATGCGGGGTGCATGTTAGGGACAACCTGCCGATCACCATCCAAGAATGGAATCGGTCAATGAAACCCGGTGAATAATCCAACAGCTATGTCACTGATGATGCCAAAGATGACCTTTGGCAGAAGCTCATAGCGCATTTCATACTACCTCTAGAGTATGAAGAATTTGAGGTAGATGGTATTACCCCAAGGCCGGGTGGGCTTGAAAATAGAGCGAAAATCAAGGAGTGGGCTCTGAGCAAGATGGCTGAACTGTACCGGAACCACAAGAAAAGTTTATACGCGAAATATGTCGCGAAAAAGAAAACTCCAGACTTTAAAGGAGTAAACGAGAAGTTGAGAGAACAATGGCCCGATTTTGTACAATACAAGCAATCTGATAAAGCAAAGGCAAAGTCGGTAAAGAACACGTTAAATGCTGCCCAAAAGAAATACCATCATAAAATGGGGACAGGTGGCTACAAGAGTGTCGTCCCTAAGTGGGAAACTATGGAGAAGAAAATGAGGGCTAGAGGAGTCACTCTTGGTACAGATGGATGGCCCGAGAGGTCAAAGCATTGGTGGTACGGGCACGGGGGATCGTTGGACCCAGAAACAGGGAAGACATTATTCCATGAAAAAATTCTAAAACCCTCCCAAGACCTTGTTCAAGCAATGAACGATGCTCAATTGGGATTGTTCCGTCCCGAGAGAGAGCACGACGAGCTGACACGCGCCCTAGGGAATCCTGAAAAGGGAGGACGAACACGAGGCAAAGGCGCCAGTGTCTCGTGGAAGAAAGGGTTTCCTTAGTACGATGCCAGTTATAGAAGCCGTCAGAGAAAGAAGGACCAGGAGACAGACCGGATCTCCAGGGTAGAGCAGGACCTAGCTGATCTGAAGAACCTCATGCAAGAAATTAGACAAAGGCCGTCGTCGTCAACTCACCCGCAGGCTGATGATCCTGCATTGGATCTTAGCCAGCGAAGAAGCAGCGTGGCTTCCACGGAGGTCCGGGCTGATGATCAAGCACTGCTAGATGATGCACCGGCTCCTCACTACCCCGTGGATGATGTTAGAGAGATGGCACAATGTGAGCTACATCAGCCAATGAACAACATGTCCTTCAAGGTGGCGATCGGCACTGCTTTACCTTGTCTACCTGTAACACTCCACCATTCACTTCCGGTTCCATCAAGCTATGCTCGTGTCACGGTGGAAGACATAGTGGAGGATTTTGCGGACCTAGAGATTGAAATCGCTACGCCTGAAGGCCTTACGAAACTAGGAGATGTCAAGTGCAACATCATTCTATGGAAGAAGAAGTACATCAAGTTTCCAGGATCGGTGCCAAGGCCACCGACTCTGAGGAATCCAAGTCCACCCCGCATAGAATATCGTCAAACTCCAAGTCTACCCCAACCCGATTATCGTCAACCTCCAAGTCCAGCCCGCCCCGCTGACGATCACCGCAGCAGGAGTACATCAACTCGATCTCCGCCTCCGTGCAATACTCGATCTCCGCCTCCACCTCCGTGCAATACTACTACCTCGTCGAAGAAACGGAATTTCGACGCTCCCCCGCGCCCCACATCGAAGAAAGGTCAAACGGCGAAGATAGTCGACATCCCGCCGGCTCTTCCAAAGAGACCTTATGACAAGACCGATGAGGAAACTAACTCGGATGTGGCTGCCCAAGTTAAGGCGCATTTTGCACCCAAAAAGCCTAAGCCAAAGCCGGTATATGATGAAAAAACCAAAAAGTGGGCTAAGTCCTTTCTTGAGCAATCATCCCAGATATCGATGAATCTGGAATCAGACTATGACCAGGAGATTATTAAGCAAGCACAGAATAAAAAATCACAAGTGCAAAAAGCGGGAAGCAAGTTGCCCAGCTCGGAGCACAGAAGAATCAATCGGTCGCCCCGCTCAAAGTCATTTCAGACCTCGACAAGGCCTTCAGAGCTGAAATGGATATGGACATGCAAATAATGGACCCCAGAGCCCGTAATAATGCTGCACTAATGGGAATCACTGTATCGCAGGCCAAAGCACTTGCTACCGAAGCAAAAAAAGTCTCTTGGTCAATATTTAGGCTATGAATATACGCCAGTGGGTCAGATAGTACGGAAGTATGTCCAAGGGGAGCCTCTAGTCAGTAATGAGGAGCTCGCGCGTCTATCCACACATATGCGAAATCTGCACGAATGGTACATGTCGCAAGCAGAATAAAGCATCAGAAAGATTGGTTTCCAGTGGACGTTAGAAAGGAGCATCACTTCAAACCATACTCGATACAAGTTCAAATGACCGAACTGTTTCAGTTATACAACCAGCGCGCCCTCGACAAATCTATCATTGATTGCTACTGTCTATAAGTGATTTATTTCTATAATTAAGTTTGTAGCTCAGCTCGTTCATTGTATTTAATATATTATCCTAACTATATATCCTTTTGTATGATATTATATTCTGTATAATGAAGATGCTTGAATGCAAAAGAGCTAGAAGATACGACATTGGGTTCATTGACCCATATATCGTTAATGAATATACGTTAAAGAATCATCCCAAGGACGTGGAGGAAGACATGTGCAGGTTCTTAACCGAGAATAATTTTGTTAAGAAAATATTATTTCCTTACAACTTCAAGTGAGTGTTTATATCTTGTAAACATTTTATTTTTGCTTACTCGATGAGCTATGCATGTATGCTTATGTAAACGTCTGTAGATTCCGCTGGATCTTGCTAAATATTCAAGTTGACAAGTCCCTAGTTGAAGTCCATGACTCATTAAGTTGGGACCAAGAGCAGTGGCGTGACATGAAAGCAATGCTTCATAAGTAATTTCAATCATTATCGCATTATATCGGCATCTTTCATTCATTTCCTGATATCAAGTAACTAATAACTTCTTTGTTCATTTTCTTTGCCGAGCAGGTGTTGGACACGGTTCAGATAGAAAATACCAGTTCCATTCAAAAAGGAGCTAACTTCTAAAATGGTGAAGAGTTTATAGCAGCCACCGGGAACTCATTTATGTGGATACTACGTCTACGAGTACATCCGCGAGTTGACCAGTGAGTGAAAAGTTGACTCACATTATATTTATGGTTTGCGGGAGAAACTAGAGCCAGACCAGCGCATAAGAGCAATTCAAAAGGAGCTGGCGGGATTTATGATGAAGGAAGTCCTTGATGTACATGGAGAGCATTATGCGGATGACGTGGAAATCGATTTGCCTTATTGATCTCCATGTAGCTGATATGATATATATATTCATCAATGATCATGTAATTTCAAAACATTTTTTCCTTTTGATATATATATTATTAATGTATGCTTGCAAGAGATCGATTAATTATATAGATGCATCAACGTATATTGTTTATGTACTAGCGTAGAATATGTGTACTTAAATATATGTTTGAAATTATAGTGAAACACAAAACAAAAAAGGAACGAAATGACAAAAAAAAAGAAAATACACAATCTCTGCCGCGGCAGAGAAACACACAATTCTCTGCCGTGGCAGGAAACCTTATAGTCCCGAGTGGTGTTACGGCCCAGGACTATAGAGTTTTCGCCCCCCGCGGCGCTGAAACAGCCACGTGATTGTTATCAGTCGCGGCCGTAGCGAGCCGGAACTAGAGGGGAGCCTCTAGTCCCGTTTTCATAGTCCCGGTTTCAAAACCGAGACTAGAGCCAATTACAGCTCATAACCGGAGGACCTTTTTCCACCGGTAAAAAACCGTAATCGCTCTCGACGTCGTCCATTTTTGTAGCTACCTAAGATACTCAGACGTATGCACATATACTTGCAGAGTTGCAGTCTTGTAAAGCCCGCTCTCCGTTCAAGCTTGGTCCGGCTTATTTTTGTAAGTCTTTCTTGGTTTTGCCGCGCCCCGAGCTTATCAGCTTGTACTGTACAAATTTATTTACTCGGATGGGATCATAGCAGACAGCGTCTCGTCTTTATATACTCCGTCCACTTCATCAGCTTTGCCTGCACGGAATTGTGGGCGCAACACGATGGAGGCCAGACAAGGGACATACGTGTCGGATCCCGACATGGAGAAGCAGCAGCCGCTGCTGCTGCCGCTGCCCGCGGCGGCAGACCACGAGACGCCGTCGGTCTGCTGCAAGGCCAAGGGCTGCTCCTGCGCGTCGCCCACGGCGGCGCGGACGCTTGCGCTGGTCGTCCTCGCCGCCGGCGCCCTGTTCGCGGCGCAGCTGGCGGCGCGGGAGGAGTACCTCCTCCTGGCCGTGTCGGCGTCGCAGCTGGTGAGCTTCGTCGTGCTCACGTCGCTGCTGGCGCTGTGCGCGCTCCCGGACGTGGAGGAGGAGAAGGACGGCGCGCCACGGCGGCGGCTTGCGTGGGCGCGCGCCGCGGGCGGGCAGGTGCTGCTGTGGTCGTTCTCCATGGCGCTGCTGGTGAGCATGGCGCTGTGGGTGGCGGGGAACTCGCCGGTCGCCGTCGGGGCGGCGCTGTTCGGGCTGGCGCTTGCCGTCGTGTTCGCCTGCTACGCCGAGCTCGTGCACTCCCTGTGGCCTGACGCGTGACACCGTTTGCATATCTTGCTAGCTAGCTGGGCTGGGCTTTCCCAGTGTATCAAGCGTAATATACAAGCCCTTCAGCATTGGATTGGGCTGGTGTGCTAGTCAGTACAATTTTAGCCCTTGGGTCGGGCCCGCGTGCTAGTCAGTACAACATGAGTCCTGTTTATTTCCCTAGAAAAAAAAGATTGAGGCATGTTTTCCCCTACTCATGTGGAAAATGAATTCTCCCTAAAAGCGAAGCGGGGAAAATTAAGCGATTCTTATAAATACTCCTTCCGTTTAGAAATATAAGATGTTTTAGGTTTATGAAACAGATGTATCTAGACACCTTTTAGTGTATAGGTTCAAATAAATCTAGACACTAAAAGGTGTCTAGATACATCTCCTTCACAAACTTAAAACGTCTTATATTTCCAAACGGAGGGAATATGTGCGGAATTCCTGGGAATCACCATTTTCCAATATTACATGAAGCTAAAGCTAGGGGAAAGAAGCAAACCAACCTGTGGTTGGGTGGCTAGGAGGATGGTTGAACCCCCAGCCCACCAGAGTTCAAACCCCAGGTTTGACACTGCGTGTTGCATAAAAGGCGGAATATTCTTTCAGTGGGAGGCGACGTTCCCGTCGACAGCGAGGCGTCTATAATGACTTCGTCAATCTCAAGACCCGATCCGCCGACTCAGTCTTTCGGAGGAGCTCATAGGGGTAGGGTGTGCGTGTGTGCGTTCATAAGGATGGGTGCATGTACGTGTTGTGAGCGTCTTAGATTGTACCGTGTTTCTCAAAAAAAAAAGCTAGGGGAAAGAAAGCTACATAAACAAACAAGCATAGCCGTGCATACGGGAAACACCGGAGGTTCTAAGTTATGATCTGTCATAGGTTCTCACATCATCACTTTATGTTTCCATCGAGACTAGGCGTCCCTTTTTTTTTTGTACTCGGTGTGTTTCTCCTATTTTTTTTTCTAGATGGATCAAAATAAGAGATGAATATGACATATGGGCCCATCTAGTCAGTGAGACAATGGGAATTCCCGGTGCGTCAAACAGACACATGATTTGATTAAGACTGTCATTGAATAGTTAAGGTACGAACGACTGGGATTCTATTTTGAGATTTAAACAGCCAAACCTTTACGAGTTGAGATTTTGAAATGGAGTTTTTCAATATAAAACCCAAGATCCAACTTGCACGACACGAAGATATGTAAAGTGAGGTGTATCCGATCTCCAAGATGTTTGCGTCAGTTTTTCTACCAGTATAATGTTCCAATTAGCAGAGATAAGACAAAAGACAGGCCCCACAGTTCAGTCGCCCATGGTTGATCCCTCCCAGGAAGCAATGTCATCGTACTCTTCTTCTTTGCTCCCAAGTAACGGACATGCAGTATTATTATACGGATTTATTATATCATAACCGACTAGTAGCTAAAGAAACAGTAGAATATTCCAGTCCATATCCGGCTACCGCCCAACTGACCAACGGACCCCACTAGCAACAGCAAACCGCAGTCTCCCACCCGGACAACCCGGAAATTACACACGCCGAACCCCACCGAGAAAAAACGTGATCTGTCCCGCATGCAACACGCAACGCAGTTGCCTCCTTTCACCGACGAGTGGGCCCCTCGGACCAACGAGGACCTTCACGTGATTACCCGGGACTCAACGTGAAAATATGGAAACTTTTCCCTCAGCCTTCCCCTCGAAGCCTCGAAGGCAACGGAAGGCTCGATAAATCGGGGCCTGAAGCGGCGATCCTCTTCTTCCCCATCAGACCACCCCAGCCCCCACACAAACCCCACTGCCACCGCCGACGCACTGCATCCTCCTCCTCCCGCTCCGAAACTCCTCTCGTCTAGTGCCTCCGGTCGCTTCGCCCCAGGGTTCCGGCAGCTCCATCCGCCGCCGCGGACTCGCGGCGCGATGTCTCGACGGAACTTCACGCCGTCGGTCCACGGGTTCGGGCTGCCGGCCCGCGACGACGCCCGGGATCTCGTCATCAAGGTAGTTCTCTTCTCCCGTGCCCTGGCGCTCGTACGTGGTATGTTCCGATGTTCGATCGGGGAGGATTAGGTGGGGAGTGCCGCGTGTTTTTTCCCCTTATTATTGCCGCTCGTGTAGGGTTTGGGGTTTTCCTAGTCACTCAGGAGCCTTGGGTGGGGTTTTGCGGATTGCTAGTTTTTTCAGCGATCCGGGCGGTGCTTGTGGTAGTATTGTTTATTTTGTTAAGAGTAATAATTTCTGTTATATGCCGCGATGGTTTCCTGTTCTGGCATCGGGGACTTCTCCCCCTCTGTTTCGATTCGAGATGAGGGTGTGGTCGGGTGCAGATGGGATTTTGTGTTGCATCTACCTGTAGAAATTATGGACTTTTCTTATCTAAGTATGTATTGTAAGATGAGATTGTTTTGATCTGTCGCCATTGTAAAAGCGTGGGCAGATATTTCTGTGAAGTGTAGTTTGCCATGATGTATCCTGACACAGATTACTGTAGGCCTATTTCTGCCAGTAGTGACATACTTCGCTGTTCCGTATCTGATAGTAGACTACCTTTGATCTGCGGTTCAGAAGTTACTGCCGATTTCCGATGAGTTGTTGTGTAGGGAATTTTATAGCATGGAGGGGGGTATCTTTGCCTCCGTGTGCCATCGACATGCATACTTAGTTATCTTATAAAACTATGCTTGCTGTGGTAGTGTGACTTTCCAAGTGTATCGTCTTCCATCATAATAAAATATAGGATGCTTTTCCTAGGCAAATAATTTCTCTCTGTCACTGAGGAGTTTGGGTGGGGTTTTGGGTTGCTAGTTTTTTCAGCGATCTGGGCGGTGCTTGTGGTATTGCTTATTTTCTTGAGCGTAATATTTTCTGTTGTAATACCATGATGGTTTCCGATACTGGGAAACGATGGTTCCTGGTAATGGCACCAGGGATCTTTCCCCCCTCGTTTGAGATGGGGGTGTAGCGACCAGTCCATCTACTGTTGAAAGTAGCATGGATCTTGCTTATTGATGGGTGTATCTGAGAACAGATTGCTCAGATCTATAGTCATTGTAAAAGCATGGGCGAAATGGGTTTGCGGTGACTGTTCCAAATTCAGACTACTGTATGCCTATTTCTGCCAGTAGTAAGATACTTCGTATTTGTATTTGGTAGTAGAGTACCTTGATGTACGTTTAGACCGATGAGTTGTTGTGTAGGGAATTATAGAATGGAAGGGATACTTAGTTATCTTAGCTGTGTGGTAGTGTGACTTCCCACGTATCATCTTCCAACATAACGAAATACAGGAACAACTCACCCTGTTTACCTCCTCCACTTATAGGAGTGCTCTCAAGCAATAGTATGTATTTTAGTCCTATATTTTTCTTGTGGCTGTTCCATTTACCTCTGGTTGATGTTTCAGGTCAAGTATGGTGGCACTCTCAAGCGATTCAACGCTTGTGTGAATGGTTCACACTTCGATCATAATCTTGATGCCCTTCGGTCAAAGATTGCAAATGCTTTTAAGTTCAGCCCCAATGATGAATTTGTTCTCTCATATACTGATGATGATGGGGATATCGTCCTGCTGGATGATGATGACGATTTGCGTGATGCTGCTATTAATCAGAAGCTAAACCCTCTTAGGATTTATGTTCAGTTGAACAGCACTAGTGCAGGGGCCAAGCAGCAGGCCTCAGATTCCAGATCTCCGATGTCAGCTATGGAAGAGCAACTAGCTCAGGTGAAATTAGCTATTGATGATGCGTTGAAGTTTGTACCAGAGCAAGTTCCTGCGGTCCTTGCAAAACTATCACATGAACTGCGTTCTAAAGCTGCATCATCGGCATCACCATTGGCTGAGTTCCTGGATCGAATCGCTAAACTGATAACATCCAGGAGCAGCGCTCAACCTACCAGTGGTCTTATGGACAGTTCATCCGGCTCCCCCAGTGATCATCTACAACATTTGAAAAACTTGCTCATTAACAATCGTTTATCTGGATCTGCAACTGTTTCAGGTTCACATGACATGCAATCCTCTAAAGCACTTGGTCTTAAGAGTGTGCTAGCTGAGGAAACCAAATCTCAAGTTGGGCAGGCACCAGGATATACTTCAATTGAGAATCCATCTGTTTTAGGTAGTTCTGGTGGAAAATTGATCTACCGTCGCAAAAAAAGAACTGATGCCCAAAGTAAGGTGAAATCACATGCCCAAATTAGGGGAAAATCTGTCATATCTTCTTCGGCACCACCTCTTCCTTACATGGCTCATGGTCTTCCTACTCAAGAACGGAACATGTACATGCCCTTTGGGTCTTATGGAAGAAGCAATGGTGATTTGCTTTCAGCAGCCCCTCCACCCAGTGGCCCTCAGCACTCCCCGATTCCGACCCATGAATCTAATGGGAAGATCAATGATGATTTGCGTTCAATGTACTGTCCAGTTTCGACCGCTGAATCTAATGGAAAGATCAATGGTGAGCATTCAGTATTCGCTCCGCCTAGAGGACCTGTGTACGGTCCAAGTACAACCCCTGGATGGAATGGAAAGATCAATGGTGGTTCGCAGACAACATTCCCACCTCCACCTGCCTATGACCACAATCCATTTAAGTCCAGTATGCATCCATATGGGTTCTATCAAGACACCAACGCACTTGGTTCATACGGTTTTGCCAGTAGCACTTATGGTAGCATCCCACAGCCGACAGTTCATAAATGGGTAGAATGTGATGGCTGCGGGGTAGCACCTATTGTTGGGTCTCGCTACAAGTCCATTGTGTAAGTATTTCGGTTTCAGTTGAACTCTTAATTGTGTTCTGGAAGATGTTCTCCTAACATGCTTTATTCTTTGCTGGCAGTAAAGACGACTATGATTTATGTAGTGTATGTTTCTCTCTTGCTGGCAATGAGGCTGAATATACCAGAATGGACAAGCCAATGTCAGTAAGCGAAAGATTGAGGGGGTTTGATAAGGTGACCATATCTGCTTGTTCGTACTCATTGGATAAATCAAGTGAGGTGGTTGCATAATGATTTCAACTTGCTTTATTCTCAGAACTCAGGGCTCCAGCTTGACTGCCGCTTCATCAAGGATCTCACTGTCCCTGATGGAACAGTAATGGCGCCATCAACTTCATTTCGCAAGATTTGGTGCATGCGTAACAGTGGATCTACCGCGTGGCCTTTTGGGACCCAGCTTACTTGGATCGGTGGAGATCAGTTTGCTCGCCAGAGCTCGTGAAATTAGAGGTACCTACTAACAACTCTGTACATTAAATTAATTTCTTAATTAGCTGTGAATGTGAGATAGCATGGATGCATCTCAGAACACTAGAAAGATTTAACTTCCTTTTGAACTTCTCAGATTTCGCAGTTTGGGTTTCCTGTGGGTGGAGAAACCGATGTTTGTGTAGATTTTGTTGCGCCTGCGAAACCTGGCAGGTACATATCGTACTGGAGATTGACATCGCCGGATCTACAGACGTTTGGTCAGCGAGTTTGGGTTCTTATTCAGGTTTTTACTCAGCCCCTACTTGGTCCTGTTCTCATCTTTCTTGGTACTTCTTTTCTTACAATTGTTTGCATTCTGAATTCGTGTGCAGGTGGAACAGCCTGTTCAAACCAGCAAGAATGATACTTCTGCAATAAACTTGAACTTGCCTGCAGACTGCAACCCCATAACATCAAAGCTTTTCATGGTATAGCCTCATTAGACCGCTGAGTTCACTTTTGCCAGTGGCTATATCTTTTTTTTTAATCTGATCATTTGCATGCTATACCCATATATGCAGGTGGACCAGCCTGTCCAGAACAGTGGCAATAAGCAAACTGCTGCGATGAACTTGAACTTGCCTGCTGCAGAAGGCAGCACCACAACATGTACAGATTCTGCATCAGACTCTGACAAGGCCGATGAAGAAAAGATCAACTACAGTGACGTTGTTCACATAATTAGATCCAGCATACACAAGGGATCCAAAGCTGTTGGAAGTGTTGTGCCCTGTGCACCTCCAGGAGTTGTAGCGATGCCCATCACTCCTCACACTTCATCCACTGGAGCTGTAGTGATGCCCGCTGATGTGCCTGCACCTGAAGCCGCACCACTCAGTGTGCCGGCGCCTGTACCTGCAGCTGCTCCTGTCAACTCACGTGACACTCCTGTTAGCGTACCTGCTTCACCTTCACCTGATGAAGTCTTCAGCGCCATGGAGGAAAAGCTTCTGAGAGAGCTGGCAGGGATGGGGTTCAGGCAGGTTGACCTGAACAAGGAGGTGCTTAGGGAGAATGAGTATGACCTCCAGAAGTCCGTTGACGATCTGTGTGGCTTCCACGAGTGGGATCCACTCCTTGTGGAGCTGAAAGAACTGGTACCTACCAATCCTCATCCTGTGCACGCCATTCCAGCAAAAGATCTCTTTTAACATAGGGCCTTTCTTAACTCTTATCCCTTTAGGGTTTTGATGATGACGCAGATATGAAGGAGGTGCTCATGAAGGACGACGGAGGAAGCAGCATCATGAAGCATGTGTCGATGAATCTTCTGTCCAGGGAGAAGGACCAGTGATGGCCTCCTGCGTTCATCTGTTGCAGCGCTGCTGCCTAGTAGTAAACCTAGTATGGATAAGTAGTGATGCGTGAATAAACTTAGACGAACTGAAGTGTGATGCTGCATAATGTAGTGGTACGGTAGTAGTAGCAGCCAGCAGCACCATAGTCTGGTGTTCCTGTGAGACATGTCTTGTGGTGCATCGTGGGTGTTTCCGTTTGTGTATGCACTAGTGTGGTTTTTAAGTCTATGCAGTGATATGTTCATATTTGTTGTTGCTATGTTCCTCGATGATTAGCGGATAACTCTGGACTCGGCTGATTTTATCTCAGCGACAGCATTGAGTTGCTGAACATACTTGTACCATCGGATATGATGTCTACTGCTTGTTTCTTTTGTGGCTGGCTGTCCGTCTCTGTGCCGGATAAGCCCATACCGTAGTCTTCAACCTTCTATGAAGGTACGACTATCAAACAGTGCAAGCAAGAGTACACTTATGTGGAAATATTGCCATCTCAATATGATTATGTGTCAATCATGAGAGTTTGCTCTCACGGGAAGCCAAGGATCAATTTAGCCTAAATATGTCATAATTAACACCTCAAAACATAGACATGTACTGCCTCTGTCAGCCGAGAGAGTACTTCTAACTTTTGTGGAAGTCAAACATTTTTATGTTTGACCGTGTTTATATAAAAACACATCAAGATTTGTGTCATCAAAATAGTATCATTAGATTCATGGCAGAAATATATTTTCACCATATAGCTATCAAGTTTCATAAATATTGTTATAATTTTTGTGTGAACTTGGTTGAAGTTTAAGATAGGTTGTTGAAAGAAAACTTGAAGTACACTCTTTCATGGACATAATGGGTAGTACTATGTGTAGCCTCGAGGAGCCAGACATACTATGCCAATTTCTAAAACTCTGGGAAATGCGTTTTTCACTTTTAAAAAGGCAATGGCTTGTTAGCTTCTTTTTTCCGGGGAACAACCTGTTTATTTAGCAACTTTTAGCATGAAAGCTTCAACACTTGGATTCTTCATCATATGCATCACTTCATCCTTGGTTAATGGTCATAGTTGCACCCCCTAAGAGAGCTAAGGTCATCACGGATGACAACACAAACCTCGTCGCCATATGGTGAGGACAAGATTATTGCGGTGGAGAGGCATCAAGTGCAACAACCAGACTTACCTTGTCGTCAAGCACATTCGTAATCCAAACCCAAAATTATACCATCCATGTAGTGTCTGAGCTTGAACGACATCGTAAAATAAGCTAAAAGGAATTGAAGGGCCAAACTGAAGTATTCTTTCAAATGCATGGTAAAAGAAGTGTTAAAAATGAGAGGAGGGGGGGGGGGGCGATGGCCCCCCTTAGGTCCAACTAATCTCCCACACTACTTCCATGTCCCTAAAACACATGGACCTTACCATGAATTATTTTCTAGGGACAAACTTGAAATTCCTAATTTATTGGGTTGCGTGGGGAACTTGAGATATTTGAACCTCTCTGGCATACCATTCACCGGCAGAGTGCCTTCTCGGCTTGGTAATCTGTCTAAGTTGCAGTATTTCATATTGACCAGTTTGATGCTTTTGATTATGGTATGTAATCAACATAAATTACCTTGTTAAATAATCCGTCTAACCTAAAGTACGTAGGCATGAGTGATGTAACACCCTCAGAATCGACCCTATGCAAGTTTTAGCGGAGCCCGCCAAACCCGCATAGAAACGATTCAAAGGTTCCCACCAGGCACTTTCGTGCGGGTGGAAAACGAAGTAATAACATTACACAACAGTCCTCGATGGGACCCACAGAACAGATATATATAACAGCGACTCAAAGAGTCAAGAATACAGATATACAATACAAAGATCCAAATCACCTTGAAAACGATAGAGCGTCCGGCTACGGACAAGATGCAAATGGGGCTAAGAGCCCTGAAGAATAACCAATGGCGTCCATAACCCTGCCCAGGCCAAGCCGGAAGGGTAACCCTGCTAACGACGTCGAAACCTGCTAAAACAAAAGGGGTGCCGACAAGGGCAAAGGAAAAAGGAGGAGCGTCAGTACTGAGGCCAGTACACGGCGAGACTAGAATTCGGCGGTCCTCGCCTACATAGGTATGGTGGACTGAAGCGGCAGCGGCAGCATGCACTGAACAAACTATAGAGACTCGATACAACTGGAGGCTATTAGAGAGGGGTAAGAAAGACCTATCCGGAACCAACCTGATACTAACACCAAACAATCCCATCCTGGTATTTCCCCTCGAGACCAAACGAGGAAGTCAACCGAGGAACTCACACAGTTGGCAGTTTTACTTATTCAGTTATAGTTGCAGCAATTACTAGTCAAGTATAGATAATCATCCTGATAAAATAAGCAGTGGGCCGTTTTAGTTAACCATTCCGTTGTAGTTGTGACACTTACTAGTCAGATACATTTAGCATGAGATATCCCAAAACCCAGCAGTTGTTGGTACTTTTATTTAGCCATTACGTTGCAGTGAAGCTGATTACTAATCACATCAGATACAAGTCAATTTATAACAGTAAACTTTAGTTATAGTTGTCTATGATCAAGCACTGTGCTCCAAGTCGTCCATAACCGCGGACACGGCTTCTCGAAAAGATTTAACCCTGCAGGGGTGCACCAAAGTATCCACACGCACTTCGACCCTTTTTGCCAGATCAGTTAACATACACCCATCGGTATGTCGGCGGGGCCTAAGTCATGACGTTTCCCAGACCCAAAGCAAGCACGGGGGGCCACCCCACTAAGTATACCCGCAACAAAGTCGGCCGGTCTCCGAGACGGACTCAGGGTTTGCGACAGTGGCTGTAAACGACAGCAAATCCCAAAACTAGGACTGTCGATACCGCGAAAACACTCCGCTTCCAAAACAGTACAGCGTGCTCCTCACACAATCGTAAATAAAGCAGTAAAGCATGGCATAGGTACAGGATAGTAAATAAAACCCCAAACTACTTATGTCCCCCAGTACAGTACTTTGAAATCAGGTACTAAATCGATGGGGGGCCCATATCTCCCCACATGTGGTTAGCGCGCTCGATCTCGGAACAGGTGTCAAGAACTCGGGGTCCTACGGGACACAAGTGGACGGTTAACAACCAAATAACATCTATTGCCCACCTGTGCCTCTGCTTACCTAATCCAATTTTAGTTGTTAAACAGTAATTAAAGTGAGCAATAAATAAAGCCATGGTCTTCTCCAACATTGAACATGCGGCAATTCTCCAACAACTGTGGTACTGGACGACACGCAACAACACTTGAGCAAGCGACTACGACGCGCGGGTCCAACTATCTACCAAACAACAGGTAATAGGATGTGTCCAAGGCAATATAAGGCTGCAAGGGATATCACGGGTACGAAAGCTAGAGCATCGCAACACAGATAGCAATAGATCAACAGGAGGGAATAAATACTGTAAAAGTAAGATAGGTAGAAAGGGGAAGATGCTCGCCTGAAAACATTGCCGAAGGTTCAACCGAAGATCGGGTCGACACTCGCATCAACTCAACGGCCTTATCCGCGAAGAACCAAAACACTAGAATAAACACCGAATGCAATATTTAATACTACGGCAAAAAGATCGGGCATGATGCATGTATGATGTATGACATGGCAAAGGTGCAATGCAATTAGGTCATATTAAGCGGAACCGGGGTCCCGACAATTAATTAAACGGTTCAAGTTATTTAGAACCCCGCAATTTAAATGTTGTCTTAACATGGCAAAAATAAGTTACCGGTTCGCTACACAAATTTAAATGGGGCCATTATGAGACTGGATTTGCCCGCATATGGGCCCCATATTTAATTATGAGGTGAATCAGCATAAGGCCCCCAAACCACATGATAATATGCATGCAAGATGAATGATTAATATGCAACAGGTTTTTTTTATATTTATCATTTATAAAATAGGGCTCGGGAAAGGGTTCATACATTAGGGTCGAAGATCTTGGTTAGGGTTCGACGGGGTCCGGGGTCGGGGTTCAGGGTTCGACGGGATCGTTCTCGGACAACTGAGGTAGATCTTGGCGCATCCGCGGTCTTCGGTTCATGTCGACGGTCGTGGCGTTCAAGGGAAGAACTTGGCGTTCCGGGACGACGGACTTGGCGTTCCGCGGTGAAGTGCTTGTCGTTCAGGTGGCGATCTTGGCGTCAGGGTTCGGGTGCGGTTCTCGGCGAACTGGTCGGTTCCCTGTTGAAGGCCTTGGCGCTTCGGGTCGGTCTTCGGTTCGGGGCCTCAGGGTCTTGGGGTTCGCGTCCGTGTGGCGATCTTGTCGTTCCGTGTAGGCGTTCTCGAGGTCGATGGCGAACTTGTCCGGTACCGGGGTTCTTCGGAGATCTTGGCGCGGCACCGGTTACGGAGTCGGCCTTCGAATCCGTGTGGGTGAACTTGGCATTCCGACTCCAATGTCGAGGACGTACTTGACACGGCGTCGATCTCGTGGTTCCGTTGTCATCGACGGACTTGTATTAGCACAGGGTCTTCGGGCCGATCTTGGCTTGCACCTCTCGGATAATGCTAGCTCTTGCACAAACACGCCCCACGAGCACACACCGTGCTAGAGGACATGCGGCTCGGGGCACTGTGGGGAGGCTGAGGACGCGCGATGCAGCAAAGCCTCGCAGCGACGATGCCGACGAGGCGGAAGACGCTGCGCAAGGCCCGGCGATGAGGGGACCCACTAGGCAGAGGTAGGAGGCGCCGTGGACGGCAGAGGGCGGAGGTCGGGGTGCAGAGGCGGGCCGCGGAGCTGGCGGGCCAGGGTCGGCGAGATGCGGGCGGGCTCCGGTGAGGAACGCGACGCGGGGCTGGCGTGGCCCGCGAGGCGAGGGCGTCGGCGAGGTGAGGGGCAGAGGACGCGGCGGCGGGGAGGTGCTCGGCCGTGGGCTCGAGGAGGCGAGCTCGGGCGTTGGCCGGCGGGGAGCAGCTCGGGCGAGGCGAGGATGGGCCGGAGGCGGCGCGCCGAGGCTGGAGGAGGCGTGCCGGGGCGGCTCCTGGGTGGCGGCAGCAGAGGGAGAAGGGGAGGCGGCGCCTGCAGGCGGGGAGGAGAACGGCGACGAGGCCAGGAGAGGAGGGGAGGCGGTTGGCGGGGAAGGAGGGCGGCCGGAGGGGGAGCCGGAGGCGGCAGGGCGCGTCGTGGGGGAGGCGGAGGAGGGGGGTGACCGGCGAGGAGGACGGAGGAGCGGCTCGGGCCGGCGAGCACGGGGTCAGGCGGCGAGGTGGTGGAGCGGGAGAGGGATGGACGGCGCGCCGGAGGGTGGCGGTCGGAGGAGTCCGGCGCGACGGCGGGACCGCGCGGCCGGGCGCCGGGGAGAGGGGAGGGCGGTGGAGAGGTGTAACACCCTCAGAATCGGCCCTATGCAAGTTTTAGCGAAACCCGCCAAACCCGCATAGAAACGATTCGAAGGTGCCCACCAGGCACTTGCGTGCGGGTGGAAAACGAAGTAATAACATTACACAACAGTCCTCGATGGGACCCACAGAACAGATATATATACAGCAGCGACTCAATGAGTCAAGAATACAGATATAAAGTACAAAGTTCCAAATCACCTTGAAAATGATACAGCGTCCGGCTACGGACAAGATGCAAATGGGGCTAAGAGCCCTGAAGAATAACCAATGGCGTCCATAACCCTGCCCAGGCCAAGCCGGAAGGGTAACCCTGCTAACGGCGTCGATCTCAAAACCTGCTTAAACAAAAGGGGTGCCGACAAAGGGCAAAGGAAAAAGAGGAGCGTCAGTACTGAGGCCAGTACACGGCGAGGCTAGAATTCGGCGGTCCTCGCCTACATAGGTATGGTGGACTGAAGCGGCAGCGGTAGCATGCACTAAACCACCTATAGAGACTCGATACAACTGGCGGCTATCAGAGAGGGGTAGGGAAGACCTATTCGGATCCAACCTGATGCTATCATCAAACAAACCCATCCTGGCGTTTCCCCCTCGAGACCGACGAGGAAGTCAACCGAGGAACTCACACGGTTGGCAGTTTTACTTATTCAGTTATAGTTGCGGCACTTTACTAGTCAGGTTTAGACAATCGTCCTGATAAAGTAAGCAGTGGGCACTTTTAGTTAACCATTCCGTTATAGTGGCATCACTTACTAGTCAGATACAATTAGCATGAGATAACCTCAAAACCCAGCAGTTGTTGGTACTTTTACTTAGCCATTCCGTTGTAGTGAAACTGATTACTAGTCAAATCGGATACAAGTCAATTTATAACAGTAAACTTTAGTTATAGTTGTCTATGATCGAGACCTGTGCTCCAAGTCGTCCATAACCGCGGACACGGCTTCTCGAAAAGATTAAACCCTGCAGGGGTGCACCAAAGTATCCACAGGCACTTCGACCCTTTTTGCCAGATCAGTTAACATACACCCATCGGTATGTCGGCGGGGCCTAAGTCACGACGTTCCCAGACCCAAAGCAAGTACATGGGGGCCACCCCACCAAGTCGACACCCGCAACGAAGTCGGCCGGTCTCCGAGACGGACTTAGGGTTTGGGTAGACGGCTATGAACGACAACAAATCCCCAAACGGGGACTGTCGACACCGCGAAAACGTGTCCCGATCCTAAACAGTACAGTGTGCTCCTCGCACAATCGTAAATAAAGCAGTAAAACATGGCATAAGTACAGGATCGTAAATAAAACCTCAAACTAGTTTGTGGCCCCCAGTACAATACTTTGAAATCAGGTAATAATCAATGGGGGGCCCATATCTCCCCACCTGTGGTTAGCGCGCTCGATCTCAGAACAGGTGTCAAGAACTCGGGGTCCTACGGGACACAAGTGGGCGGTCGGAAACCGAATATTATCTATCACCCACCGATGCCTCTGCTTACTTACTTCAATTTTAGTTGTTAAAAAGGAATTAAAGTGAACGATAAGTAAAACCATGATCATCTCCAAAATCAACATGCGGCAACACTCCAACAACTGTGGTACTGGAAGACACGCAACAGCACTTGAGCAAGCGACTACGACGCGCAAGTCCAACTATCTACCAAACAACAGGTAATAGGATGTGTCCAAGGCAATATAGGGCTGCACGGGATATCGCAGGTACGGGAACTAGAGCATCGCAAACACAGATAGCAAAAGATCAACATGAGGGAATAAATACTATAAAAGTAAGATAGGTAGAAAGGGGGAGATGCTCGCCTGAAACATTGTCGAAGGTTCAACCAAAGATCGGGGCGAAGCTCACATCAACTCAACAGCCTTATCCGCGAAGAAGCAAAACACTAGAAGAAACACCGGATGCAATATTTAATACTATGGCAAAATATCGGCATGCTTATGATATGATGCATGGCATGGCAAAGGTGCGATGCAATTAGGTCATATTAAGTGGAACCGGGGTCCCGACAATTAGTTAGATGGTTCTAGTTGTTTATCTACCCCGCAAATTAAATGTTGTTTTAGCATGGCAAAAGATAGCACCGGTTCGCTACACCAATTTAAATGAGGCCAAGATACGGCTAGATTTGCCCGCATATGGGCCCCATATTTAATTATTAGGTGAATCGGCATAAGGCCCCCAAAACCACAGACAATATGCATGCAAGATGAATGATTTAATGCAACAAGTTTTATATTTAGCATTTATAAAGTAGGGGCTCGGGAAAAGGTTCACACATTAGGGTTCGACGATCTTGGGGATCCGGGGGTTCGGGGTCGGTCTCAGGGTCCAGGGTTCGACGGGTTCGGTCTCGGCGGGCTCGTTCTCGGATACAGAGTAGATCTTGGCGTTCCGCGAAGAAGGACTTGGTTCGGCGCCGGGGGCGCATCGGGTTCTTCCTGGTCGGTGCCGTTCTTGTCGTCGCGAAGGCCTTGTCGGGTCGTCGTACCGGTCGGTCTTGGCGCTCGGGAAGGAGAACTTGGCTTCCGAGAGACGATACTGTCGCATCCGCGGTCGTCGGGTCGTGTCGACGGTCTTGTCGTTCGGGATTGAAGTGCTTGTCGTTTCAGTGGCGATCTTGGCGGTCATCGGGTCCGGGAGCGGTTCTCGGCGGCTGGGAAGAAGTACTTGTCGTATCCGGGTTCTCGGGCAGCAGATCCGGGAAGGAGAACTTGTCGTGTCGAGTGTTCAGCATTGCATCTTCGGTGACGGTGAGAACCGTCACATAACCGCGTGGCCTTCAGACAGCATCACACGGATTCTTTGGATGTTGCAAGAGTCGATGTAGCCACGATCACCACAATGCGACCTCGTTTAGGTCCACAACCAGTGCACTTCGTCAACATACATCGCAACATCACAGGAACGAAGACCCAACGGCAAGGATACGCGTGGCATGAGGTTGTCCTGGTCGTCTGGAAACGGACGGAAGGTTCGAGCCGAGGCGAGGTCGTCGTGGCGGCAGGGCAGCGGGAAGGCCGAGGGCGTGGGGTCGTCGGGCAGAGGCGAGGCTTCGCTGGAGGGAGCTCCTGCAGAGGCCCACCGGCGACTGCTGCAGCGCTTGGGGAAACTCCGACGAGGACCAGGCGGTGGCGAGCTCGGGGTCGGGGGTGCGGGACGATGCGGGGAGGTGGCGGAGGGAAGGCCGCGCGGCGGCGGCAGGGAGATGCGGGGCCGACGGGGTTCCGGCGAGGCGGCCTGCGCGAGGCGGGAGGGTCCGGCGAGGGGGGTGGCGCGTTGAGCAGAGAGGCCGACCGGCGTAACTCCCGGTGGCGGCGTCCTGCAGGCGTCGACGCAGCCGCGACATGGAGGTGCTCGGGGCGGCTCTTGCGGCTCTGCCCCGGAGGGGCGAGGGCGGTGGAGCGGAGAGAGGGGCGCGGTGGGGAAGAGCGGTCGGAGACGGGCGGCGCGGCGGTGAGAAGAACGGAAGGTCGGCGGCGCGGCGGTGAGAAAAGCGGAGCGGCCGGAGGCGGGGCTCGGGCGCGGTGGCGGGGAAGGCGAGGCGCCGGCGCGAGGCGGAGGAGCACGCGCGGGCGGCGGCGCTGGCCCGGGCCAGAGGAGGCGCAGCCGGTCGCGGAGGACGGCGCCGGAGAGGACGCAGGCGGGAGCGGCGAGCGGGGAAGAGAGCCAGGGCGGTGGATGCGCGCGGAGGCGGGAAGGCGGCTGCCGCGGCGGCGCGCCGGGGCGGGGAGCGAGGCAGGGAAGGGGAGGAGGAGGTGGCGTGAGCGGGGCGGACGGGGTGCGAGCGGGGGAGGGAGAAGAGAGGAGAGGGAGGGAGCGGCAGGTGGCGGTGGGACCCTGCCCAGGTGAGGCTGGTCGGGGGGCTGGGTGTGTGGTTCCAGGGTGGGGTCCAGGAGAGGGAGTAGCTGGCAGGTGGGGGGGCGCGGGCCCAGGGTGGCAGCGAGAGGGGTAGGGAGTGTCCAGGGGGAGCCGTGTGCTGGTGTGGTGTGTGTTGTGAGGGAGTGGGATGGGCTTAGTCTAGGTGGCAGCATGGGGTTGGGTAAGGGAGAGGGGTGGGGTGAGGTGGCACGAGGGGAGTGGTCGGGGTGAGGTGGCCGGTGGGTGTGGGTAGATAGGTTGGTAGCTTTAGGATTTAGAGGGGGATGATTAGGTGGACCGATTTAATTCCGGGGGTGGTCGTTCGGGTCGGGTCGGCCCGTTCGACTGCCCCCACTAAAAATACTTAAACATTTTATTTGTTTTAAACGGGCCGTTTGCAAACCGATAGCAGCCAAAACAAAATAATCTGGAGACCCGGGTTTTGCGTTTGAATTAAGATGGGGCGTTTGGAAAACAAATTAGGTTTTTCCGCAAATAGTTTTATGCAAACAAATGCAAGATGATGACGATGCTCAAATGCAATGTGGCATGATGACATGAGCATGCGGTCATGATGATGCAATGCACAAAAACAACGCGATTTTCTAGTAGTGGTTTTGCGGGATGCCACAATTCGACACCACTAACAAAGGATCTCGCCCTCGAGATCCGCCTCATGGTACCGGAAAGGAAGGTCGGCGATCTGAATCTTCTCGCTTCATGTAGATCCTCGCGACACCACTAACAAGAGGTCGTTGTCCGTGATCGTCGAGAGAACACTCCGGAAACAAAAGGTCGAAGGTAGAGGTATCAACAAATAAAGCCACCTCTAGCTTCCGTGGACGGAGTAAAATTGCTGGATCCACTGATTCGATGTACAAGAGCGAATGATAAGAGTAGTCGGATGGTGATCAGTCCATCGCGCACCCAAACCATTACCCTGCACACGAATAGGCGGATTATGCAACCAACTCTCGGAATTAGACTGAAGATCTCGACAAGCGAGGTTCAGAAACAAAGGGGTGATGCAGACTCTACATCGGATCTGGCGTAGATGATGGCGTCGTGTCGGAAAACACCGGAAGGCACAAACAAGGAACAAAGAATGGTACCGCAGTAGACAGATTCCTCAGGCAGCTTGAACATCGGATGATAGAGCACCGTTATCAGAGGAGGAAGCGAAACCCTGAAGGTACGACGGAACCCAACCACGATAAGTCCTGGACTCGAAGAAAGGGACGAGAGCGGATTCAAAACACGTAGAGGTAAGAGGAGAACAACAGAGGGGTAAGGAGTAAAATCAGACCTAATCAGAACTATCCAACCGATTTTGCAAAAATAGTTTTGACACTCTACTTCGGCAGTTAGCTAGGTTATCCTACAGGCTGGACTTGTGGGGTATCGCAACTGCTGAGCTCTGATACCACTCTGTAACACCCTCAGAATCGGCCCTATGCAAGTTTTAGCGAAACCCGCCAAACCCGCATAGAAACGATTCGAAGGTGCCCACCAGGCACTTGCGTGCGGGTGGAAAACGAAGTAATAACATTACACAACAGTCCTCGATGGGACCCACAGAACAGATATATATATACAGCAGCGACTCAATGAGTCAAGAATACAGATATAAAGTACAAAGTTCCAAATCACCTTGAAAATGATACAGCGTCCGGCTACGGACAAGATGCAAATGGGGCTAAGAGCCCTGAAGAATAACCAATGGCGTCCATAACCCTGCCCAGGCCAAGCCGGAAGGGTAACCCTGCTAACGGCGTCGATCTCAAAACCTTCTTAAACAAAAGGGGTGCCGACAAAGGGCAAAGGAAAAAGAGGAGCGTCAGTACTGAGGCCAGTACACGACGAGGCTAGAATTCGGCGGTCCTCGCCTACATAGGTATGGTGGACTGAAGCGGCAGCGGCAGCATGCACTAAACCACCTATAGAGACTCGATACAACTGGCGGCTATCAGAGAGGGGTAGGGAAGACCTATTCGGATCCAACCTGATGCTATCATCAAACAAACCCATCCTGGCGTTTCCCCCTCGAGACCGACGAGGAAGTCAACCGAGGAACTCACACGGTTGGCAGTTTTACTTATTCAGTTATAGTTGCGGCACTTTACTAGTCAGGTTTAGACAATCGTCCTGATAAAGTAAGCAGTGGGAACTTTTAGTTAACCATTCCGTTATAGTGGCAGAACTTACTAGTCAGATACAATTAGCATGAGATAACCTCAAAACCCAGCAGTTGTTGGTACTTTTACTTAGCCATTCCGTTGTAGTGAAACTGATTACTAGTCAAATCGGATACAAGTCAATTTATAACAGTAAACTTTAGTTATAGTTGTCTATGATCGAGACCTGTGCTCCAAGTCGTCCATAACCGCGGACACGGCTTCTCGAAAAGATTAAACCCTGCAGGGGTGCACCAAAGTATCCACAGGCACTTCGACCCTTTTTGCCAGATCAGTTAACATACACCCATCGGTATGTCGGCGGGGCCTAAGTCACGACGTTCCCAGACCCAAAGCAAGTACATGGGGGCCACCCCACCAAGTCGACACCCGCAACAAAGTCGGCCGGTCTCCGAGACGGACTTAGGGTTTGGGTAGACGGCTGTGAACGACAGCAAATCCCCAAACGGGGACTGTCGACACCGCGAAAACGTGTCCCGATCCTAAACAGTACAGTGTGCTCCTCGCACAATCGTAAATAAAGCAGTAAAACATGGCATAAGTACAGGATCGTAAATAAAACCTCAAACTAGTTTGTGGCCCCCAGTACAATACTTTGAAATCAGGTAATAATCAATGGGGAGCCCATATCTCCCCACCTGTGGTTAGCGCGCTCGATCTCAGAACAGGTGTCAAGAACTCGGGGTCCTACGGGACACAAGTGGGCGGTCGGAAACCAAATATTATCTATCACCCACCGATGCCTCTGCTTACTTACTTCAATTTTAGTTGTTAAACAGGAATTAAAGTGAACGATAAGTAAAACCATGATCATCTCCAAAATCAACATGCGGCAACACTCCAACAACTGTGGTACTGGACGACACGCAACAGCACTTGAGCAAGCGACTACGACGCGCAAGTCCAACTATCTACCAAACAACAGGTAATAGGATGTGTCCAAGGCAATATAGGGTTGCACGGGATATCGCAGGTACGGGAACTAGAGCATCGCAAACACAGATAGCAAAAGATCAACAGGAGGGAATAAATACTATAAAAGTAAGATAGGTAGAAAGGGGGAGATGCTCGCCTGAAAACATTGTCGAAGGTTCAACCGAAGATCGGGGCGAAGCTCACATCAACTCAACGGCCTTATCCGCGAAGAAGCAAAACACTAGAAGAAACACCGGATGCAATATTTAATACTATGGCAAAAGATCGGCATGCTTAGGATATGATGCATGGCATGGCAAAGGTGCGATGCAATTAGGTCATATTAAGTGGAACCGGGGTCCCGACAATTAGTTAGATGGTTCTAGTTGTTTATCTACCCCGCAAATTAAATGTTGTTTTAGCATGGCAAAAGATAGCACCGGTTCGCTACACCAATTTAAATGAGGCCAAGATACGGCTAGATTTGCCCGCATATGGGCCCCATATTTAATTATTAGGTGAATCGGCATAAGGCCCCCAAAACCACAGACAATATGCATGCAAGATGAATGATTTAATGCAAGAAGTTTTATATTTAGCATTTATAAAGTAGGGGCTTGGGAAAAGGTTCACACATTAGGGTTCGACGATCTTGGGGATCCGGGGGTTCGGGGTCGGTCTCAGGGTCCAGGGTTCGACGGGTTCGGTCTCGGCGGGCTCATTCTCGGATACAGAGTAGATCTTGGCGTTCCGCGAAGAAGGACTTGGTTCGGCGCCGGGGGCGCATCGGGTTCTTCCTGGTCGGTGCCGTTCTTGTCGTCGCGAAGGCCTTGTCGGGTCGTCGTACCGGTCGGTCTTGGCGCTCGGGAAGGAGAACTTGGCTTCCGAGAGACGATCCTGTCGCATCCGCGGTCGTCGGGTCGTGTCGACGGTCTTGTCGTTCGGGATTGAAGTGCTTGTCGTTTCAGTGGCGATCTTGGCGGTCATCGGGTCCGGGAGCAGTTCTCGGCGGCTGGGAAGAAGTACTTGTCGTATCCGGGTTCTCGGGCAGCAGATCCGGGAAGGAGAACTTGTCGTGTCGAGTGTTCAGCATTGCATCTTCGGTGACGGTGAGAACCGTCACATAACCGCGTGGCCTTCAGACAGCATCACACGGATTCTTTGGATGTTGCAAGAGTCGATGTAGCCACGATCACCACAATGCGACCTCGTTTAGGTCCACAACCAGTGCACTTCGTCAACATACATCGCAACATCACAGGAACGAAGACCCAACAGCAAGGATACGCGTGGCATGAGGTTGTCCTGGTCGTCTGGAAACGGACGGAAGGTTCGAGCCGAGGCGAGTTCGTCGTGGCGGCAGGGCAGCGGGAAGGCCGAGGGCGTGGGGTCGTCGGGCAGAGGCGAGGCTTCGCTGGAGGGAGCTCCTGCAGAGGCCCACCGGCGACTGCTGCAGCGCTTGGGGAAACTCCGACGAGGACCAGGCGGTGGCGAGCTCGGGGTCGGGGGTGCGGGACGATGCGGGGAGGTGGCGGAGGGAAGGCCACGCGGCGGCGGCAGGGAGATGCGGGGCCGACGGGGTTCCGGCGAGGCGGCCTGCGCGAGGCGGGAGGGTCCGGCGAGGGGGTGGCGCGTTGAGCAGAGAGGCCGACCGGCGTAACTCCCGGTGGCGGCGTCCTGCAGGCGTCGACGCAGCCGCGACATGGAGGTGCTCGGGGCGGCTCTTGCGGCTCTGCCCCGGAGGGGCGAGGGCGGTGGAGCGGAGAGAGGGGCGCGGTGGGGAAGAGCGGTCGGAGACGGGCGGCGCGGCGGTGAGAAGAACGGAAGGTCGGCGGCGCGGCGGTGAGAAAAGCGGAGCGGCCGGAGGCGGGGCTCGGGCGCGGTGGCGGGGAAGGCGAGGCGCCGGCGCGAGGCGGAGGAGCACGCGCGGGCGGCGGCGCTGGCCCGGGCCAGAGGAGGCGCAGCCGGTCGCGGAGGACGGCGCCGGAGAGGACGCAGGCGGGAGCGGCGAGCGGGGAAGAGAGCCAGGGCGGTGGATGCGCGCGGAGGCGGGAAGGCGGCTGCCGCGGCGGCGCGCCGGGGCGGGGAGCGAGTCAGGGAAGGGGAGGAGGAGGTGGCGTGAGCGGGGCGGACGGGGTGCGAGCGGGGGAGGGAGAAGAGAGGAGAGGGAGGGAGCGGCAGGTGGCGGTGGGACCCTGCCCAGGTGGGGCTGGTCGAGGGGCTGGGTGTGTGGTTCCAGGGTGGGGTCCAGGAGAGGGAGTAGCTGGCAGGTGGTGGGGCGCGGGCCCAGGGTGGCAGCAAGAGGGGTAGGGAGTGTCCAGGGGGAGCCGTGTGCTGGTGTGGTGTGTGTTGTGAGGGAGTGGGATGGGCTTAGTCTAGGTGGCAGCATGGGGTTGGGTAAGGGAGAGGGGTGGGGTGAGGTGGCACGAGGGGAGTGGTCGGGGTGAGGTGGCCGGTGGGTGTGGGTAGATAGGTTGGTAGCTTTAGGATTTAGAGGGGGCTGATTAGGTGGACCGATTTAATTCCGGGGGTGGTCGTTCGGGTCGGGTCGGCCCGTTCGACTGCCCCCACTAAAAATACTTAAACATTTTATTTGTTTTAAACGGGCCGTTTGCAAACCGATAGCAGCCAAAACAAAATAATCCGGAGACCCGGGTTTTGCGTTTGAATTAAGATGGGGCGTTTGGAAAACAAATTAGGTTTTTCCGCAAATAGTTTTATGCAAACAAATGCAAGATGATGACGATGCTCAAATGCAATGTGGCATGATGACATGAGCATGCGGTCATGATGATGCAATGCACAAAAACAACGCGATTTTCTAGTAGTGGTTTTGCGGGATGCCACAAGAGGTGGGCTCGGTCATCGGAGGGAGAAGCAGAGAGGATGGAGGTGGGGGAAGAGGGCCACGCGGGGGAGGTGGGTCGCGCGGGGCCAGGGGTGGGGCCAGGTGGGGGGGTGAGTGGTGAGTTGAGGCCAGGGAGTGGGGACGGGTGCGCCGGTGGGGCCGGGCTGTCGGTGAGGAAGAGAGAGAGGGGGTAGGAGGAACTGGGGTGAGAGAGGGAGAGAGGAGTGGGGGGCTGGCATGTGGGAGGTGAGGTGGCAGCAGATGAGTGGTGGGGAGGAGGGAGAGAGGTGAGGTGGCGAGAGAGGATTGGGTGGGGTGAGGTGGCTGGAGGGGTGGGTAGACTAGGTTGGGTAGAAAAAGGTTCTAGGCGGACCGTTTTTATACTGGGGTGGTCGACTGGGTCGGTCGGCCCGTTCGACTGCCCCACTAAAAAAATAATTAAATATTTTATTTGTTATAAACAGGTTTTTTGCAAACCGTTGGCCGACAAAATAATTAATCCGGAGACCCGGTTTTGTGTTTTTGAACAAAGACGGGGCGTTTAGAAAACAAAACAGGTTTTCCGAAAATAGTTTTATGCAAGCAAATGCAAGATGATGACGATGCTCAAATGCAATGTGGCATGATGACATGAGCATGCGGTCATGATGATGCAATGCACAAAAACAACGCGATTTTCTAGTAGTGGTTTTGCGGGATGCCACAATTCGACACCACTAACAATGGATCTCGCCCTCGAGATCCGCCTCATGGTACCGGAAGGAAGGTCGGCGATCGGCGTCTGCTCGCTTCGTGTAGATCCTCGCGACACCACTAACAAGAGGTCGTTGTCCCGTCTTGAAATCGGCGACACCACCAACAAGATGTCGTTGATCCTGTTCGTCAAGAGAGCACTCCGGATAAACAACGGACGAAGTTAAAGGTAAGGCCACCTCTAACTTTCATGGGAGGAGTAAGAGTTGCATCGATCCACCATTCCATATACAAAAGCAAATGATAAGAGTAGTGGTATGGTCGCGACTCCATCCCGCACTCAAAGCATTTCTATGTACACGAATAGACAGAATATGCAACCAACCCTTAGGATTCAGACTGAAGATCTCGACAAACGAGGTTCGGAAACAAAGGAGTGATGCAGACTCTGCATCGGACCTAGCATAGATGATGTCGGCGCGTCGGACACACCGGAAGGCACGAGAAGGAACAGAGAGAAGTCCACCAGACGAAGGGTTCCTCGGATAGCATGAAGACCAGATGTAGACACACCGTTACCAAAAGAGGAAGCGAAACCCTGAAGGTACGACGGAACCCAACCACGAGAAATCCTGGACTCGAAGAGAGAGAAGAGAGCGGATTCAAAACACGCAGAGGTGAGAGGAGAGCAGCAGAGGGGTAAGGAGTAAAATCAGACCTAATCTAAACTATCCAACCGATTTTTCAAAAATAGTTTTGACACTCTACTTCGGCCGTTAGCTAGTTTATCCTACAGGCTGGACTTGTGGGGTATCGCAACTGCTGAGCTCTGATACCACTCTGTAACACCCTCAGAATCGACCCTATGCAAGTTTTAGCGGAGCCCGCCAAACCCGCATATAAACGATTCAAAGGTGCCCACCAGGCACTTTCGTGCGGGTGGAAAACGAAGTAATAACATTACACAACAGTCCTCGATGGGACCCACAGAACAGATATATATAACAGCGACTCAAAGAGTCAAGAATACAGATATACAATACAAAGATCCAAATCACCTTGAAAACGATAGAGCGTCCGGCTACGGACAAGATGCAAATGGGGCTAAGAGCCCTGAAGAATAACCAATGGCGTCCATAACCCTGCCCAGGCCAAGCCGGAAGGGTAACCCTGCTAACGACGTCGAAACCTGCTAAAACAAAAGGGGTGCCGACAAGGGCAAAGGAAAAAGGAGGAGCGTCAGTACTGAGGCCAGTACACGGCGAGACTAGAATTCGGCGGTCCTCGCCTACATAGGTATGGTGGACTGAAGCGGCAGCGGCAGCATGCACTGAACAAATTATAGAGACTCGATACAACTGGCGGCTATTAGAGAGGGGTAAGAAAGACCTATCCGGAACCAACCTGATACTAACACCAAACAATCCCATCCTGGTATTTCCCCTCGAGACCAAACGAGGAAGTCAACCGAGGAACTCACACAGTTGGCAGTTTTACTTATTCAGTTATAGTTGCAGCAATTACTAGTCAAGTATAGATAATCATCCTGATAAAATAAGCAGTGGGCCGTTTTAGTTAACCATTCCGTTGTAGTTGTGACACTTACTAGTCAGATACATTTAGCATGAGATATCCCAAAACCCAGCAGTTGTTGGTACTTTTATTTAGCCATTACGTTGCAGTGAAGCTGATTACTAATCACATCAGATACAAGTCAATTTATAACAGTAAACTTTAGTTATAGTTGTCTATGATCAAGCACTGTGCTCCAAGTCGTCCATAACCGCGGACACGGCTTCTCGAAAAGATTTAACCCTGCAGGGGTGCACCAAAGTATCCACACGTACTTCGACCCTTTTTGCCAGATCAGTTAACATACACCCATCGGTATGTCGGCGGGGCCTAAGTCATGACGTTTCCCAGACCCAAAGCAAGCACGGGGGGCCACCCCACTAAGTATACCCGCAACAAAGTCGGCCGGTCTCCGAGACGGACTCAGGGTTTGCGACAGTGGTTGTAAACGACAGCAAATCCCAAAACTGGGACTGTCGATACCGCGAAAACACTCCTCTTCCAAAACAGTACAGCGTGCTCCTCACACAATCGTAAATAAAGCAGTAAAGCATGGCATAGGTACAGGATAGTAAATAAAACCCCAAACTACTTGTAGCCCCCAGTACAGTACTTTGAAATCAGGTACTAAATCGATGGGGGGCCCATATCTCCCCACATGTGGTTAGCGCGCTCGATCTCGGAACAGGTGTCAAGAACTCGGGGTCCTACGGGACACAAGTGGACGGTTAACAACCAAATAACATCTATTTCCCACCTGTGCCTCTGCTTACCTACTCCAATTTTAGTTGTTAAACAGTAATTAAAGTGAGCAATAAATAAAGCCATGGTCTTCTCCAACATTGAACATGCGGCAATTCTCCAACAACTGTGGTACTGGACGACACGCAACAACACTTGAGCAAGCGACTACGACGCGCGGGTCCAACTATCTACCAAACAACAGGTAATAGGATGTGTCCAAGGCAATATAAGGCTGCAAGGGATATCACGGGTACGAAAGCTAGAGCATCGCAACACAGATAGCAATAGATCAACAGGAGGGAATAAATACTGTAAAAGTAAGATAGGTGAAAGGGGAAGATGCTCGCCTGAAAACATTGCCGAAGGTTCAACCGAAGATCGGGTCGACACTCGCATCAACTCAACGACCTTATCCGCGAAGAACCAAAACACTAGAATAAACACCGGATGCAATATTTAATACTACGGCAAAAAGATCGGGCATGATGCATGTATGATGTATGACATGGCAAAGGTGCAATGCAATTAGGTCATATTAAGCGGAACCGGGGTCCCGACAATTAATTAAACGGTTCAAGTTATTTAGAACCCCGCAATTTAAATGTTGTCTTAACATGGCAAAAATAAGTTACCGGTTCGCTACACAAATTTAAATGGGGCCATTATGAGACTGGATTTGCCCGCATATGGGCCCCATATTTAATTATGAGGTGAATCGGCATAAGGCCCCCAAACCACATGATAATATGCATGCAAGATGAATGATTAATATGCAACAGGTTTTTTTTATATTTATCATTTATAAAATAGGGCTCGGGAAAGGGTTCACACATTAGGGTCGAAGATCTTGGTTAGGGTTCGACGGGGTCCGGGGTCGGGGTTCAGGGTTCGACGGGATCGTTCTCGGACAACTGAGGTAGATCTTGGCGCATCCGCGGTCTTCGGGTCATGTCGACGGTCGTGGCGTTCAAGGGAAGAACTTGGCGTTCCGGGACGACGGACTTGGCGTTCCGCGGTGAAGTGCTTGTCGTTCAGGTGGCGATCTTGGCGTCAGGGTTCGGGTGCGGTTCTCGGCGAACTGGTCGGTTCCCTGTTGAAGGCCTTGGCGCTTCGGGTCGGTCTTCGGTTCGGGGCCTCAGGGTCTTGGGGTTCGCGTCCGTGTGGCGATCTTGTCGTTCCGTGTAGGCGTTCTCGAGGTCGATGGCGAACTTGTCCGGTACCGGGGTTCTTCGGAGATCTTGGCGCGGCACCGGTTACGGAGTCGGCCTTCGAATCCATGTGGGTGAACTTGGCATTCCGACTCCAATGTCGAGGACGTACTTGACACGGCGTCGATCTCGTGGTTCCGTTGTCATCGACGGACTTGTATTAGCACAGGGTCTTTGGACCGATCTTGGCTTGCACCTCTCGGATAACGCTAGCTCTTGCACAAACACGCCCCACGAGCACACACCGTGCCAGAGGACATGCGACTCGGGGCACTGTGGGGAGGCTGAGGACGCGCGATGCAGCAAAGCCTCGCAGCGACGATGCCGACGAGGCGGAAGACGCTGCGCAAGGCCCGGTGATGAGGGGACCCACTAGGCAGAGGTAGGAGGCGCCGTGGACGGCAGAGGGCGGAGGTCGGGGTGCAGAGGCGGGCCGCGGAGCTGGCGGGCCGGGGTCGGCGAGATGCGGGCGGGCTCCAGGGAGGAACGCGACGCGGGGATGGCGTGGCCCGCGAGGCGAGGGCGTCGGCGAGGTGAGGGGCAGAGGACGCGGCGGCGGGGAGGTGCTCGGCTGTGGGCTCGAGGAGGCGAGCTCGGGCGTTGGCCGGCGGGGAGCAGCTCGGGCGAGGCGAGGACGGGCCGTAGGCGGCGCGCCGAGGCCGGAGGAGGCGCGCCGGGGCGGCTCCTGGGCGGCGGCAGCAGAGGGAGAAGGGGAGGCGGCGCCTGCAGGCGGGGAGGAGAACGGCGACGAGGCCAGGAGAGGAGGGGAGGCGGTTGGCGGGGAAGGAGGGCGGCCGGAGGGGGGAGCCGGAGGCGGCAGGGCGCGTCGTGGGGGAGGCGGAGGAGGGGGGTGACCGGCGAGGAGGACGGAGGAGCGGCTCGGGCCGGCGAGCACGGGGTCGGGCGGCGAGGTGGTGGAGCGGGAGAGGGGTGGACGGCGAGCCGGAGGGTGGCGGTCGGAGTAGTCCGGCGCGGCGGCGGGACCGCGCGGCCGGGCGCCGGGGAGAGGGGAGGGCGGTGGAGAGGTGGGCTCGGTCATCGGAGGGAGAGGCAGAGAGGATGGAGGTGGGGGAAGAGGGCCACGCGGGGGAGGTGGGTCGCGCGGGGCCAGGGGTGGGGCCAGGTGAGGGGTGAGTGGTGAGTTGAGGCCAGGGAGTGGGGACGGGTGCGCCGGTGGGGCCGGGCTGTCGGTGAGGAAGAGAGAGAGGGGGTAGGAGGAACTGGGGTGAGAGAGGGAGAGAGGAGTGGGGGGCTGGCATGTGGGAGGTGAGGTGGCAGCAGATGAGTGGTGGGGAGGAGGGAGAGAGGTGAGGTGGCGAGAGAGGATTGGGTGGGGTGAGGTGGCTGGAGGGGTGGGTAGACTAGGTTGGGTAGAAAAAGGTTCTAGGCGGACCGTTTTTGTACTGGGGTGGTCGACTGGGTCGGTCGGCCCGTTCGACTGCCCCACTAAAAAAATAATTAAATATTTTATTTGTTATAAACAGGTTTTTTGCAAACCGTTGGCCGACAAAATAATTAATCCGGAGACCCGGTTTTGTGTTTTCGAACAAAGACGGGGCGTTTAGAAAACAAAACAGGTTTTCCGAAAATAGTTTTATGCAAGCAAATGCAAGATGATGACGATGCTCAAATGCAATGTGGCATGATGACATGAGCATGCGGTCATGATGATGCAATGCACAAAAACAACGCGATTTTCTAGTAGTGGTTTTGCGGGATGCCACAATTCGACACCACTAACAATGGATCTCGCCCTCGAGATCGGCCTCATGGTACCGGAAGGAAGGTCGGCGATCGGCGTCTTCTCGCTTCGTGTAGATCCTCGCGACACCACTAACAAGAGGTCGTTGTCCCGTCTTGAAATCGGCGACACCACCAACAAGATGTCGTTGATCCTGTTCGTCAAGAGAGCACTCCGGATAAACAACGGACGAAGTTAAAGGTAACGCCACCTCTAACTTTCATGGGAGGAGTAAGAGTTGCATCGATCCACCATTCCATATACAAAAGCAAATGATAAGAGTAGTGGTATGGTCGCGACTCCATCCTGCACTCAAAGCATTTCTATGTACACGAATAGACAGAATATGCAACCAACCCTTAGGATTCAGACTGAAGATCTCGACAAACGAGGTTCGGAAACAAAGGAGTGATGCAGACTCTGCATCGGACCTAGCGTAGATGATGTCGGCGCGTCGGACACACCGGAAGGCACGAGAAGGAACAGAGAGAAGTCCACCAGACGAAGGGTTCCTCGGATAACATGAAGACCAGATGTAGACACACCGTTACCAAAAGAGGAAGCGAAACCCTGAAGGTACGACGGAACCCAACCACGAGAAATCCTGGACTCGAAGAGAGAGAAGAGAGCGGATTCAAAACACGCAGAGGTGAGAGGAGAGCAGCAGAGGGGTAAGGAGTAAAATCAGACCTAATCTAAACTATCCAAACGATTTTTCGAAAATAGTTTTGACACTCTACTTCGGCCGTTAGCTAGTTTATCCTACAGGCTGGACTTGTGGGGTATCGCAACTGCTGAGCTCTGATACCACTCTGTAACACCCTCAGAATCGACTATGCAAGTTTTAGCGGAGCCCTCCAAACCCGCATAGAAACGATTCAAAGGTGCCCACCAGGCACTTTCGTGCGGGTGGAAAACGAAGTAATAACATTACACAACAGTCCTCGATGGGACCCACAGAACAGATATATATAACAGCGACTCAAAGAGTCAAGAATACAGATATACAATACAAAGATCCAAATCACCTTGAAAACGATAGAGCGTCCGGCTACGGACAAGATGCAAATGGGGCTAAGAGCCCTGAAGAATAACCAATGGCGCCCATAACCCTGCCCAGGCCAAGCCGGAAGGGTAACCCTGCTAACGACGTCGAAACCTGCTAAAACAAAAGGGGTGCCGACAAGGGCAAAGGAAAAAGGAGGAGCGTCAGTACTGAGGCCAGTACACGGCGAGACTAGAATTCGGCGGTCCTCGCCTACATAGGTATGGTGGACTGAAGGGGCAGCGGCAGCATGCACTGAACAAACTATAGAGACTCGATACAACTGGCGGCTATTAGAGAGGGGTAAGAAAGACCTATCCGGAACCAACCTGATACTAACACCAAACAATCCCATCCTGGTATTTCCCCTCGAGACCAAACGAGGAAGTCAACCGAGGAACTCACACAGTTGGCAGTTTTACTTATTCAGTTATAGTTGCAGCAATTACTAGTCAAGTATAGATAATCATCCTGATAAAATAAGCAGTGGGCCGTTTTAGTTAACCATTCCGTTGTAGTTGTGACACTTACTAGTCAGATACATTTAACATGAGATATCCCAAAACCCAGCAGTTGTTGGTACTTTTATTTAGCCATTACGTTGCAGTGAAGCTGATTACTAATCACATCAGATACAAGTCAATTTATAACAGTAAACTTTAGTTATAGTTGTCTATGATCAAGCACTGTGCTCCAAGTCGTCCATAACCGCGGACACGGCTTCTCGAAAAGATTTGACCCTGCAGGGGTGCACCAAAGTATCCACACGCACTTCGACCCTTTTTGCCAGATCAGTTAACATACACCCATCGGTATTCCGGCGGGGCCTAAGTCATGACGTTTCCTAGACCCAAAGCAAGCACGGGGGGCCACCCCACTAAGTATACCCGCAACAAAGTCGGCCGGTCTCCGAGACGGACTCAGGGTTTGCGACAGTGGCTGTAAACGACAGCAAATCCCAAAACTGGGACTGTCGATACCGCGAAAACACTCCTCTTCCAAAACAGTACAGCGTGCTCCTCACACAATCGTAAATAAAGCAGTAAAGCATGGCATAGGTACAGGATAGTAAATAAAACCCCAAACTACTTGTAGCCCCCAGTACAGTACTTTGAAATCAGGTACTAAATCGATGGGGGGCCCATATCTCCCCACATGTGGTTAGCGCGCTCGATCTCGGAACAGGTGTCAAGAACTCGGGGTCCTACGGGACACAAGTGGACGGTTAACATCCAAATAACATCTATTTCCCACCTGTGCCTCTGCTTACCTACTCCAATTTTAGTTGTTAAACAGTAATTAAAGTGAGCAATAAATAAAGCCATGGTCTTCTCCAACATTGAACATGCGGCAATTCTCCAACAACTGTGGTACTGGACGACACGCAACAACACTTGAGCAAGCGACTACGACGCGCGGGTCCAACTATCTACCAAACAACAGGTAATAGGATGTGTCCAAGGCAATATAAGGCTGCAAGGGATATCACGGGTACGAAAGCTAGAGCATCGCAACACAGATAGCAATAGATCAACAGGAGGGAATAAATACTGTAAAAGTAAGATAGGTGAAAGGGGAAGATGCTCGCCTGAAAACATTGCCGAAGGTTCAACCGAAGATCGGGTCGACACTCGCATCAACTCAACGGCCTTATCCGCGAAGAACCAAAACACTAGAATAAACACCGGATGCAATATTTAATACTACGGCAAAAAGATCGGGCATGATGCATGTATGATGTATGACATGGCAAAGGTGCAATGCAATTAGGTCATATTAAGCGGAACCGGGGTCCCGACAATTAATTAAACGGTTCAAGTTATTTAGAACCCCACAATTTAAATGTTGTCTTAACATGGCAAAAATAAGTTACCGGTTCGCTACACAAATTTAAATGGGGCCATTATGAGACTGGATTTGCCCGCATATGGGCCCCATATTTAATTATGAGGTGAATCGGCATAAGGCCCCCAAACCACATGATAATATGCATGCAAGATGAATGATTAATATGCAACAGGTTTTTTTTATATTTATCATTTATAAAATAGGGCTCGGGAAAGGGTTCACACATTAGGGTCGAAGATCTTGGTTAGGGTTCGACGGGGTCCGGGGTCGGGG
This sequence comes from Avena sativa, assembly GCA_916181665.1. Taxonomy (NCBI): domain Eukaryota; kingdom Viridiplantae; phylum Streptophyta; class Magnoliopsida; order Poales; family Poaceae; genus Avena; species Avena sativa. The sequence continues at coordinate 337,045,707 of OV702280.1, read as the reverse complement.
TTCAGGGTTCGACGGGATCGTTCTCGGACAACTGAGGTAGATCTTGGCGCATCCGCGGTCTTCGGGTCATGTCGACGGTCGTGGCGTTCAAGGGAAGAACTTGGCGTTCCGGGACGACGGACTTGGCGTTCCGCGGTGAAGTGCTTGTCGTTCAGGTGGCGATCTTGGCGTCAGGGTTCGGGTGCGGTTCTCGGCGAACTGGTCGGTTCCCTGTTGAAGGCCTTGGCACTTCGGGTCGGTCTTCGGTTCGGGGCCTCAGGGTCTTGGGGTTCGCGTCCGTGTGGCGATCTTGTCGTTCCGTGTAGGCGTTCTCGAGGTCGATGACGAACTTGTCCGGTACCGGGGTTCTTCGGAGATCTTGGCGCGGCACCGGTTACGGAGTCGGCCTTCAAATCCGTGTGGGTGAACTTGGCATTCCGACTCCAATGTCGAGGACGTACTTGACACGGCGTCGATCTCGTGGTTCCGTTGTCATCGACGGACTTGTATTAGCACAGGGTCTTCGGGCCGATCTTGGCTTGCACCTCTCGGATAACGCTAGCTCTTGCACAAACACGCCCCACGAGCACACACCGTGCCAGAGGACATGCGGCTCGGGGCACTGTGGGGAGGCTGAGGACGCGCGATGCAGCAAAGCCTCGCAGCGACGATGCCGACGAGGCAGAAGACGCTGCGCAAGGCCCGGCGATGAGGGAACCCACTAGGCAGAGGTAGGAGGCGCCGTGGACGGCAGAGGGCGGAGGTCGGGGTGCAGAGGCGGGCCGCGGAGCTGGCGGGCCAGGGTCGGCGAGATGCGGGCGGGCTCTAGGGAGGAACGCGACGCGGGGCTGGCGTGGCCCGCGAGGCGAGGGCGTCGGCGAGGTGAGGGGCAGAGGACGCGGCGGCGGGGAGGTGCTCGGCCGTGGGCTCGAGGAGGCGAGCTCGGGCGTTGGCCGGCGGGGAGCAGCTCGGGCGAGGCGAGGACGGGCCGGAGGCGGCGCGCCGAGGCCGGAGGAGGCACGCCGGGGCGGCTCCTGGGCGGCGGCAGCAGAGGGAGAAGGGGAGGCGGCGCCTGCAGGCGGGGAGGAGAACAGTGACGAGGCCAGGAGAGGAGGGGAGGCGGTCGGCGGGGAAGGAGGGCGGCCGGAGGGGGGAGCCGGAGGCGGCGGGGCGCGTCGTGGGGGAGGCGGAGGAGGGGGGTGACCGGCGAGGAGGACGGAGGAGCGGCTCGGGCCGGCGAGCACGGGGTCGGGCGGCGAGGTGGTGGAGCGGGAGAGGGGTGGACGGCGCGCCGGAGGGTGGCGGTCGGAGGAGTCCGGCGCGGCAGCGGGACCGCGCGGCCGGACGCCCGGGAGAGGGGAGGGCGGTGGAGAGGTGGGCTCGGTCATCGGAGGGAGAGGCAGAGAGGATGGAGGTGGGGGAAGAGGGCCACGCGGGGGAGGTGGGTCGCGCGGGGCCAGCGGTGGGGCCAGGTGGGGGGTGAGTGGTGAGTTGAGGCCAGGGAGTGGGGACGGGTGCGCCGGTGGGGCCGGGCTGTCGGTGAGGAAGAGAGAGAGGGGGTAGGAGGAACTGGGGTGAGAGAGGGAGAGAGGAGTGGGGGGCTGGCATGTGGGAGGTGAGGTGGCAGCAGATGAGTGGTGGGGAGGAGGGAGAGAGGTGAGGTGGCGAGAGAGGATTGGGTGGGGTGAGGTGGCTGGAGGGGTGGGTAGACTAGGTTGGGTAGAAAAAGGTTCTAGGCGGACCGTTTTTGTACTGGGGTGGTCGACTGGGTCGGTCGGCCCGTTCGACTGCCCCACTAAAAAAATAATTAAATATTTTATTTGTTATAAACAGGTTTTTTGCAAACCGTTGGCCGACAAAATAATTAATCCGGAGACCCGGTTTTGTGTTTTTGAACAAAGACGGGGCGTTCAGAAAACAAAACAGGTTTTCCGAAAATAGTTTTATGCAATCAAATGCAAGATGATGACGATGCTCAAATGCAATGTGGCATGATGACATGAGCATGCGGTCATGATGATGCAATGCACAAAAACAACGCGATTTTCTAGTAGTGGTTTTGCGGTATGCCACAAGTGAAAAGGTCTACCAGGTCTCAAATGACATCATATGTTTCTGTTGAAATAATTAGCAGTTTTCGCATCAATTTAATCCAAGTATAAATCATGACAAAACAATTTCCAAGACTAACTAGCATACGCATAGTAGATATGCACCATACATGCAAGTGAAAATCTAGCATATCTACGCATACTGCAATACTAGTGATCATCATAGGAAACAGCAAGAGGGCAAAGAACACATACGAATTCGTCGATGGTATGACCAATCGCGCAACAGAAGTGGAGCCACCACCAACAGCAGCATCGTCAGACATGGCGATGAAGTCGAGGAAGAGCTTGAGCAGTCGCGTCTAGACGCTCCCCAAAAACCTTATCGCCTCTCTCCCGGTGCAGGATCAGAGAGACGGGGTTCCGGAGGCCTGCTCTTCCGGACGACCGTGCACGCAGCCGGCGGGATGGAGTAGCGGAGGGCAGCACAGAGAGATGGAACGGCGATGCGCAGGTAGGCAGATGCAATCTAATTGCTGGTAACTGCTACGGTTTGCGTCTGCCTGCTATATAGTGCGGGTCGGGTAGGACGTGGGGCAACAGTCCACGACCGAGTCAGTGCCAGCCCACGATATGGAAACGGCCGGTTAATTAACGCGTCCGTAATGACGTATTAATGACTCATAATTAATACACAATTAATTTCTCAACGAGCAAAATAAAGCTCGGCTCGGCGAGATTCCCGCAACCCGCAACCCGCGGCGCGCGCGCGTCGTGACGAGGCGAGGCGGGCGGCGTCGGAGGAGGAGTGCGCGAGGGCTTCTCTTTTTCTCACACCTTAGTGAGTGGTGCAACACTCTACTATATAAGGTGGTCCAACTCCCCTTCCACTAGCAATGTGGGACTAAACTTTGGCACCACTAGCACACACATGAGCTGTCATGATAATGGGCCAAAGAGAATTTCATAATTTGTATTTGTTATGGGCCAAAAGCCCAACATCAAATATGCCTCAAATTCCAACAATCCCCCACAAAGTCTCATTGGCACATCACACCATTCTGTTCCAAATCACTGTTTTAATATACCTAGAGCATTAGACTGTTAAGTTGAACTTCCACCTAGAGCATTAGACTACGCTCATCAACAACTGTCAATGGACTAAGCCTTGAATTGCCAGTTTTATGTAAATGAGTTTCACCTAATGTCATACTGGTACTAGGCTGCCGAAGGCTACCCCTCGAGTGGAGCATATAAGTCATACTCCTGGCCTTTTTCATGAGCTTCCTAGAGATTACCCTATCTCATAGACTGTGAACAGCAGTCGGGCTCACATAGGTGCGTTCTTTCAAGACTGTTCTGTAGGATAGCATCTTGTCTTATACAAGCCTATGAACACATTAAGAATAAGTCAACCTGCCATACAGATCGTGAGAGTAATGCATCTTCAGCGGAGTTGGTTAATAAAAGTTACTCTCATCCAGTTAGCCACTGGCTTGTTTCCCCAGGTCCTAATTCACGGGATCTTCGATCACATAGGTTGGGTTACTACCATGGTAACTCATGTGGGTCTCAAACCCATCTCCTTTGACGCAATATCTATCATATTTCTTGATAGACCTTTTGTGAAAGGATCTGCTAGATTCTTAGCTGTTTGGATATAATCCAATGCTATTACTCCGGAGTTTCTCATTTTCCTAACAGATGCTAATCTTCTCTTTATATGTCTTGATGACTTCATATTATCCTTTGAACTACTCACTTTGACAATCACAGTTTGATTGTCACAGTTCATAAGAATAGCCGGCACAGGTTTATCAACAACCGATAAGTCAATCAAGAGTTCACGAAGCCAATCTGCTTCGACAGTAGCTGTATCTAGTGCCGTGAGTTCTGCTTCCATTGTTGACCTCGTTAAGATGGTCTGCTTGCAAGACTTCCATGAAACAGCGCCACCACCATGAGTGAATACATATCCACTTGTGGCTTTCAACTCATCAGCATCAGAAATCCAATTTGAGTCACTATACCCTTCAAGTACCGCAGGGTCTCCGGTATAGTGAATACCATAACTCGATGTACCCTTTAGATAGCGCATTACTCTCTCAAGAGCATGCCAAGGATCATCTCCTGGATTGGAAACAAACCGGCTAAGTTTGCTCACAGCAAACGCGATGTCAGGCCTTATTGCGCTAGCTAAATACATTAACGAGCCAATTATCTGAGAGTATCTCAGCTGATCTCTAGTTGTTCTTTTGTTCTTTCGAAACATCTTACTAGGATCATATGGTGTTGGTGAAGGAGTACAATCTGAGTAGCCAAAGCGACTCAACACCTTCTCCACATAGTGAGATTGCAGAAGTGTAATTCCGCCATTCTCATCTTTCAGCAGCTTAATGTTTAGAATTACATCAGCTTCTCCAGGGTCTTTCATGTCAAAACTTTGAGACAAGAAATTCTTGACTTGTTCGATGACAATCATATTTGTCCCAAAAATCAGTATGTCATCAACATACAAACAAAGTATAACTCCTTCACCCCCACCATGGCGATAGTATACACATTTGTCGGCTTCATTTACAACAAAGCCAGCAGATGTTAAAGTTTGACCAAACTTCTCATGCCATTGCTTAGGTGCTTGTTTCAGTCCATACAAAGACTTCAATAGCTTGCACACCTTGCCTTCTTGACCATCTACTACAAAACCATCTGGCTGATCCATATAAATTTCCTCATCCAACTCTCCATTAAGGAAAGCTGTCTTGACGTCCATTTGATGAACGATAAGACCATGTGAGGCAGCCAATGAGAGTAGAACTCAAATAGTGGTCAATCTAGCCACAGGCGAATAAGTATCAAAGAAGTCTTCGCCTTCTTTTTGGGTATAACCCTTGGCAACAAGCCGAGCCTTGTACTTTTCAATCGTACCATCAGGCCTAAGCTTCTTTTTGAACACCCACTTACATCCTACAGGTTTGCACCCATAAGGACGATCAGTGATCTCCCAAGTTTCGTGTGCCATGATGGAATCTATCTCGCTACGAACAGCCTCTTTCCAGTAGTCTGCATCAGGGGATGCATAAGCCTCTGAAATAGAGGTGGGAGTATCATCCACGAGATAGACAATGAAATCATCACCAAAAGACTTTGCAATCCTCTGTCTCTTGTTCCTTACAGGAACTTCATTGTCTACCTCCTCAGGAATTTCATCATGTGCTCGTTCATAATATTCCCTGGGAATAGCAGGTTCAGGAGTTTCAACAGATTCATGTCTAGATGTACTAGGCATATCTTTCATCGAAAAAACATCCTCAAAGAATGTAGCATCCTTAGACTCCATAATTGTACCGACCTTCATGTCAGGTACCTCAGATTTCACCACTAGAAATTTGTATCCAACGCTATGATGAGCATAGCCAAGAAAGACACAGTCTACGGTCTTTGGTCCAAGTTTGCGATTTTTGGGAATTGGCAAATTCACCTTTGCCAAACAGCCCAAGTACGTAAGTACGAGAGTGTTAGCTTTCTCTTCTCCCATAATTCATAGGGAGCAGTTTCATTGTCTTTTGTGGGAACTTTATTCAGGACATGACATGATGTCAATATCGCCTCCCCTCACCATGCCTTGGATAAACCCGAAGTACCTAACATGGCGTTAACCAAGTCTGTTAGAGTACGGTTTTTCCTTTCGGCAACTCCGTTAGATTGGGGAGAATGGGGAGGCGTCCTCTCATGAATAATGCCATGTTCCGCACAAAATAAATCAAACTCATTAGAGAAATACTCTACACCACGATCTGACCGGACTCTCTTAATCTTTCTCTCAAGTTGATTTTCAACTTCTGCCTTATAGTTTTTAAAGTGGTGTAGAGCCTCATCTTTGGTTTTCAAAAGATATACATAGCAAAATCTAGTAGAATCATCAATCAACGTCATGAAGTATTTCTTTCCACCTTTGGTCAACACACCATTCATCTCACATAGATCTGAATGTATAAGCTCTAGTGGTGCCAAGTTTCTTGCTTCCTGCACAGGCTTGTGAGGCTTGCACGGTTGCTTAGCTTGAACACACTCTTGACATTTAGAACCTTTGGCTAAAGTGAAACTCGGAATTAAATTCATCTTAGCTAGCCGCGTCATACAACCAAAATTAATGTGACAAAGTCGTGAATGCCAAATATCGGTATCATTGCTAGGGGCACAAATATGGTTCACAACCTTATTACAAAAATCTGATAGGGAAAGACGGAACAAACCGCCGCACTCATAACCTTTACCAATAAATTGTCCATACTTAGAGATGACTACTTTATTGGACTCAAATACCAACTTAAAACCTTCTTTGCAAAGAAGGGAACCACTAACGAGATTCTTATTTATTGAGGGCACATGCTGCACGTTCTTCAGCTGCGCGATCTTTCCTGAAGTAAACTTCAGATCCACCGTGCCAACACCACGAACATAAGCATGCGATCCGTTTCCCATCAAGACGGAGAGATCTCTTGTGATCTGATAAGAAGAAAACAAAGAGATATCAACACACACATGAATTGACAAATTGAGAAAACAGTAGGTAAATTACCATACCCGGATGCACCCTTATCATTGTTGCTCATAGTCATGTTGACAGACTTAGAGTTCTGTCCATTTGGATTCTTCCTTCCTTTGTGCTGCTTGCAGTTTGGAGCCCAATGTCCAACCTCGCCGCACACAAAGCAGGGATCCTGTGACTTGTCCTTCTTATTCTTTTTGAAGTTGGTAGTACGAACGGCCTTGGTCTTCCCCTTGAACTTGTTGTGGAAGTTCTTCTGCACCACATTGGCGCTTGACTGGGGTGCCTCGTCTCCCTTAGGGTGTGCGTCTTTTGCCTTTGCCTTTTCCTCAAGGTCCAGAAACCCAATGAGATTCTCAACAGACATCTCTTGCCTCTGGTGTTTGAGGTTAGTGGCAACACTCCTCCAGGATTGAGGAAGCTTTGCAATGATGCATCCCGCAACAAATTTGCCGGGCAACGCACACTTCAGAAGCTCAAGTTCTTTTGCAATGCACTGAATCTCATGAGCTTTTTCAACGACAGAACGGTTTTCAACCATCCTATAGTCATGAAACTGCTCCATGGAATGCAGTTCACTGCCAGCATCAGTAGCACCGAATTTTGCTTCGAGTGCATCCCACAGTTCTTTGGCATTGGGCATATGTAAATATGCATCCACCAACTTGTCCCCAATGACGCTTATGACACAGCCCACAAAGAATATGGTGGTCTCCTTGAACGTCTTCTCCTGTTCAGGAGTGATCGTTCCTTCAGGATTACCAGCCGATACCCAGAAGGCGTCCATAGCCATCAGCCAGAGGGTACACTTGGTTTGCCAGCGCTTAAAGTGCGCACCCGTAAACGGGTTCGGTTTCAGACAAGCGGCAAAGCCTTGACGCGAAAACAGCCTAACATAAGGTTTTTGGATTGTTGAAATAATTAGCAGTTTTCGCATCAATTTAATCCAAGTATAAATCATGAAAAAACAATTTCCAAGACTAACTAGCATACGCATAGTAGATATGCACCATACAGGCAAGTGAAAATCTAGCACATCTACGCATACTGCAATACTAGTGATCATCATAGGAAACAGCGGGAGGGCAAAGAACACGTACGAATTCGTCGATGGTATGACCAATGGCGCAACAGAAGTGGAGCCACCACCAGCAGCAGCGTCGTCAGACATGGCGATGAAGTCGAGGAAGAGCTTGAGCAGTCGCGTCTAGACGCTCCCCAAAAACCTTATCGCCTCTCTCCCGGTGCAGGATCAGAGAGACAATTTCCAAGACTAACTAGCATACGCATAGTAGATATGCACCATACAGGCAAGTGAAAATCTAGCACATCTACGCATACTGCAATACTAGTGATCATCATAGGAAACAGCAGGAGGGCAAAGAACACGTACAAATTCGTCGATGGTATGACCAATGGCGCAACAGAAGTGGAGCCACCACCAGCAGCAGCGTCGTCAGACATGGCGATGAAGTCGAGGAAGAGCTTGAGCAGTCGCGTCTAGACGCTCCCCAAAAACCTTATCGCCTCTCTCCCGGTGCAGGATCAGAGAGACGGGGTTCCGGAGGCCTGCTCTTCCGGACGACCGTGCACGCAGCCGGCGGGATGGAGTAGCAGAGGGCAGCACAGAGAGATGGAACGGCGATGCGCAGGTAGGCATATGTAATTTAATTGCTGGTAACTGCTACGGTTTGCGTCTGCCTGCTATATAGTGCGGGTCGGGTAGGACGTGGGGAAACAGTCCACGACCGAGTCAGTGCCAGCCCACGATATGGAAACGGCCGGTTAATTAACGCGTCCGTAATGACGCATTAATGACTCATAATTAATACACAATTAATTTTCCCAACGAGTAAAATAAAGCTCGGCTCGGCGAGATTCCCGCAACCCGCGGCACGCGCGCGTCGCGTCATGACGAGGCGAGGCGTGGTGTGGCGAGGCGAGGCGGGCGGCGTCGGAGCAGGAGTGCGCGAGGGCTTCTCTTCTTCTCACACCTTAGTGAGTGGTGCAACACTCTACTATATAAGGTGGTCCAACTCCCCTTCCACTAGCAATGTGGGATTAAACTTTGGCACCACTAGCACACACATGAGCTGCCATGATAATGGGCCAAAGAGAATTTCAGAATTTGTATTTGTTATGGGACAAAAGCCCAACATCAAATATGCCTCAAATTCCAACAGTTTCCACATCTAAGGGTCATCTCTCATGCTTCATGTTCACTTACTAGTGCAAGCCAGCCCCCCCTATGTTAATAGTATCACAAAACTTGAGAAACTCAACCTCTACAACAATGAACTGGACCACACAATTGGGTCTAGTTGGTTTTGGAAAGCGACGAGCATTAAGTGCAACAACCAGACTTACCTTGTCGTCAAGCACATTCGTAATCCAAACCCAAAATTATACCATCCATGTAGTGTCTAAGCTTGAACGACATCGTAAAATAAGCTAAAAGGAATTGAGGGGCCAAACTGAAGTATTCTATCAAATGCATGGTAAAAGAAGTGTTAAAAATGAGAGGGGGGGCAATGGCCCGCCTTAGGCCCAACTAATCTCCCGCACTACTTCCATGTCCCTAGATCACATGGACCTTACCATGAATTATTTTCTAGGGACAAACTAGAAAATTCCTAATTTATTGGGTTGCGTGGGGAACTTGAGATATTTGAACCTCTCTGGCATACCATTCAGCGGCAGAGTGCCTTCTCGGCTTGGTAATTTGTCTAAGTTGCAGTATTTCACATTGACCAGTTTGATGCTTTTGATTATGGTATGTAATCAACATAAATTACCTTGTTAAATAATCCGTCTAACCTAAAGTACGTAGGCATGAGTGAAAAGGTCTACCAGGTCTCAAATGGCATCATATGTTTCCACCTCTAAGGGTCATCTCTCATGCTTCATGTTCACTTACTACTGCAAGCCAGCCCTCCTATGTTAATAGTATTACAAAACTTGAGAAACTCAACCTCTACAACAACGAACTGGACCACACAATTGGGTCTAGTTGGTTTTGGAAAGCGACGAGCATTAAGTGCAACAATCAGACTTACCTTGTCGTCAAGCACATTCGTAATCCAAACCGAAAATTATACCATCCATGTAGTGTCTGAGCTTGAACGACATCGTAAAATAAGCTAAAAGGAATTGAGGGGCCAAACTGAAGTATTCTATCAAATGCATGATAAAAGAAGTGTTAAAAATGAGAGGGGGGCAATGGCCCCCCTTAGGCCCAACTAATCTCCCGCACTACTTCCATGTCCCTAGATCACATGGACCTTACCATGAATTATTTTCTAGGGACAAACTAGAAAATTCCTAATTTATTGGGTTGCGTGGGGAACTTGAGATATTTAAACCTCTCTGGCCAACCATTCATCGGCAGAGTGCCTTCTCGGCTTGGTAATCTTTCTAAGTTGCAGTATTTCACATTGACCAGTTTGATGCTTTTGATTCTGGTATGTAATCAACATAAATTACCTTGTTAAATAATCCATCTAACCTAAAGTACGTAGGCATGAGTGAAAAGGTCTACCAGGTCTCAAATGGCATCATATGTTTTCACCTCTAAGGGTCATCTCTCATGCTTCATGTTCACTTACTACTGCAAGCCAACCCCCCTATGTTAATAGAATCACAAAACTTGAGAAACTCAACATCTACAACAACGAACTGGACCACACAATTGGGTCTAGTTGGTTTTGGAAAGCGACGAGCATTAAGTGCAACAACCAGACTTACCTTGTCATCAAGAACATTCGTAATCCAAACCCAAAATTATACCATCCATGTAGTGTCTGAGCTTGAACGACATCGTAAAATAAGCTAAAAGGAATTGAGGGGCCAAACTGAAGTATTCTATCAAATGCATGGTAAAAGAAGTGTTAAAAATGAGAGGGGGGGCAATGGCCCCCCTTAGGCCCAACTAATCTCCCGCACTACTTCCATGTCCCTAGAACACATGGACCTTACCATGAATTATTTTCTAGGGACAAACTAGAAAATTCCTAATTTATTGGGTTGCGTGGGGAATTTGAGATATTTGAACCTCTCTGGCCTACCATTCACCGGCAGGGTGCCTTCTCGGCTTGGTAATCTATCTAATTTGCAGTATTTCACATTGACCAGTTTGATGCTTTTGATTCTGGTATGTAATCAACATAAATTACCTTGTTAAATAATCCGTCTAACCTAAAGTACGTAGGCATGAGTGAAAAGGTCTACCAGGTCTCAAATGGCATCATATGTTTCCACCTCTAAGGGTCATCTCGCATGCTTCATGTTCACTTACTACTGCAAGCCAGCCCCCCTATGTTAATAGTATCACAAAACTTGAGAAACTCAACCTCTACAACAACGAACTGGACCACACAATTGGGTCTAGTTGGTTTTGGAAAGCGACGAGCATTAAGTACCTTAATATTAGGTCTAACAGATTCTTTAGCTGGTTCCCTCGTGCGCTAGGAAACATGGCCTCTCTCCAATCTCCATTTTCTTGATTTGCCACATAATTTAAACAAGGACATGGTGATCACAAAAGACCTAGAAAACCTTTGTAGCTTGGACATATTTGACTTTGTGTGAATGCTATGAATAGAGATATAGGAGCCTTGATGGAGGCATAGCTACAATACACATTGAAACATTTGCATAAGTTGTATTTCGGTCCAAACTATTTCATTGGAACCCGGCCAAGTTTGAGAGAGAAATTCACCAACTTGAACACATGGTGTCTCCAGTAACAACTTCAAAGGAAGTATGCCTTGAGGAATTGGTACCCGTACTAATCTAGTTTCTTTGGACCTAAGACACAACGAGTTCACTAGTAGCGTACTTTTTGAAATCGATGTCCTTTACCAATCTATCTTCTGAAAGTGCTAAAATGGTGGGGGGGGCAATGGCCCCCCTTAGAACCAACTAATCTCCTGCATCACTTCCATGTCCCTAGAACACATGGACCTTTGCATGAATTATTTTCTAGGGCCAAACCGCCAAATTCCTCATTTATTAGGTTACATGACGAACTTGAGATATCTGAAACTCTTTGGCATACCATTCACCAGTAGAGTGCCTTCTTTGTTTGGTAATTTGTCTAAGCTGCAGTATTTTGACATTGACCAGTTTGTTACTTTTGATTTCGATATGTATTTTTTTTAAATTCTGATATGTATTCAACAGAAATTACCTGGTTACTAGGACAATTGACTGACATCATATGTTTGCACTCAAGGAAATATGCCCTAGAGGCAATCATAGAGATGATGATATTTCATATGTATCCATGAGTTATTGTAATGTTCCTTGAATATCCATATCAGGCAACTTGTATTGATTGGCAATTACGTAAATTGTTTGTGAAACTCTATACTTGTATGGTTATTTAAGAGTTGTCCCTAGTCGAAGTTCATGTGAGGACACACGTGAGTATTAGACTAGCACATCGATTGGTTGATGACTATGTTTCGCAAGTCATAGACATGGAGATGTCAAACCAATGACGTGGACACATGTTATGAACAAGGGGTTGGACTGACCCAACCTGAGACTAGCAATTAGTTGCAGCTCTCTCTCTACACATCGTGTACGTTTTGTCCTTAGACCTGAGATTGTCGCATGTACTTGAGATGTGGACCGACCTACTTTGGGGCTATCAAACGCTGCACCGTAACTGGGTAGTTATAAAGGTAGCTTTCGGGTTTGTCCTGAAGCATGCTGCAAGGCATGGTCAATCAAGATGGGATTTTCCCCTCTACTTGAGAGAGATATCTCTGGGCCCCTCGAGTGATCGGATCCAGAAATGCATGGCCGTGCTACATATGGTTAAGAGTTAACCTAGTAAAGGGATTTCGAATCACGGTATCGAGAAAGGGAGGTCAGCTTGGAGCTAGACCAAATATCGTGAGGCAAAGGGAAAGACATGTACTAAACCTGGTGATGGTTTGTCCGATAAGATCTTTGTATGCGTTTAGGAGTTGGCACGTCTTGCTAGAGGCCGCTACCAACTATTGACAGAATAAGTGTATTCGTGCCATGTCTAGACGCATATGAACCTATAGGGTCACACACTTAAGGGGCTGGAAGCCTAATGAGGATTGGATCCGAATTAGACCAGGCTTAGGGTACTAATGGACTGCTAATGTAGAAGCCCACTAGGGACGCCTATATAAGAGAGGGTGGGGAGAGCTGACCAGGCTTAGACCTTAGACCTCAGATCATTCCCAGCCGCCACTCCTCACGCCTGTGTTGCACGCGCGGACCTAGCAGTCCGACGTCTGACGCTTCCACCCTGTACGTGTGGATACCTCGGAGGCGCTGCATCTGTAGCGCTTGGACGAGCCGTGCAAGGGGAGCTGCTCGTGGGACGAGGACAAGGAGGAGACGTGGAACGTCTGCACTGCCTCGACGCGCTTCATCAATTCCGCAGCTGCGCGTCTAGTGGTAATCCCGTGATCTATGACAACAGTAATCCTGGTATACGCGGTAGAATTTTTTTGATTTGTGCTAGTGTAGCCTACCCGTATCCCTTCAGTGGTATCAGAGCCGATGCTGTTCAGTTATAGGTTCGGGATGGTTGCATATGGTGATATGCAGATTGATATGAATGATGTGATCGTTTATATGGCGGTGGTTTAGGATTGATCTATGATCTTGCTTTCCGTGATCGTGATCTAAGGTTGTCGAACGACTTACCCCTACCGGTCGGCTTCCGCCATCGGGGTAGACAGTGACACATAAATCCTGTTGAATCACGCGAAGATCAATATGATTGATCGAATCGGAACCTAGATCTAAAATCGATGTACCGTGATCAAAGGAGTTTGATTGAATCGGGACAGGAGTCGATCTATGGTAAATTTGATTTGCTACCCCTTCGAACCCCGCAGAGGGAGACCCCCTAGACCCCCCTTAATCGTAGACCCTTTTTGTATCTCGTTAAGGTAACTAGGTGCTACGATGTCACATGATCCGGTAGAATGCGATTCTATGCATAACTTGTTTTTGCAGGATGTATGTGATCAGTATGGCCCATATATGTATGTGATGCATGTATGAAAATTAGCATGACCTGCGTGTCGTGAGTAGGGCAACATGGCTGGAGCCATGTGTGTTGTCATTTATTGTAATGGCCTGCGTGCCAACTTGTGATGATCCCAATACTATGTAATTTTGATTACTAGCTGTTAGGAGTAATAGATTGTATTAGTTCTTGGAGGACTCATCACTTGGAGGATGGCTCACATGGAACATGAAGATGGAGATCATCATGGTGGACAGGTTCTATGGCGATGGAGATCACCATGAGAAAATGGGTCATACTGTGTCACATCTATGTGAATGTTATTCTTATGCGTTTTACTACTATGCATGCTTAGATGATAGAAGTAGAACGATCCCTCACAAAGTTTAAGTTAAACCATGCCCTCGCAACCAAACCTTGCACCATCCTATGCCCTGTACAATCGTTGGTGGGCCTATGAAATTAGGGTGCCACGGTTTTCCTTGGCTGGATGGGTTTGTATCGTATACCTACACGCATAAGGGTTGGTGAACTTGACAAGGTCATCTTAACAGTTAAGGACATTGGGGAATAAAGGTTGGGCGCCTAGTTTTGACATAGAGATGTCACCCAACAACAAGAGTCATATGTGATATGATTAGCAAGTGTTGCTTACCGATTTACCTTGTCTTCTAGCAGTGATGCTAAAGCTCACTAGTCGACTTGTTAATTGTGGATCTTGAATCACTTAGTATCAATAGAGGGATATTGATTTAAGTGGGAGTATATGCTATTAAATTGTTTAATATGTTTTACTCTTTCATGGTTACATGGCTTAGTATTTTGCATGTTTTCTGTTGTAGATCAATGGCACCAAACACTACATCACCTTTCTCTTTGCGTTCGATTCTTGACAAAGATAAACTAAATGGAACAAACTATTCGGACCGGGTCCGTAACTTGAGAATCGTTCTCAGGTCTGATAAAAAGGAAACGGTTCTGGATACCCCAATCCCCGATGAACCTGCTGATAATGCATCTGCTGCCCTAAAGAACGCCTACAAGAGAGCATGTGATGATTCTCTTGAGGTTAGCTGCCTTATGCTTGCATGCATGGAACCTGAACTCCAAAAGAAGTTTGAGGATCAGGATGCCTACGATATGATCGTTGCGCTTAAGGACATGTTCCAAGATCAGGCAAGGACTGAGAGGTACAATGTTGCCAAGTCCTTTGTCGAATGCAAGCTAGCAGAGGGAGCAGCTGTAGGCCCCCATGTGATCAAAATGGTTGGTTACAGTCAAACTTTGGAAAAGCTTGGTTTTCCACTAGGCCAAGAGTTGGCCAATGACTTCATTTTGGCGTCTCTTCCATCCAGCTATGGGCAGTTCATTTCGAACTACCATATGCATGGGGTGGAGAAGGGCCTTAATGAATTATGTGGGATGCTTAAAACAGCAGAAAGTGACATGAAGAAGTGTGCAGGGCATAGCCATGTGATGGCTATGCAGAACAAGCCTAGCTTCAAGAAAAAGGGTACTTCTTAGAAGAAGAAGAGCAAGGCTAAGGATACGATCCCTAAGTCTGCACCCAAGCAAAAGGCTGGACCTGTATAAGACACTGAGTGCTTCTTTTGTCATGAACATGGCCACTAGAAGAGAAACTGCAGCAAGTACGAGGCTTCTTTGAAGAAGAGTGGAAGTAAGAGTACTTCCACTCAGGTACGCTTGTTGTAAATGTTGTGGACATTCTTCTCACTGATTCCTATGTTAACTCTTGGGTATTTGATACCGGATCGGTTGCTCATATTTGCAATTCAATGCAGGGGCTAATAAGGACTAGAGAAGTGCAGAAAGGCGAAGTGGATTTTCACGTCGGAAATAAAGCAAGGGTTGCTGCATTGTTCGTCGGCGTCATGCAACTTCACCTTCCTTCAGTATTTATTATGGAGTTTAATAATTGTTATTACATTCCAAGTATGGGTCGAAACATTTTATCACCTTCATGTTTGATGAGGGATGGTTATTCATTCGCGAGTGCAAACAATGGTTGTGTAATCTCTAAGAATGATATGTTTATGGCTAATGCTCCCATTGTGAATGGGTTATTTATTTTAAATCTTGATGATGCATCTGTTTACAATATTAGTGCTAAAAGGCTTCGGCCTAATTATTTGAGTCCTACCTATTTATGGCATTGTCGTTTGGGGCATATAAGTGAAAAGCGCATGAATAAGCTCCATGGTGATGGTCTTCTAACTTCGTTTGATTTTGAATCATACGAGACATGTCAGGCTTGTTTACTTGGAAAGATGACCAAGTCACCTTTTTCGGGTTTACCCGAGAGAGCGACAGACTTGTTGGAACTCATACATACTGATGTGTGTGGGGACCAATGAGCACGACAGCCAGAGGAGGATATCACTACTTCATTACTTTCACTGATGATTTCAGTAGATATGGTTATGTCTACTTGATGAGGCATAAGTATGAAACTTTTGAAAAGTTCAAAGAGTTTCAGAGTGAAGTAGAGAATCAACGTGGCAAGAAAATAAAGGCCTTGCGATCTGATCGTGGAGGTGAATATTTGAGTCACGAATTTAGCGATCATCTTAAGAGTTGTGGAATTGTTCCACAACTTACGCCGCTCGGAACACCTCAAAGAAACGGGGTCTCCGAACGGCGTAATCGAACTTTGTTGGACATGGTTCGATCTATGATGAGCCAGTCGGATTTACCATTATCATTTTGGGGTTACGCTCTAGAAACGACAGCTTTCACACTTAATATACCATCTAAATCCGTAGTTAAGACACCATATGAGATGTGGACTGGAAAGAATCCCAGTTTGTCTTTTCTAAAGATTTGGGGTTGTGATGCATTTGTCAAGCGACTTCAGTCGGACAAGCTAACACCCAAATCGGATAAGTGCATTTTCGTGGGATATCCGAGGGAAACCTTAGGGTATTACTTCTACAACCGAGAGGAGGGCAAAGTGTTTGTCGCTCGTAGCGGTGTTTTCCTAGAGAAAGAGTTTCTCACAAAGGGAACAAGTGGAAGGTCGGTGCGACTTGAAGAAGTTCAAGATGAGCCAGTTGGGGATGCTTCTATGAGTGATGCTATTGTAGCAGAACAAGTTGATTAACCCGTGGCAACAGAAGCACCATAACCACGAAGGTCGGCGAGGCTCCGCGAAGCGCGGGAATTATTATTGTTAGACAATGATGAGCCTGCGACCTATGCAGAAGCGATGGTGGACCCAGACTCTGAGAAATGGCTGATCGCCATGAGATCCGAGATATAGTCCATGGGAGACAATCTGAAGGGTTTCGCGGCATAGTAAATCAAAATTTTCTACGGATGCGAACAGAGGGAAAGCCAAGATCTAATCTAGGAGATGCAAACAACGAGAGAGATTGGATTAGATCTTCATACCCTTGAAGATTCGCACAGCGGAACGTTCGTCGGAACGTGGGTGATGTAGTCGTACTCCTTCTCCTCCTCGCGATCCGATCCGATCTAGCACCACAAGTGGCGGTGCCTCCGTGAGATGCACACGTGCAGCACCTCGACGTCTCCTCCTTCCTCGGACCAGCAAGTATGGTGGAGAGACGGATTGGATCTACAACACGACGGCGTGGTGTATATGGTGGAGAATTTCTGCAGCAGGGCTTCGCCTACAAACAGTCGGGAGGAAGAGAGGAGGGCAGCAGGGCGGCTAGGGTTGGAGGGGAAGGTGTGGGGGGTGGTGCGCCCCCAGCCCTCTTTATATAGAGGGGTGGGCGTCTGCCCTAGCCCCTCCCCCAAGTCCAAAACCGGTGGCCCCAAAGGAGGAGGAGTGGGGGGCAAGGAAACCCCCCCTTCTATAAGCTCTATCTAGGGTTTAAACCCTCTTTGGCCGGCTGGGCACTATGGGGCCTTGAGCCCCTGGCCCAATGCGGCCAGGGCACTCCCTCATAGGCCCATGCCCCCTCCTAGAAGGTGTGGCCACGTTGGTCCCCTTCCAGAAGGTTCTAGAAGCTTCCGGTACAATACCGATTCACCCAGAATAATTCCGAACTCCAAAAAACGGCACTGCCTTATATGAATCTTATTCTCCGAACCACTCCGGAACCTCTCGTGATGTCCCGGATCCCATCCGAGACTCTGAACAAAAACTCATAAACCAATTATCCAATCTATCCTAGCGTCGAGACACGTTAAGTGTGTGACCCTGCGGGTTCGAGAATATGCAGACATGATCTTCTATCAATAATCAACAGCGGGGTCTGGAAACCCATATTGACTCCCACACATTCATCGATGATCATATCGAATGAACCATGATGCCAGGATTCAATCAATCCCATATATATATTCCCTTTGTCTCGCGATATTTTACTTGCCCGAGATTTGATCGTCGGTACCGTCATACCTAGTTCAATCTCGTTCACAGCAAGTACTTTACTCGTTCCGTAATCCGATATCACTTTGTGATTAACTCCTTAACCACATGCTTGCAAGCGGTGTTGATATCGATTACCGAGTGGGCCCGAAGTATATCTCTCCGACTTGGGAGGGACAAATCCCATCTCGATACATACAATCCAACAAATACTTTCCGATCACCTGAGAGACACCTTTATGATCACCCTCTCATAGGATGACGTTTGATGACCTCAAAGCTTTCTTCCGATACCAGGGAGTTGTATTATCTCATGGTCTAAGGAATAAAATATTTGACATAAGAAAATCTTCGCAAAGACGAACACAATGACACGATCTAATTGCTTCGCTTAGTTTGGGTCTGTCCACCATATCATTCTCCCAATGATATGATTATAGGGTTTCGTAGCATGGAAAACAATAATTTTCTACCGCATACAAACAAACAAGCCAAGATCTATCTACTAGATTGTAGCAACGAGTCGATAGAATAACTCACCCTCGAAGATTCCAAAGTGTTTAACGAGAGCAGATTCTCGTGGGTGATGTAGTCGTACTCTTCCCGATCTCAAGATCGCGTAGACGATCCTTCCGGCGCTGCGTTCCGGCAGTGCTTCCGCAGTCGGTCACACGTTCGGTACTCGACGAAGACCTTCCTCTCCCTTGTTCCAGCAGGCAGCGGAGGTTGTAGCACTCTCCTCGCGATTCCGGCAGCACAACGGCGTGGTACCAGAAGTAGAGGGGAGATCTCGCAGGGCTTCGCCTTAAGCCAGAGCGAGTATGGTGGAGTATGAGAGATTCCCTCGACGATATAGGGTTTAGACACGCCGAGGAGGGGAAAGCCGGCGGCTAGGGTTTAGCTAGGCGGCGGCGGCGGTTTTCCCTTGGGCCGGCGGCGGCTATGGAGGCGGCGGCGGCTTGGGACTAGGGTTTGGAGGAGAGGATCTTGTGTGTCTCTAGGAGGGAGCCCTGCCCCTCCTTATATAGGTGGAGGGGCCGGCCGTCCAAGGGGAGGGAGGGGAGTCCCTCCCCAACTCGGCTTGGTGGTGCGCCGGCGGTGGGGAGGAGGGACTCCTCCCCAACTCAGTTTCCTCCTCCTTTTCCACTTCCCAAAAATAGCCGTTTGACTTTTCAAACAAGGATTTGAATTAATCCTCTATTTTGTTCAGCGATGACACTTAGTACATGATGCAATCATATCAACTTGATACAACACATTCATGTACCCTTCCCCTCCGGAGTGCCGGACATTCCGGAACCTTCTAGAACATTCCCGATGAAAACACCGGAATCATTCTCCAACTCCGAAACGGGACATTCCTTATATGAATCTTATTCTCCGGACCATTTAGGATCTCCTCGTGATATCCCGAATCCCATTCGAGACTCCGAACAACATTCAGACTCTTTCTCATCATTCCATAACTACTCAAACAACGTCGAATCCTTAAGTGTGTCTCCCTACGGTTCGTGAATTATGCGGACATGATCGAGACACTTCTCCGATCAATAACCAATAGAGGAATCTGGAAATTCATATGGCTCCCACATATTTCTACGATTACTTTGTGATCGAATGAACCACTTACATACGATATCAATTTCCCTTTGTCTCACGATAGTTTACTTATCCGAGGTTATGATCGTCGGTATCTCTGCATACCTAGTTCAACCTCGTTACCGATAAGTACTCTTTTCTCGTTCCCGTGATATGTGATCCCTTGTGAGCCAGTCACATGCTTGCAAGCTAATTGGATGACATTTCACCAAGAGGGCCCAGAGTATATCTATCCGTCATATGGATGGACAAATCCCACTCTTGATCCATGTGTTTCAACCAATACTTTCTGAACACTCAATGCCACCTTTATAGCCACCCAGTTACGGTGTGGTGTTTGATGTCATCAAAGCATCCATCCAGTAAAGGTGATATGCATGATCTCATGGTCGAAGGAATTAGATTACTATGTATCAGAAAGCATATAGCAATTGAACTATTAAACTGACTTGATCTTTATGCTACGCTTATCTATAGGAGTATGTCCACCATATCATTCTCCAAACGATATGATCTTGTTGTTAATAACATCTCAATGTTCATGATAGGGAAACCACAATCATCTATTAACCAACAAGCTAGTATTATATAGAGGCTTTACTAGGGACTTCAAATTAAGTTTGCAAATCACACAAGTATTAATGTTTCCTTGTTAATACTATTATAGCATGAATGTAAACATTTATCATAAACACAAAGATATAATAATAACTACATTCATTATTGCCTCTAGGGCATATCTCCAATAGTCTCCCACTTGCACTAGAGTCATCTAATCTAGATTACATGGTAATATACCGAACACCCATGGCAGTTTGGTGCTGGTCATGTTTTGTCCTCGGGAGAGGTTTAGTCAACGGATCCGCCACATTCAGATATGTGTGTACTTTGCAAATCTTTATATCCCCATCTTGGATATGTTCTCGAATAGCGTGAAAACGTAGCTTGATGTGCTTCAGCTTCTTGTGTGACCTTGGTTCTTGCGCATTGGCTATGGCGCCCATGTTATCACAGTAGATAGACATTGGGTCCAGCGCACTAGGAACCACACCCAGCTCTGTAATGAACTCGTTCATCCATATCGCTTCTTGTGAAGCCTCCGAAGCAGCCATGTATTCCGATTCAGTTGAAGATCTCGCCACAACACTTTGCTTTGCACTCCTCCAGCTAACTGCTGAACCATTCAAAATAAATACGTATCCAGATTGTGATTTAGAATCATCCAGATCGGTGTTCCAACTAGCATCGGTGTAACCATTAACAACGAGCTGTTCATCACCTCCATAAGAAAGAACCATATCCTTAGTTCTTCTCAAGTACTTAAGGATGTTTTTGACCGCTGTCCAATGATCCACTCCTGGATCACTTTGATATCTGCTAGTTAAACTAACAGCATATGCAATGTCGGGTCTAGTACATAGCATGGCATACATTAGAGATCCTATGGCTGAGGCATAGGGAGTCTTACTCATCCTTTCTCTATCTTCTGCATGTTGGACTTTGAGTTTTACTCAAGGTCGTATTGGGCAACATGGGCAAGAACCCTTTCTTGCTATCTTCCATTCCAAACCTCTTTAGAACTTTGTCCAAATATGTACTTTGTGACAATGATATTTGGCGTCTTGATCTATCTCTATAAATCTTTATGCCTAATATGTAAGCTGCTTCGCCAAGATCCTTCATTGAAAAACTATTATTCAAATATTCCTTGACACTATTAAGAAGGTCTACATCATTCCCAATCAACAATATGTCATCTACATATAGTATTAAGAATGCTACAGAGCTCCCACTCACTTTCTTGTAAATACAAGCTTCTCCATAAGTTTGTATAAAACCAAAACTTTTGATCACCTTATCAAAACGTTGATTCCAACTTCGGGATGCTTGCTTCAATCCATAGATGGACCGTTGAAGTTTGCATACCGTGTTAGCATCTTTAGGATCGACAAAACCTTTGGGTTGCATCATATACAACTCTTCATCAATGTCTCCATTGAGGAATGCTGTTTTGACATCCATCTGCCATATCTCATAATCATAATATGCAGCGATTGCTAACATAATCCTCACAGATTTTAGCTTCGCTACTGGTGAGAAAGTCTCATCGTAGTCAACTCCTTGAATTTGTCGAAACCCTTTTGCGACAAGTCGAGCTTTATAGACAGTAACATTACCATCAGCATCTGTTTTCTTCTTGAAGATCCATTTGTTCTCGACAGCCTTCTGGCCATCCGGTAAGTCCACCAAAGTCCATACTTGGTTTTCGTACATGGATCCAATCTCGGATTTCATGGCTTCTTGCCATTTATTGGAATCTGGGCTCATCATCGCTTCCTCATATGTCTCAGGGTCATCGGTGTTGTCCACCAACATGACACTCATAACGGGATCATACCAATCTAGAGTGGTACGAGTTCTCGTTGACCTGCGAGGCTCTGTAGCAACTTCAACCGAAGTTTCATGATCATCATCATTAGCTTCCTCTCTAACTGGTGCAGGCACCACAGGAACTTCTTCCGGTGCTGCGCTACTCGCAATTTCGAGAGAAGGTTCGACAACCTCGTCGAGTTCTACTTTCCTTCCAGTCACTTCTTTCGAGAGAAATTCCTTCTCTAGAAAGGATCCATTCTTGGCAACGAAGATTTTGCCTTAGGATCTATGATAGAAGGTATACCCAATAGTCTCCTTCGGGTATCCTATGAAGACGCATTTTTCCGCTTTGGGTTCAAGCTTGTCCGGCTGTAACTTCTTTACATAGGCTTCGCAACCCCAAACTTTAAGGAACGACAATCTAGGTTTCTTCCCAAACCATAATTCATACGGTGTCGTTACAACGGATTTAGATGGTGCCCTATTTAAAGTGAATGCGGCTGTTTCTAATGCATAACCCCAAAATTATAGCGGTAAATCTGTAAGTGACATCATAGAACGAACCATATCTAAGAGAGTTCGATTACGACGTTCGGACACACCATTACGCTTTGGTGTTCCCGGCGGTGTCAATTGTGAAAGTATTCCGCATTTCTTCAAATGCTCGCCAAACTCGTAACTTAGATATTCACCTCCACGATCAGAACGTAGAAATTTAATCTTCTTGTTACGTTGATTCTCTACCTCACTTTGAAATTCCTTAAACTTCTCGAAAGTTTCGAACTTATGTTTCATGAAATAGATATACCCATATCTACTCAAGTCATCCGTGAAGGTAAGAACATAACGATAACCACCGCGCGATGCTACACTCATTGGACCACACACATCGGTATGTATTATTTTCAATAAGTCCGTAGCTCGCTCCATCATACCAGAAAATGGAGTCTTAGTCATTTTACCCATCAGACATGCTTCGCATCTTTCAAGTGATTCGAAATCAAGTGATTCAAGAAGTCCATCGGAATGGAGTTTCTTCATACGCTTCACTCTCAATGTGACCAAGACGACAGTGCCACATATAGGTCGAGTTATCGTTTGATTTCAAACGTTTAGCCTCAATGTTATTAATATGTGTATTTCCACTATCGAGATTCAATAAGAATAGACCATCTATCAAAGGTGCATGTGCATAAAACATATTACTCATATAAATCGAACAACCATTATTCTCGGACTTAAACAAGTAACCGTCTCGCAATAAACAAGATCCCGATATAATGTTCATGCTCAACGCAGGCACCAAATAACAATTATTTAAGTATAAAACTAATCCCGATGGTAGATGAAGGGGTAGCGTGCCGGCCGCGATCACATCAACCTTTGATCTGTTTCCCACGCGCATCGTCACCTCGTTCTTCGCTAGCTTCCGTTTATTCTGCAGCACCTGTTTCGAGTTACAAATATGAGCAACCGAACCAGTATCAAATACCCAGGCACTACTACGAGTACTAGTGAGATACACATCAATAACATGTATATCAGATATACCTTTCTTCTTGATGTTGCCGTTCTTCAAATCCGCCAAGTACTTTGGGCAATTCCGCTTCCAGTGACCTTCTCCCTTGCAGTAAAAGCACTCAGTATCAGGCTTAGGTCCAGCCTTGGTCTTCTTCGTTGGCGTGGTAACTTTCTTACCACCCTTCTTGAAGTGTCCCTTCTGCTTAGACTTGCCTTTCTTGAATTTGGTGGTCTTATTGACCAACAACACTTGGTGCTCTTTCTTGATCTCCACTTCTGCAGATTTCAACATGGCAAAGAGTTCTGGCAACGTCTTGTTCATGTTCTGCATGTTGTAGTTCATCACAAAGTTCTTGTAACTTGGTGGTAGTGATTGGAGGACGCGGTAAATCCCCAAAGCATTAGGAATCACTATACCCAAGCTTTGAAGTTTGTCTGCGTGCCCAGACATCTTAGGCACATGCTCACTGACGGAGCTGCCCTCTTCCATCTTGCAGTTAAAGAACTTTTCAGAAGCCTCATAGCTTTCAATTGCCGCATGAGTCTCAAAGATCAATTTGAGATCCTCGACAATATCATATGGGTCTGAATTCTCAAACCTTTTCTGAAGCTCCGATTCTAAACCATACAAGATAGCACACTGAACTGTGGAGTACTGAGTCTTCCGAGTGAGGTAAACATTCTTTACTTCATCGGAAGCATCAGCTGCAGGTGGGTCACCCAGCGGTGCATCCAGCACATAGGTCAAATTACCAGCTGTGAGGACAATCCTCAAATTGCGGAACCAATCCGCGAAGTTGCCTCCATTGTTTTTCAACTTTTCTTTCTCTAGGAACGCATTAAAATTGATGGTAGGGGCTGCCATTGATCTACAACATATTTGCAATAGTTTAGACTAAGTTTATGACAAACTGAGTTCAAATTAATAATAAAATTAATCTAGGTGAACTCCCACTCAAAACAATATCCCTCACATTGTTTTAGTGATCACACGAACCAAATCCACCACATCAACACCGATCATCACGAGAGTTGATGTAGTTTTAATGGCGAACAATCGACATGTTCATCATATCTACTATATGATTCATGCTTTACCTTTCGGTGATCCGTGTTCCGAGACCATGTCTGTACATGCTAGGCTCGTCAAGATCAAACCTTAGTTTCCGCATGAGCAAATCTGGCTTGCTCACGTTGTATACACTTGCAGAATCTAACACACCCGATCATCACGTGGTGTTTAGAAACAACAAGCTTTAGCAACGGTGCTAACTAAGGGTGAACACTTTATGACTTGAAATTCATGTGCATGAGGGATCATCTTATAATGCTACCGCCGTCTACTAAGCAATACAAGATGCATAAAGGATTAACATCACATGCAATTCATAATATGTGATATGATATGGCCTTTCTTCTTTGTGCTTCCGATCTCCATCTTCAAGCACGAACATGATCTCCATCATCACCGGCATTGCATCAAGGTCAATGACGCTACTTCATGGTTGTCGTCCACCGGCTTCAACTATTACAACTACTTTGAATAGACACGCGGGTCTTAACATAAATTAAAGACAACCATATGGCTCCTGCCGGTTGCCAACTTACAATAAGGAACATTGCATACATCAAATATAATCACAATCATGGCCATATCACATCACAGCACACCCCTGCAAAACAAAGTTAGACGCTTCTACTTTCTTTGCATGTTTTACGTGGTTTGGGGCTGTTAATAAGTGTCGTTCTAACTTACGAACATGAACCACAACATTGATACTAGTATTGTTAATTACCCGTTGTAAATTGGATCTTAACTATGCTAGGAGAAACAGGCACCCGCAAAGCCACTTATGCAATACAAGTTGCATGTCAAGCGTGGAGCAAGTCTCATGAACGATGTCATGTAAGGTTAGCCCGGGCCGCTTCATCCCAACATACCGGAAGATGCAAAGTACACAAGAAGCAATCAACAATAAAAGCATCAACGCCCACAATGACCATTGTGTTCTACTCGTGCAACAGATCTACATATATACACGGCTCTGATACCACTGTAGGGTTTCGTAGCATGGAAAACAAAAAATTTCTACCGCATACAAACAAACAAGCCAAGATCTATCTACTATATTGTGCGATAGAATAACTCACCCTCGAAGATTCCAAAGTGTTTAACGAGAGCAGATTCTCGTGGGTGATGTAGTCGTACTCTTCCCGATCTCAAGATCGCGTAGACGATCCTTCCGGCGCTGCGTTCCGGCAGCGCTTCCGCAGTCGGTCACATGTTCGGTACTCGACGAAGACCTTCCTCTCCCTTGTTCCAGCAGGCAACGGAGGTTGTAGCACTCTCCTCCCGATTCCGGCAGCACAACGGTGTGGTATCGGAAGTAGAGGGGAGATCTCGCAGGGCTTCGCCTTAAGCCGGAGCGAGTATGGTGGAGTATGAGAGAGTCCCTCGACGATCTAGGGTTTAGACACGCCGAGGAGGGGAAAGCCGGCGGCTAGGGTTTAGCCAGGCGGCGGCGGCGGTTTGCCCTAGGGCCGGCGGCGCCTATGGAGGCGGCGGCGGCTTGGGACTAGGGTTTGGAGGAGAGGATCTTGTGTGTCTCTAGGAGGGAGCCTTGCCCCTCCTTATATAGGTGGAGGGGCCGGCCGGCCAAGGGGAGGGAGGGGAGTCCCTCCCCAACTCGGCTTGGTGGTGCGCCGGCAGTGGGGAGGAGGGACTCCTCCCCAACTCGGTTTCCTCCTCCTTTTCCACTTCCCAAAAATAGCCGTTTGACTTTCAAACTAGGCGTTTGACTTTTCAAACAAGGATTTGAATTAATCCTCTATTTTGTTCAGCGATGACACTTAGTACATGATGCAATCATATCAACTTGATACAACACATTCATGTACCCTTCCCCTCCGGAGTGCCGGACATTCCGGAACCTTCTAGAACATTCCCGATGAAAACACCGGAATCATTCTCCAACTCCGAAACGGGACTTTCCTTATATGTATCTTATTCTCCGAACCATTCCGGATCTCCTCGTGATATCCCGAATCCCATTCGAGACTCCGAACAACATTGGGACTCTTTCTCATCATTCCATAACTACTCAAACAACGTCGAATCCTTAAGTGTGTCTCCCTACGGTTCGTGAATTATGCGGACATGATCGAGTCACTTCTCCGATCAATAACCAATAGAGGAATCTGGAAATTCATATGGCTCCCACATATTTATATGATTACTTTGCGATCGAATGAACCACTTACATACGATATCAATTTCCCTTTGTCTCATGATATTTTACTTATCCGAGGTTATGATCGTCGGTATCTCTGCATACCTAGTTCAACCTCGTTACCGATAAGTACTCTTTTCTCGTTCCCGTGATATGTGATCCCATGTGAGCCGGTCACATGCTTGCAAGCTAATTGGATGACATTTCACCGAGAGGGCCCAGAGTATATCTATCCGTCATATGGATGGACAAATCCCACTCTTGATCCATGTGTTTCAACCAATACTTTCCGAACACTCAATGCCACCTTTATAGCCACCCAGTTACGGTGTGGTGTTTGATGTCATCAAAGCATCCATCCGGTAAAGGTGATATGCATGATCTCATGGTCGAAGGAATTAGATTACTATGTATCAGAAAGCATATAGCAATTGAACTATTAAAATGACTTGATCTTTATGCTACGCTTATCTATAGGAGTATGTCCACCATATCATTCTCCTAACGATATGATCTTGTTGTTAATAACATCTCAATGTTCATGATAGGGAAACCACAATCATCTATTAACCAACAAGCTAGTATTATATAGAGGCTTTACTAGGGACTTCAAATTAAGTTTGCAAATCACACAAGTATTAATGTTTCCTTGTTAATACTATTATAGCATGAATGTAAACATTTATCATAAACACAAAGATATAATAATAACTACATTTATTATTGCCTCTAGGGCATATCTCCAACAATGATCTCATTATTAATCGACAACTCATGTCTATGGTTAGGAAACCTTAACCATCATTAATCAGTGAGCTAGTCCATAGAGGCATACTAGGGACACGGTGTTGTTCACAAACCACACAAGTATTAAAGTTTCCTCTTAATACAATTCTAGCATGGAATATAAACATTATCATGAACAAGAATTATAATAGTAACATCTTTATTATTGCCTCTAGGGCATAATTCCAACAGTCTCCCACTTGCACTAGAGTCAATAATCTAGTTTACATTGTGGCAACAATCTCACACCCATGGCACTGAGGTGCTGATCATGTTTTACACGTGGAAGAGGTTTAGTCAATGGATCTGCAACATTCAGATCTGTCTGTACTTTGCTGATCTTCATATCTCCATCTGCTATATAATCTCGGATTATATGAAACTTGCGGTTGATATGCTTGGTCTTTGGATGATATCTTGGTTCCTTAGCAAGTGCTATGGCGCCAGTGTTGTCACACAATATCTCCAGTGGGTCCAATGCACTTGGAACCACGCCAAGCTCAGTGATGAAGTTCCTGATCCAAACTCCTTCACTTCACGCTTCTGCAGCCGCCATGTATTCCGCTTCTACTGTAGATCCCGCGATCACGCTTTGCTTGCAGCTTCTCCAGCTCACAGCTCCTCCATTCAAAATATACACGTATCCTGTCTGAGAATTTAGAATCATCCTTGTCGGTGTCGAAACTAGCGTCGACGTAACCTTTTACGACGAGTTGTTCACGGTTGTCCGTTTATTCTTGAAGATCCATTTTCACTCAACGGCCTTTCGGTCGCTAGGAGGGTCCACCAAAGTCCATACTTGGTTTTCGCTCATGGATCCAAATTCGGATTTCATGGCTTCTAGCCATTTCTCAGAGTCTGGGCTCATCATCGCTTCCTCATAGTTCGTAGGTTCACTGTCTTCTACTAGCAAGACAGTCAAGACAGGGTTGCCGTACCACTCAGGAGGGGCACGCGACCTTGTCGACCTGCGATGTTCAGTAGCAGCATCGTCCGAAGCTTCATGATCCTTGTCATTAGCTTCCTCTATTGTTGGTGCAGGCGGCACTGGAACAATTTCAGGTGCTGCGCTACTCTCCAATTCAAGAGAAGGTTCAATAACCTTGTCTAGCTCTACTTTCCTCCCACTCACTTCTTTCGAGAGAAACTCCTTCTCAAGAAAGGAACCGTTCTTTGCGACAAACACTTTGCCTTCGGTTCTGTGATAGAAGGTATACCCAATAGTTTACTTAGGGTATCCTATGAAGACGCATTTCTCCGCTTTGGGTTCGAGCTTGTCCGGCATCAACTTCTTGACGTAAGCTTCGCATCCCCAAACTTTAAGAAACGACAACTTAGGTTTAGCACCAAACCACAGTTCATACGGTGTCGTCTCAACGGATTTAGATGGTGCCATATTTAAAGTGAATGCAGCGGTTTCTAATGCATAACCCCAAAATGATAACTGCAAATCAGTAAGAGACATCATCGATCGGACCATATCTAATAAGGTTCGATTCCGGCGTTCAGACACACCATTGCGCTGTGGTGTTCCGGGTGGCGTGAGTTGCTAAACAATTCCGCTTGCTTTAAGATGCGTGAGAAAATCATAACTCAAATATTCGCCCCCACGATCGGATCGTAGAAACTTAATCTTTCTGTTACGATGGTTCTCCACTTCATTCTGAAATTCCTTGAACTTTTCTAATGTTTCAGATTTATGTTTCATTAAATAGATATACCCATATCTACTTAAGTCATCGGTAAAAGTGAGAAAATAGCGATATCCACCGCGCGTCGAAACACTCATCGGTCCGCATACATCGGTATGTATGATTTCCAACAAGTCCGTTGCTCGCTCCATCATACCGGAGAACGGGGTTTTGATCATCTTGCCCATGTGGCATGGTTCGCATGTGTCAAATGATTCAAAATCAAGAGACTCCAAAAGTCCATCAGAATGGAGTTTCTTCATGCGCTTTACACCAATATGACCTAGACGACAGTGCCACAAATAAGTAGTATTATCACTATCTACTTTGCATCTCTTAGACTCAATGTTATGGATGTGTCTTTCATCCCTTTCGAGATTTAGAAGAAATAAACCATTCACAATAGGTGCATGACCATAAAAGATGTTACTCATATAAATAGAACAACCACTATTCTCCGATTTAAATGAATAACTGTCTTGCAATAAACAAGATCCAGAAATAATGTTCATGCTCAACGCAGGCACATAATAACACTTATTAAGGTTTAAAACTAATCCCGAAGGTAAAACTAAGGAGAGCGTGCTGACGGCCATCACATCAACTCTTGATCCGTTGCCAACGCGCATCGTCACCTCATCCGTCGCAAGCCACCGTCTATTCCGTAGCTCCTGTTTCGAGTTACAAATATTAGCAACTGAACCGGTATCAAATACCCAGGCACTACAACGAGGGCTAGTAAGGAAAACATCAATAACATGTATATCAAATATACCTTTGATGGTGCCAGCCTTCTTGTCCGCTAAGTACTTCGGACAGTTGCATTTCCAGTGACCCTTGTCCTTGCAATAGAAGCACTCAGTGTCCGGCTTAGGACCAGACTTGAGCTTCTTCTCAGCAGGGGCAATGCGCTTGCCGCCGCCCTTCTTTAAGGGCTTCTTTGCTCCCTTACCTTTCTTAAAGGTGGTCTTGTTGACCATCAACACATGATTATCCTTTTTGATGTCCACTTCCGCGGCCTTCAGCTTTGCGAAGAGCTCGGTGATCGTATCAGTGGAACCAATCTGATTATGAGTCACTACAAAACTTTTGTAGCTGGGAGGGAGTGATTGCAGAACCCTGTCAATCTTGAGCTCCTCTGGAATCGTGCATTCCAGTTGCTCAAGGCGTTGAGTGTAGCCCGTCATCTTAATGGCGTGCTCACTAACGGAACTCCCTTCCTCCATCTTGCAGTTAAAGAACTTCTCAGAGATCTCATATCTCTCAGAACGGGCCTGAGTCTGAAACATGGTTTTCAGCTCTTCGAGAATCTCAAAGGGCCCGGGATAGTCTTCAAAACGATTTTGAAGTTCCGGTTCCATAGCAAACAACATGGTGCTCTTAATCACACCATAATCATCTTTGCGCGACTGATAGACAGCTTTCTCATCAGCCGTCACAGTTGCAGCAGGGGGTCACCTAACGCTTTCCCAAGGACATAGTCCTTTTGACCGCCAGAGAGAATGATTCTTAGATTACGGAACCAATTGGTGAAGTTAGACCCATTGTTTTTAAGCTTTTCCTTCTCATCAAAAACGTTGAAGTTGAAGTTGGACTTGGCCATGTGATCTACAGTATTTGCAAGTACAACTTAGACTATGTTCATGATAAATAGTTCAACTTAATCAAATTACTAGATGAACTCCCACTAAATTCAACATCCCTCAAGTTGTTTAGTGAACACGATCCAAATTCACCACACCTAATCCGATCTTCACGAGAAGAGATGTGGTTTCAATGGTGGACAACGAAGTGTCGATCATATCATTCATATGACTCATGCTTAACCTTTCGGTTCATGTGTTCTGAGGCCATGTTTGTACATGCTAGGCTCGTCAAGTTAGACCCAAGTATTTCCGCGTGTGCAAAACTGGCTTGCACCTGTTGTATGTGAGCGTAGAGTCTATAGCACCCGATCATCACGTGATGCTTGGACACGATGAACTTTCGCAACGGTGCATACTCGGGGAGAACACAATTTTTATCTTGATCTTTAAGTGAGGAATCATCTTATAATGCTACCGTCGCGATCTAAGCATGATAAGATACATAAAAGGATAAACATCACATGCATATAACTTTAATGTGACATGGTATAGCCAATCTTCGCGCAATGATCTCCATCTTGTGCGTTCCGGCATGATCTCCATCACTCCACCATGATTGCCTCCACCACGAATAGCAACTACAACTATTGCTAACTACTTAGCGATAAAGTGAAACTATTACATGGCGCATAAGAAGTTGACACACAGGTCATACACAATTATAAAGACAACCATATGGCTCCTGCCGGTTGTGTACTCATCGACATGCAAGTCGTGAAACATTACAAAACATGATCATCGTATACATTATACACATCACATCTTGGGCCATACCATATCATAGAAAACACTCCCTGCAAAACAAGTTAGACGCCTCTACTTTGTTGTTGCATGTTTTACGTGGCTTATGGGAGTAGATGCTAAGAACGATTCTTACCTACGGAAAGCCACAACGGTGATATTATGGTTGCCAAACTCCGGTGTTAATCCCATGACAACTATAGTGAGAGAAACTGGCATCCACCAGCCGCATGTGTGGAACAAGCCACACGTCAAGTGCGGAGCCGGTCTCGCGAACGACGTCGCGTAAGGTTGGCCTGGACCGCTTCAATCTCACTATCCCGCATCATAAGAAGAACACAAACAAGAGGCTTGCAACAGAAAACATCAACGCCCGCAAGAACCATGTTGCGTTCTACTCGTGAAACACATCTACGCATAGATCTAGCTCTGATACCACTGAAGGGTTTCGCGGCATAGTAAATCAAAATTTTCTACGAATGCGAACAGAGGGAAAGTCAAGATCTAATCTAGGAGATGCAAACAATGAGAGAGATTGGATTAGATCTTCATACCCTTGAAGATTCGCACAGCGGAACGTTCGTCGGAACGTGGGTGATGTAGTCGTACTCGCTTCTCCTCCTCGCGATCCGATCCGATCTAGCACCACAAGTGACGGTGCCTCCGTGAGATGCACACGTGCAGCACCTCGACGTCTCCTCCTACCTTGGTCCAGCAAGTATGGTGGAGAGATGGGTTGGATCTACAACGCGACGGCGCGGTGCAATTGGTGGAGAATTTCTGCAGCAGGGCTTCGCCTACAAGCAGTCGGGAGGGAGAGAGGAGGGCAGCAAGGCGGCTAGGGTTGGAGGGGAAGGTGTGGGGGGTTGGTGCGCCCCCAGCCCTCTATATATAGAGGGGTGGGCGCATCCCTAGCCCCTCCCTCAAGCCAAGGCCGGCGGCCCCAAGGAGGAAGAGTGTGGGGCAAGGAAACCCCCCTTCTAGAAGCTCTATCTAGAGTTTAAACCTCTCTTGGCCGGCTGGGGCCTATGGGGCCTTGTGCCCCTGGCCCAATGCGGCCAGGGCACTCCCTCATAGGCCCATGCCCCCTCCCGGAAGGTGGGGCCACGTTGGTCCCCTTCCGGAAGGTTCTAGAAGCTTCCGGTACAATACCGATTAACCCGGAACAATTCCGAACTCCAAAAACTGCACTGCCTTATATGGATCTTATTCTCCGGACCACTTCGGAACCTCTCGTGATGTCCCGGATCCCATCCGAGACTCTGAACAAAAACTCATAAACCAATTATCCAATCTATCCTAGCGTCGAGACACGTTAAGTGTGTGACCCTGCGGGTTCGAGAATATGCAGACATGATCTTCTATCAATAATCAACAACGGGGTGTGGAAACCCATATTGACTCCCACACATTCATCGATGATCATATCGAATGAACCACGATGCCAGGATTCAATCAATCCCATATATATTCCCTTCGTCTCGCGATATTTTACTTGCCCGAGATTTGATCGTCGGTACCGTCATACCTAGTTCAATCTCGTTCACAGCAAGTACTTTACTCGTTCCGTAATCCGATATCACTTTGTGATTAACTCCTTAACCACATGATTGCAAGCGGTGTTGATATCTATTACCGAGTGGGCCCGAAGTATATCTCTCCGACTTGGGAGGGACAAATCCCATCTCGATACATACAACCCAACAGATACTTTCCGATCACCTGAGAGACACCTTTATGATCACCCTCTCATAGGATGACATTTGATGACCTCAAAGCTTTCTTCCGATACCAGGGAGTTGTATTATCTCATGGTCTAAGGAATACAATATTTGACATAAGAAAAACTTCGCAAAGATGAACATGATCTAATTGCTTCGCTTAGTTTGGGCCTGTCCACCATATCATTCTCCCAATGATATGATCTCATTATTAATCGACAACTCATATCTATGGTTAGGAAACCTTAACCATCATTAATCAATGAGCTAGTCCATAGAGGCATACTAGGGACACGGTGTTGTTCACAAACCACACAAGTATTAAAGTTTCCGCTTAATACAATTCTAGCATGGAATATAAACATTATCATGAACAAGAATTATAATAATAACATCTTTATTATTGCCTCTAGGGCATAATTCCAACACAATCAAGTTTGGAACTTGGTTGACCTGCCTGATGGTTTTAAATCCATCGAGTGCAAATGGATCTATAAGAAGAAGATTGATATGGATGGAAATGTTCACATCCATAAAGCTCGAATTGTTGCAAAAGGTTTTCGACAAGTTCAAGGAGTTGACTACAACGAGACTTTTGTCGCCCGTTTTGATGCTTAAATCTATACGGATAATTCTAGCTATTGTTGCACATTTCGACTATGAAATATGGCAAATGGATGTCAAGACGGATTTCCTAAATGGAATCCTAACTGAGGACGTGTATATGATGCAGCCCGAAGGTTTTGTCGATCCAAACAATGCTGGAAAGGTATGCAAACTTCTGAAGTCCATTTATGGGCTGAAGCAAGCATCTCGGAGTTGGAACATTCGATTTGATGAAGTTGTAAAGGAGTTTGGCTTCATCAAAAACGAACAAGAACCTTGTGTTTACAAGAAGGAAAGTGGGAGAGCGCTGGTATTTCTAATCTTATATGTAGATGACATATTGCTGATTGGAAATGACATTCCTATGCTCGAGTCTGTTAAGACCTCATTGAAAAATAGTTTTTCAATGAAGGACTTAGGAGAAGCGACATATATTCTGGGCATTAAGATCTATAGAGATAGATCAAGGAGGCTAATTGGATTAATCCAGAGTACATACATTGACAAAGTGTTGAAACGGTTCAGCATGGAGGAGGCTAAGAAGGGGTTCTTGCCCATGTCTCACGGCATAAAACTCAGCAAGACTCAGTGTCCTTCGACTACTGATGAGCGTGAGCGCATGAGTAGGGTTCCATATGCTTCGGCTATTGGATCCATCATGTATGCAATGATATGTACTCGCCCAAATATTTCCTATGCTCTAAGTGTTACGAGCAGATACCAGGCTGATCCAAGTGAAGGTCACTCGACAACGGTAAATAACATCCTTAAGTACTTGAAAAGGACTAAGGATGTGTTCCTAGTTTATGGAGGTGAGGATGAACTCAGTGTAAGGGGTTACACAGATGCGAGTTACCTTAACGACTTAGATGATTCGAAATCGCAACCAGGTTATGTGTTTGTCATGAATGGTGGTGTTGTGAGCTGGAAAAGTTCCAAGCAAGATATGGTGACCTCCTCTTCAACAGAAGCTGAATATATTGCTGCCTCGGAGGCTGTAAAGGAAGCTGTTTGGATTAGGAATTTCCTAATCGCTCTCGGTGTGGTTCAGGGCGCGTCCAATCCCTTGGACGTTTATTGTGATAACAATGGTGCTATTGCACAGGCCAAGGAACCTAGACAGCACCAGAAGAATAAACATATTCGCATGCGTTACCATCAGATTCGAGAGTTCGTTGAGGATGGTAGTGTCATGATATGCAAAATACATACAGACTCAAATGTTGCTGATCCCTTGACTAAGCCTCTCCCGCAGCCCGCGCATGAAGCGCACACAAGAGAAATTGGTATTAGATACATTTTAGATTGACTCTAGTGCAAGTGGGAGACTGAAGGAAATATGCCCTAGAGGCAATCATAGAGATGATGATATTTCATATGTATCCATGAGTTATTGTAATGTTCCTTGAATATCCATATCATGCAACTTGTATTGATTGGCAATTACGTGAATTGTTTGTGAAACTCTATACTTGTATGGTTATTTAAGAGTTGTCCCTAGTCGGAGTTCATGTGAGGACACACGTGAGTATTAGACTAGCACATCGATTGGTTGATGACTATGTTTCGCAAGTCATAGACATGGAGATGTCAAACCAATAACGTGGACACATGTTATGAGCATGGGGTTGGACTGACCCAACCTGAGACTAGCAATTAGTTGCAGCTCTCTCTCTACACATCGTGTACGTTTTGTCCTTAGACCTGAGATTGTCGCATGTACTTGAGATGTGGATCGACCTACTTTGGGGCTATCAAACGCTGCACCGTAACTGGGTAGTTATAAAGGTAGCTTTCGGGTTTGTCCTAAAGCATGCTGCAAGGCATGGTCAATCAAGATGGGATTTGCCCCTCTCTACTTGAGAGAGATATCTCTGGGGCCCTCGAGTGATCGGATCCAGAAATGCATGGCCGTGCTACATATGGTTAAGAGTTAACCTAGTAAAGGGATTCCGAATCACGGTATCGAGAAAGGGAGGTCAGCTTGGAGCTAGACCAAATATCGTGAGGCAAAGGGAAAGACATGTACTAAACCTTGTGATGGTTCGTCCGATAAGATCTTTGTTTGCGTTTAGGAGTTGGCACGTCTTGCTAGAGGCCGCTACCAACTATTGACAGAATAAGTGTATTCGTGTCATGTCTATACGCATATGAACCTATAGGGTCACACACTTAAGGGGCTGGAAGCCTAATGAGGATTGAATCTGAATTAGACCAGGCTTAGGGTACTAATGGCCTGCTAATGTAGAAGCCCACTAGGGACGCCTATATAAGAGAGGGTGGGGCGAGCTGACCAGGGTTAGACCTTAGACCTCAGATCATTCCCAGCCGCCACTCCTCACGCATGTGTTGCACGCGTGGACCTAGCAGTCCGACGTCTGACGCTTCCACCCTGTACGTGTGGATACCTCGGAGGTGCTGCATCTGTAGCGCTTGGACGAGCCGCGCAAGGGGAGCTGCTCGTGGGACGGGGACAAGGAGGAGACGTGGAACGTCTGCACTGCCTTGACGCGCTTCATCAATTCCGCAACTGCGCGTCTAGTGGTAATCTCGTGATCTATGACAACAGTAATCCTAGTATACGCGGTAGAATTTTTTTGATTTGCGCTAGTGTAGCCTACCCGTATCCCTTCATGCACCTCTAAGGATCATTCGTCCTGCTTCATGTTCACTTACTACTACAAACCAGTCCCTCCCTTATGTTAATAATATCACAAAATTTAAGAAACTCGACCTCTACAACAACAAACTGGACCACACAATTGTGTCTAGTTGGTTTTGGAAAGTGATGAGTATTAAGTACCTTAATCTTGGATTTAATAGTTTCTTTGGCCGGTTCCCTCATGCACTAGAAACATGGCGTCTCTCTAATCTCCATTTCCTTGATTTGCCAAAGAATTTAAATAAGGACATTTGATCACAAAAAACCTAGAAAATCCTTTTAGCTTGGAGGTATTTGACTTCATGTAAATGATATGCATAGAGATATATGAGCCTTGGTGGAGGTGTAGCTGCAATGCGCATAGAAACATTTTTGAAGTTGCCTTCTAGTGCAAACAAATTCATTGGAACCTGCCAAGTTTGATAGAGAAATTCACCAACTTGAGCACACTTGATGTCTTTAGTAAAAACTACAATTGAAGTAATACCCTGCAGAAGTGGTACCCGTACTAATAAAGTTTCTTTGGACCTAAGATACAATGATTTCACTAGTAGCATACCTTCTGAAACTAGTGCCCTTACCAATCTAGCTTCTTTGGAACTAAGACACAACTTTAGTATGTACCTCTTGAAATTAGTGCCCTCACTAATCTAGTTTCATTGTACCTAAGCTATGACGAGTTTAGTGGTGGTGTACCTTTCTAAATTGTTGATCTAACCAATTTGGCCTATTTGGACCTAGGTTAAATCAATTTTTAGTGGGCTGATTATGAAAAAAACCTAAAAAGTCCACAAAGTTTGAAGTATATAGACTTGTCATCCAATAATTTGAAGGTTGTGTTGGATCCAAACTGGGATACTCCCTTCATGCTTGAATTTGCGGTGTTTCCATATTGTCAGATGGGTCATATGTTCCTAGATTGTCTTGAGCGGCATCCTGTCAAACTTAACATTTCAAGGAGGGGTTTGAAGGATAAGATCTTTGATTGGTTATGGTCTATGTTCGCACATGCCAAAAATATAGACATCTCTCATAACCAAATAAGTGAAAAATATCTTACCAAAACATCTTCTTGGCATATCTTGTGAAGTACTCAACCTTGGATCAAACAAGTTTAGCGGACAATTACCACGTTTTCCAAGAAACATCACCATGTTAGACATCTACAACAACGCATTTTCAAGAACACTACTATCTCTTGAAGCTTTGGACCTTCACACGGTTCCTAATGAATTCAAATAAATTGGTATCTAGATTCTAGAATATTTATGCAAATTGGTCACTTCGGAGTACCTTGCTTTTTCAAAAAATATTTTGGAGTGAAAATATTATTTTGGGTCAAATAAATCATGCATGTTCTATTAAGCAACAATAGTTTAGAAGGTATGTTTACATGATTTTTGAAGAACTACACATGTCTTGAATTTCTTGATTTAGCATGGAATAAAGTTCATGAAAGATTACCAACATGGATATGGCCCATATGGGAGGGCTAGGGAGTTCACATATTCTACAACTAGGCCAAAACACGTTTTCTAGGACTATTCTGGCTACAACAACATATCTTATTAATATTTAGTAGTTTTTTTTGTCTTTTTAGAAATGGGGGATCTCGGCCTCTGTATCCTCGGATGCAAACGGCCATTTATTAAAAGCAAAGTAGTACAGAAGTCTCAGACAGTGTGCAAAGTAAAATTATATCTCAAGCACCAACCAAGTATAAACCGCTAAGGGCCTCTCAAGAGAGCGCAAAGCGGAACTACTCATCCGTCAATCTACTAGAAGGCCGCCACGAAACCAGGTTGAAAATATCCGAAGCAACCGTCACGAGGCGGCTGCACCCAGAAACCATGGGTTGTCGTAGATGCTCTAGGAGTAGGAATACCCAGAACTGGATCCAGTGTGAGGCCATATGTATAACCTGCAAAAAATATGGAACTCCTGCCTTGTTAAAAATAATATTATTTTGACATTTCCAAATGGACCAACAAAGAGCCGAAATGCCAATACGTATTTTGTCTTTACTCGCTTTATCCACTTTGTTGAGCCAATTCCCAAACATATTAGTAATATTGGATGGAGGTGGAAGGTTATACGTGAAAAAGACAATACGCCATAAAATCTTAGCAAATGGACATGAAAGAAATAAATGTTCAATTGTTTCGTCTTCGTCACAAAAGCAACATTTTTTACATACGCTCCAATATCTCTTTACTAGATTGTCATTGGTTAACAAAACTTTACTATTAATGAACCACATAAAAATCTTAATTTTTAGAGGTATCTTTAATTTCCATAGATAGCATGTGGGAAAACGAGGATGTTCATTCATAAGATCCTCATACATCGACTTAACAGAAAAATTCCCATTCTCTGTTAATTTCCACACAAAAGTATCAAGATCATCTCTCAAAGATAATTCCATTAGCCTCTGACATAGATGCAGCCATGCCTCCCATTTAGATCCGGCTCCTTCTAAATACAATGTTTAGAGGGGTAGTAGAAAGAATTGAATGAACAAATACATTCTTTCTCATGATGATATTATATAACGAGGGATACTGTTCAGCGAGAGACTGCTCTCCTAGCCAAACAGCTTCCCCAAAAACGAGTCCCTCTCCCGTTACCAAATTTGAAGGACCCTCTGGCAAAGAAACTACCCTTTACTTTCATTAGTCCTTTCCAAAATGGTGAGTCGGTGGGTTTCGCCTCGACTTGCGCTAGAGTTTTATTTTCCAGATATTTGTTGTGGAGCAACTCCTGCCACACCCCTTCTTCTGTCAAAAGTTTATACAACCACTTGCTTAATAAACATTTGTTTTTAAGTTCTAGCACCTCTATCCCCAACCCCCCTGGTCTTTGGGTCGGCAAATAATATTCCATCTTGTTAATCTATATTTCCTCTTATGTTTGTCACATTGCCAGAAAAAACGTGAACGATAGAAATCCAACCTTTTCCTCACACCCTTTGGTATTTCCAGAAAAGACAGCATGAACATAAACATACTAGATAAAACTGAATTTATTAAGACAAGTCTATCCCTATAGGATAAAAGCTTGTCTTGCCAACATCCTAGTTTCCCGTCAAAACGGTTTTCAACAGGATTCCACTCAGAGTTTCTAATATTCCTATGATGAATAGTCACCCCTAGGTACCTAAAAGGTAGAGACCCCGACTCACAATCAAAGATTTCCTTATAAAAAAGTTCTTGATCTGCCGCTTGTCCAAAGCAGTAGATCTCACTTTTGTGGAAGTTGATTTTTAATCCAGATAGCTGTTCGAAAATGCATAAAATCAGTTTCATATTAACCGCTTTCTGAAGATCATTTTCCATGAACAAGATTGTATCATCGGCGTATTGTAAAATGGATACGCCTCCCTCAACTAAGTGTGGTATTAAACCACCAACCTGGCCATTTACTTTTGCTCTAGCAATCAGAATAGCCAACATATCTGCTACAACATTAAACAACTAAGGAGATAAAGGGTCTTCTTGTCTAAGTCTTTTTCGAGTCTGAAAATAATGGCCTATATTATCATTTACACGAATACCTACACTACCATCTTGTACAAAATTATCAATCCACTTGCACCACAATGGATCAAAACCCTTCATACGAAGAACTTGTTGCAAGAAAGTCCATTTAACTTTATCATAAGCCTTCTGAGAGTCAATTTTAAATAGCACTCCATCCATTTTCTTCCTGTGAAGTTCATGTATTGTCTCATGAAGGACAACCACACCTTCCAGGCATGAATGTTGTTTGTGTGGGTCTGATAATTTTGTGAGCAATCACAGAAATACGATTTGTTGCCACCTTTGAGAAAATTTTGAAGCTAACATTGAGGAGGAAAATTGGTCTGTATTGTTGTATCCGTACCGCATTTTATTTTTTGGGTAACAAGGTAACAACCCCAAAGTTCAACTTAAACAGGGGTAGTTCCGCAAGATGCAACTGTGCAAATAGTGCCATTAAATCCTGTTTAATAACATCCTAAAAAGTTTGATAGAATTCCGCAGGAAATCCATCAGCCAATATTTAGAATTCTGCAGGGAATCCTGTTTAATATTATTAAATCATTTTTAATAATATTTAGTAGTTAGATCTATCAACCAATAACATGTCTGGTGTTATTCGTAGGATTTGTCAAACTCAACATGCATGACTCTAACGGATTCATTCCTATAGAATTATGTACCATCAGTTGGCCTCCACATGAGATGGCACTTTTATATGATGATGGTGAATTTTGAGAGTATATTGTCCATAAGTACAAAAGGGCAATGACTTATTTTTTTCTAGAACAAGTAGGAGGTATACTTGTCTATATATTAAGATAGAGAGGATTTTTGTTTACAATTCACCCGTGCCACAAATCGGTCGCTCGATGACCCACCACCCACTCCGGAAGCTAAGGGACGACTGTTAATCTACCTCCACCACACAGCTTCGACTCTTTGCAAGTATCTTTGATCTTACCTGCTATAAACCCATGGCCAATGGGGCTGGCCCGGCACGGCCCCGGCCCGGCACGACACGCGGTAAACGGGCCGGCACGCGGCACGGCCCGCCGTGGCCCGCCAGGCCACGTGTCGTGTCGGGCCGGCACGCGTGCCCAGCCTGGCGGCCCGAGCCCGGCCCCGGCGCTACACGGGCCGGCCCGCGGCACGTTTGGCCCGCGGGGCCTGTTCTGGCTCGTTTTGTCTGTGGCGGGCCCAGCCCCGCTCCCCGAAATTTCGAAAATTCCCGCCCAACCCCGCTCCCCCCCCCCGCTCCCCTGGCTCCCCGCGTGGCGGGCCGTTGGCGTGCCTGGCGGTCCGGCCCGCATGCCGCTGGCGTGCCGCCCTTAACGGGCCGTGCCGTGCCTGGCTTTTCCCGCGTGCCTGGCCTGCCGGCACAGGCACGGCACCCGCGTGCCACGGGCCGGCACGGGCCCGCCAGCCACGTGTCGTGCCGGGCTTGTGCCGGGCCGTTTTTGGCGTGCCGCGGGCTGGCCCGCCCAGGCACGGCCCGTTGGCCAGATTTGTATAAACCAAAGGGAGCTAGCCTTGGTCTGGAACACTCTGATTTTTTTCTCTCAAGCCAAATTAGACGCAAAATGTAGAGAATTACCGAGTTCACTCCACTCTTCAGCTTGGTCGGAATGGATCCTTGACATCCCTTCCACCAAGAACCGAGTGCTGCATGAGGGGTAGGAGCTAGGTGTTGGAACCCGGATCCAGCTCAGTGAGTAGAACCACACCTCACGAACAAAGGTCAAATGGCACTTGATAAGGAGATGGTCAATGTCTTACTGTGCAACGACTTATACATGGTGGCAACATTGCATATTTGGTGGGCATTGATTTATCACGGAGCTCCCTAAGGCTTTGTTTATTTTTTCGATATTTTTATTCCTAAAATATGCGAGGATACGCGGGGATTTGGTATTCACCCAATACTCTTTAATCCTCTCAAATACTCTACCACGATGGAGAGTTTTTAATCTAACCAAAAATACATTAGTGTGGAGAGAATTTGTGGCGATATTTCGAGATCATCCTCTCCAAACCCGACCTAGTAAACGACCTATGAGAAAAATTCCGGGATACGAAATAATCCCCTTCCATACCCTAAAAGTAAACAAGGCCTAACAGGTAGAATTCCAACATGCATCACTTCCCTCGACACAGTAACACATTTGAATTTGTCATCAAACCAGTTGAGTGGAAGCATTCCTAACAAGATTGGCGACTTGCACTGAGTTGGGATCTCTTGGGCTCTCGAGCAGCAAGCTCTCCGATGAATCTCTTGACCTCTGAAAAGATACCCTAGGGCCGCACCTTTGACACCCTCAACACCGACAACCAAAGCAACTTATATATACATTGGCGACCCTGGCACTTTGTGGGCCTCGGCTTTAAAAGAAGTGTTCAGAGAACTGCACCGTCCAAGGATGTCCATGTTCATCCTGGATGTAGCAGCCATGAATTTGATCCAGTTACCTCCTATTTTGATCATGTACTGGGCTTGAAGTGTGTTCTAAGGGATTTAGTGACTTTGCTTTTTCAAGGTCACCAATGAAAAGCGCTATGACTTGGCCATATTTGATGTCCGTCTGGTCTAGATTAAAATGAATAGTATCTTGAGTCCTGACACATGTACACTGAGACTGTTATCCCCGAAACTGATTAGGAGGGTCTTTTGTTGCATAATTTCACCATTTTACTGCTGCAATCAGTGAATCTGTATTTTTTACATTCAGATATTTCAACTGAGACTTAAAGATTTAATTATTGGATTTGCCTTAATATTTTCTGAAACTTGTAAGATGATATTTTGCAAGCCAAACAATCCATGGATCCTTATTTAGAAGTACCGAAGTTCCTTGGTTCTTTCTTTGCACTAAATAATCCTTTTTGTCAGTTGTTTGCATTCGCCGAAAAGACAAATCTTGGCTACAAGACACTCAAGTTGATGATTTCTTTTTATCATTTAGAGACAATCAAGAAAATGTACGGTATGCCATGTAATGAAATGTTTTTTATGAGAAGAAGCATTATATTTTAAAAAAATTGTGCTTTCAATATTCGCGATTTCTCTTGTGCAATGTATACTCTTGTAAGAAAATTAGCGTGCACGACTACTCGTATAGATTAAAAGCTAATATCCTTCTAACTTCTAGAAACTTCTGCAGAACTGCAACGTATACTCTTGTAGGAAAATGATAGTAAGCCATTTAAATCCTAGTAAAAAGTTTAAGGCCGTAGTAGG
This sequence comes from Avena sativa, assembly GCA_916181665.1. Classification (NCBI taxonomy): domain Eukaryota; kingdom Viridiplantae; phylum Streptophyta; class Magnoliopsida; order Poales; family Poaceae; genus Avena; species Avena sativa. Next base: position 337,002,412 of record OV702280.1, on the reverse strand, counting down.
GTTTTTGTGGGGATTACTTTGGGTCTTGTTTGGTACTACAGTTTTTGTAGGGATTAAGCGGATTGGATGAAACGCAAACGTTCACCCAAATCCATCCAATCTCCAATCCATTAGGTAGGGGTAGTAATACTTGCTCCGTCTAAAAATAACTTATTTGGATTTGTATAGATTTGGATATATCTTACATACTAAAACATGTTTAGAGCCAAGTCATTTATTTTCAAACATGGCGAATATTCGATATTAAAAAAATACACTATAATTTGGAAAAAGTGGGAATTAATAAATTAGAACAATACTCTAGAACATACTTTTAGCAATAAATGGCCATACTGCTAAAAGCATGTTCGTTTCTAGAGTACTGGTCTAGTAACAAACTCGTCTAAATGTCATTGTGTGCAGCAAATACACTAGGGTTAACCCTTGCAGTCACAAAAGGTTAACCCTTGCAGTCACAAAAGAAACCTCCACAGCTTCAAAGCTTTGCTGCATCTTGGCTAAAAATATATGTTCGCAGTAACACATGTCGCTTCAAGCAAAGTGCACACACCAGAAGTTGCAAATAACAAAATAATAGTATGCCTCGAGTTTCAGCTATATTATTGGACAATATCACAACAGAACCGTCGAAGGAAATCACCATCGGTGTGGAGTTAAAACGGGAAAATAAACACCAGAGCCTGCCTCGGAGGACAGGGTTTTGTAAGGGTGTATGCACCTCTCTTAGTCACCAGGAACACAATATGATATCCAGGTCAAGAGTTTTGTACTAGTATGTACAGATGATGCTCAATCATCATGCAAACTGAGCTCTCAGAACTGCTGGTCCAGCATTGCATCCTTCTCCGACTTGTTCTGACCACCACTGACATAGCCCACAAGGCTCCCGGAAACGTCCGAGACCCAGGAGACACTGCGCGCCAGCCAAGCCTTGGGAGTCGACGCTTGCGGGCTCTCTGCTGCTGCAGCAGCCATGCTCTTCTGTTCTTCCTCAAGCAACATATCAAGCCACTTATTTGTCATGTACTCTTTCACTGCGTCGACACCTTCTTTCACGATCTCCACTGGTGGCATGGCCAGCGGGTTCTGCTCCAGGTTAAGCTTCTCTAGCTTATCAAGCCGGCCAAAACTGTCAGGAAGAGCATGGATCTGGTTGTTGCTGAGGTCAAGCTCCCGCAGGTTCAGCAGGTCCCCAAATGAGAAAGGGAGCTCCTTCATGTCACTAAAGTTGCTGCTTACATTGAGGATTTCAAGGCTTGAAAGTTTCCCTATGGCAGATGGCAGACCGCAGAGTTCATTGAAATGAGCATCCAGGAGGTATAGTGATTGCATCTCACAGATAGATGATGGAAAAGATCGCAGCTTGTTCATGTGGACCCAGAGCCTTTGCAGATTAACCAGTTCATAGCCAATATTTGTTGGCAGATAAGTGAGCCCATTGTAGCTTGCATTGAGCTCAACCAGTGACCTGGAGTGTGAATTATCAGTCTCTTGAACCGTGCTAATTAACAAAACCAAGGGGAACTTAAGGAGTATAGTATCTACCTGCATTTTGAGATGCTGTCTGGCAGTGTTCTCAGCTTGTTAGTAGACACATCTAGAATCTTCAGATTGGATAGTAATCCAACAGTATCAGGAAGAGAAACCAATTCATTAGAAGCGAGACGAAGCTCTTCAAGTTGTTCAAGCGCTCCTATGGAATCTGGAATAACCTACAAGCACAGCAAATCCACCCCTAAATTAGGAAACAACAGCAAAATACTAGTATTGCTAACAAGCGATACAACCAACCATGTGGTTGTTAAGGAATTATAACCTTACAAACGAATCTGAGTTTGTAAGAGCTAAGAAAGAAAATCAGCATTTTATAACTAGCATGTGTTGTGTCTGCTGTTACATGATTATTATGGATCACAAAGTTCAACCATATAAATCAGATGCAAACATCTCTTATAAGTGCAAGCAATACGAAGTAACATAATTCTTAATAAAGTTGTTTTTTCACTACATTAATATATAGTTCTCCAAATTACCAACCCAAAGAAGACCTATCATTTTATTACTAGCATGTGTCATGTCTGTTGTTAAATGATTATTATAGATCACAAAGTTCAAATTACATAAATCATATATAAACATAACTTATAAGTAAGGCAAGCAATATGGAAGTAATAAAATTCTTAACAGAATTAGTTTTCACTGCTGTAACCTATTGCTTCTCCAAAATTTCAACCCAAACAAGAGCTCCAGGAAATCAAGCTAAGCATACTCTTACCACCTAACTCCTACCAATTTGGTATTCTGCTTTGCAAAAACTTGTATATAACTGCAACATATTACCCATGACTCAGAAAACTCAACACTAGTGCGTTCATAGCCAAAATCAAATTAATTATCAAATCAAAACTAATGTCAGACCCCACTTCCTTTCAAAATTTATTGTTGCAACTAACACTAAGATACATGGTACTTAATGCATCCTTGCACAACTATGCATCCTCCACACGTAAAGCATCAGATAACTTGTAGCATACAGCCTCACATTCATACCTGATCCCAAGTGCCAAGTGACAAATCAGTACTTATATACAGACTCACTCTTTGTACCAGGCATACATAGTTCACAAAAACTACCATACTTTACTGATAAATCAGTATCAAACTAAGTATTAAGCACATAATACGAAGCATCCACAGTCTAAGGTGTGCACACACGTAGTCGCTATAGTACTAGATTAGTGGTAGATGGGATCTAAATAAGCAGATCTAAACATATGAGATAACAAGTTTCTCACCTCGAGCTGGTTGTGTGAGACGTCAAGCACGCGGAGGCCCTGGATCCTTCCGAACGCCTCGGGCAGATGGCGCAGCTTCCGATCCACGAGGCGCACGCTCTCCACGGTGCCCTCCTGAGCCTGCTTTAGCACGGCGACGACTTCCTCCTGCACGGCCGCATCCCCCGCCTCGGACTCATCCTTCCCCTCGGCCTCCTCCAGGTCCCGTCCCTCCATCGCCGTCCGGTACACCTTCTCGAGCCTCCCCTCCGCCTCGTGCAGCAGCGCCTCGTACGCGTCGTGGGTCTCCTCGAGCTCCACGACCGCGCGGCACGCGTCGAGGTCCGCCTCGATGATCCGCTGCGCGCCGTCGCCGGCGGCGGTGGTGGCGGCGATGAGGGCGCGGGAGGAGTCGACGAGCTCGTGGTCGGGGCGCGGGCCGAGCTCCTGGAGCGCGGAGCGGGCGGCGGAGACGTCGGCGACGGCGCGGGACATGGCGTGGAGCACGGTGGGGTGGCGGAGGCCCGGCATCCGCTGGACGAGCTCGAACTCGCCGAGGGAGAACGACTGCTGGGACGGCGTGTGCACGGGCGGCTGCTCGATGTCGAAGTCGCCGCCGGCGGCGGGCCTGGGCTTGGAGAGCACGGGGATGCGGGAGAGCACGAAGGACAGGATCGGGTGGGACTGCGGCGCCGGATCCATGGCGGCGAGAGCGACTCGGGAGGTGGGAGGCGGGGGATCGGAAGAGGCGACGAAGAGGGGGAGGGTGGAGCTGGACTGGAACTGGATGCTCTTTTATGGGCGGGTTTGGGAAAGCGGAGGTGCGCCTCGGCAGTCAGGTGCCTGGCCGGCAGATCTGCGGGGATTATTTTTGGATCCTCAGAGTCCATACCCAATCCAAATCTCGTATTCAGGGTGAAAGTATGTTTACTGCTCATCGGTTTCTACTACTTCTCGTTCAAGAAACGGTCAAGCGGAACATTCGGGCAGGCTATTGTTCCTTTTTATGCAAGTCAAGGCTCACCGATTGGCTACGGTTTTCCTCCCAAAAAAAAAACCCTAGTATACCTCATCTTATCCTTGGCCAAGCTTTGCCTTTTATCTTTTCAAACTCCAACTCAATCATTTTCTCTCTTTTCTACCCACCGTCTCTATTACCATGGTGTGCATCACAATGTATATTCCAAATTTTTGATCCAAATGAAAGAACACGAGCTTAATTAGGATATTCGCAACAATCATCATCATGTTTACTTAAAAATCGAAGAACTGGAGGATAAAATTCTCAATGTAGGTCCTACCCAGGGGGTAGTAGCCCTTGCTAGAGATCTCTTTTGGCCTTTTTTTTTTGTTCTAAGTACTACTTTTTATTTGTTTTTCCTCATAAAGTAAAAGTCACCATGTATGAACCTCCTTAGTACACATGATTCTCAAACAATGGTCAGAGGAAACACAAGTATGTTCATGGTATTTTGAATCGAACATGATTGTAATGATGCTTGACTGCTTATTATAGAAAAAATTCTATGCAAGAGTTTGTAGTCACCTCAAATTTTCATATAAAGTATACTGCAACGAGCTCCTCGCCGAAAAAGTTCAATTTTATGGTCATCCTAAAATCTTCCGAATAAGATGCAAAATGCATTGAACTTGTACCAATGAAAAAGATGTTTGGGCTCATATAAGATTTCATATAAACTAAGCACAAATTTGGACGGCCGCAATCGTATGGCCAGAGAATCTTTTATCCGAGAAGGAATCCTTTAAAGATAAGATTCGTCCAAAAAAATATCTATAAAATCCTGCTATGGTCGAGGTCGAAGATGCTTTAGGGCTGCTTTGCTTCATAGGATTTATAAAGGATTTTTTTAGATCAAAAGAGATTTTATTCCCCTATTGCTTTTCATAGAAAAGAAACAAAAATGAGTATCCGGAAGTTTTAAAGGATTATACATGCCAAAATCTAGAAAGCTAAGCTCCGAAACTACCCTGGGAGACTTTCCTTACAACCAAGTTTTACGAGAGGGGAAAACTGCCACTAGATCAAAACTACAGCAGAGAAAACAGGAGTTACAGGCATCCACATCACAAGGCCAAAACCCAGGAACAACAAAGGATGAAAACGCTCAATACACCACGTGGATCGAGTCTTCCTTGCCTGGATGTTGTTACAGGAAGCCCAGCGATGTCTTTCATCCATGCATCTTTTCCAGAGTGGAAGACTTCTAAGTGGATATACAACGGAACTCTAGGCATGTCAGCACGGGAGGAACCTCAGTGGTCTTCTGAGTTTTTGTAGGAGTCGATCTGTGAATTGGGCAGTTTTTCTGCTTCCTAGATCTTTGAAAGGAACTTTCCAATTTCTCAAATAGAAAAGCACCATACTTCACACTTGTTTCATATTAAGCCAAGTAGTTCTGTTAAACACTAAGCTATTTCTAAAGTTTCACAGCCCCCATGGGACAACCGTGGATACTACGTTAAAAGGTAAGAACCTCTTATTACACAACCATCTACTAGCTATCGACTCATAATCAGAAACCTAAATGTTAAAAACTTTAAAAACATCAGCCCACATCAATCTAGCTACAACACAGTCAAATAGTAAATGATGAATCAGATTCAAACTTCTTACAGAATTCACATTCCAAAGGTTTAGGAATCCCACGAGCCTTCAAGTTATCTCTAGTCATAATCTATTTCTAAAGGATTTGTACTATGATAAGATTCTATGAAAAAATTCTATGGATGCCGTTTGATTCATATAGGATCAAATTCCAGATGAGATAATCCTAAAGTTTAGTGCTAGGAAATTCCTTCACCACAATCAAACGAGACCTACACTTTTTCATATTGTATGAACCATCACATGAGACCTTATCGTGGTGCGTTAAAATGGATAAACATAATCTCCGATCCATCGGAATCGAAAAGCGATCCGCCTACACGGTCACTGTTTGCGTCACAGGCAAAGACCTTGCACCAGATTGGCCGTGTTAGACTGTATATACGTAGCGTGTCTGTATATAACTGTATATGACTTGTATTGTACCTCTTGATACTTCTATATAATGAGACACCCGCACCCACGTTTAGGGTGTCGAGCAGTTCTCCAAACGCATTGTTTACATGGTATCAGATTAGGTTACGATGTCGTCTTCCGCTGCCCTAACCCTAGCCGCCGCCTCATCCACTGCCGCGCCGACCCTAGCTGCCGCCGCCGCTCCTTCCGCCGTGACTGCCTCTGTCCCTGCCTCGCCCTTCCTCGTCTCCACTCCCCTCGCGTGGTGGCAGTCTCGCTCCCCTAGGTCCGCTCCTCCGGTGCAGCCCTTGATGGGATCGGTGCAGCCGCCGCCTGCCGCCAAGCCTAGTGCGGGGGGCGATCCGCCGCCGGTGGCCTCCTCCGGCGGCCCGTCTGCCTCGACCAATGTGGCCGCACCGCCACCCCCTGGTGGCCCTGCGCCCGCCCCCTACGGCGCTCACCCGACGCCGATCTACGGTGCCCCGCCTGCATCGCACTACGGCCCTCCTGCCTATGGGTCCCTACCGACGCCGTCGTCCTCCTGGTTGGCGCCTCCCTATGGTGCGCCGCCTCTGCAGCCCTACGCCGCGCCTACGGTGCCGCACTACGGGGCCCCACCTGCGTCGCCCTTTGGGGCCCCACCTGCACCGACCTACGGCGCCTACTCGTCGTTAGCGTATGATGGTGCGGCGCCTGCTACCCCTGCACCGTCCATGGAGACGGCGCCACCGATGGGCTACTATGCGCCGTCGTCGCCCTTCTACTTCTCGCACCTCATCCCGGTGAAGCTCACGCCCGACAATTACTTGTCTTGGCGTGCACAGGTGCTGCCGCTCCTTCGGAGCCGCTACCTGGAGGGCTACATCGACGGCACACTTCCGTGCCCGCCGGTGTATCATCCAGCGTACCATACGTGGGTGGCCCAGGATCAGGCCATCCTCTCTGCCATCCAGTCGTCGCTCACTCCGAGTGTCTCATCGCTGGTCCTCTTCGCCTCTACGTCGCGAGATGCGTGGACGGCGCTCCACACCAGCTTCGCCTCTCAGTCTCATGCTCGTGCTCATGCTATCCGCACCGAATTGGGAGATACGAAGCTCCGTGATAGCAGCATCATGGACTACTTCAACAAGATGACCGGCCTCTCCGACACGCTGGCCTCCATTGGCCAGCCTCTTCGCCCCGAGGACTTCACCACCTACGTCCTGAACGGCCTCGACAACGACTATGATAATCTCATTGAGAACATCAATGGTCGCGACGTTCCGCTTCAGCCTCGTAAGCTCTACTCACGCCTCCTCGGCCGCGAACAGCGTGTAAAAGCGCGCCACGCCTCCCCGAGCTTCTCCGCTGCCAACGCCGCAGCCCGCGGCAAACCTCAAAAGCCGCCAGCTGGCGGCAAGCCGGTGATCGCCCCTCAGCAGCAGCCCCGCGATGTTGTGCCTCCCGTCACTGGCGGGGGTCGCCCGCGTGCCTGCTGCCCCTGCTGCGGCGCTCAGCAGGCTTGTCAGCTTTGCGGTCTTGAGGGTCACATCGCCTCCCGCTGTCATCGACGCTTCAAGCAGGACTTCCTCGGCATTGGAAACAATGGCAAGGGTAATGACAAGTAGGAGGCCGCCGCTGTGGCGGGCAACGAGCACGGGCACACTCCGTCCTACTCCATTGATCCGGCACGGTACATGGATACGGGAGCTACCAATCACCTGACGAGTGAGATGGGCAAGCTCTCCACCCATGAGCCATGTCGTGGTCATGATCAGGTTCGCACCGCCAACGGAGCAAGTATGCGCATCTCACATCTTGGTCAGGCCGTTCTTCTTACACACAGTTTTAGAAAACTGCACCTTCGTAATGTTCTTCGTGTTCCTTCTGCTACACGTAGTCTGTTATCTGTTCCTCAGCTTACTCAAGATAATCTTGTCTTCGCTGAATTCCACCGTTTCTTCTTTTTTATTATGGATCAGGACACGAGAGTCGTTATGCTTAGAGGTCGTCTTCGCCATGGCCTTTATGCACTTGATGCGCCACATGCACCTCCTGCGCCGCATGCCCCCCAGGTGTTCACTGGTGTTCGCGTGTCGTCTTCACACTGGCATGCGCGTCTTGGTCATCCTGCTGCTCCCATAGTTCGGCATGTTCTGCATCGTCATGAACTTCCAGTTGTGTCCAATAAAATTGCTGAAACTGTCTGTGATGCCCGTCAGCAAGGCAAGAGTCATCAGCTTCCGTTTTCTGAGTCTAGTCGTGTCGTTAAACAACCCCTTGAGCTAGTGTTTTCTGATGTATGGGGTCATGCCAAAACCTCTATGAGTGGCCATAACTATTATGTCAGTTTTATTGATGCTTATAGTCGGTTTACATGGCTTTATCTTATCAAGCGTAAATCTGATGTGTTTGATGTTTTTATTCAGTTTTAATCACATGTTGAGCGTCTCCTTAAGCATAAGATTATTCATGTTCAGTCGGATTGGGGGGTGAATATCATCATCTCAATTCGTTCTTTAACAAGCTTGGGATCTCGCACCGTGTGTCTTGTCCTCATACACATCAGTAGAATGGTGCCGCTAAACGTAAGCATCGTCATCTTGTAGAAACTGGCCTTACTTTACTAGCTCATGCCTCCGTTCCGTTTCGGTTTTGGAGTGATGCTTTCTCCACAACCTGTTTTTTAATAAATAGGCTTCTGATAGGGCAAAGGTGTCCGATCTTTCGATGAGAAGGTGATAATCGATTTGGTGGGGTTCGGGCTTGACGATCCGACTACACGTACGAGCACGAGCGCCAATGCAATCGCTAGGCCAATCTCCTGGAGGTTACCGATCCTGCAGGAACACGATCAGCCTGACCAGCGAGGGTCTTAATTCCTACCTGAAATCGAGAACAAGTAAGAACTAATATTGCAATCAAGATATTGCGGATTAAGAGGAAAGCTTTATTAAAAAGGTGGGATCCTGTATAGGTGCGAAGTACAAGAGGCCTCTGCGACGCTCGAGCCTTGGCGAAGTTGCTATGATGGCTAAATTAATGTCTAAACAAAATCCGAGTCTACGGTGACGGCTATGGGAAGTATTTAAGGAGAAAAAGGTGGGGTTTCGGCCAGCCATAGAAGTGGTGGCCGAATCCAACCCTAGAAGTCCTTTTCTCCTCAAATACGGACTCTAAAAAGTGGCTAATTAAAATCCTGCGAAAATTACATGGGCCTGGCCCAAAATAAAGGTGTCGCAACACCATATTAAGCTATGGACGAATTTGTGAAGTATTAATCTTGAATATTTCGTCCAAGCCTTCTTTCTTCATTATGGTGGCCTCAAAGTTCTGAAATCTTCATCCGTGGCCTTCTCTTGAATCATCTCATGCTTGCTGCCATCTCCATGCATGGCCATGCTCCAATGCTTGTCCCTCTCATCCATGCTTGGTCCATCATTCCTAAGAGTAATAAATACATCTGATTTAGGCAGCATCATATTCTCATGTATGTGAGGAATAGTTCCAAGAAACGAAAGTACCTGATAGTTAAGTTGTTTGGCACGAGATCTTGTGATAGGTCCTTGTATGTGTGTAGCTGTAGGTACAACGGTTGTATTAATTGATGGGATGTCCATATCATGCTCCCCTTCTTGAATTGAAGTCGTCCTCGATACAATCTCATCTTCCTCACCAAAGTAAGGCTTCAAATCTGCAATGTTAAACGTAGGACTAACCGTACCAAAGTCTGCAGGCAACTCAAGTTTATATGCATTATCGTTTATTTTCTCTAACACCTTAAAGGGACCAACAGCACGCGGCATTAACTTAGACTTGCGTAAATCAGGAAAACGATCCTTACGCAAATGTAACCAAACAAGATCTCCAACATCAAACACAACATGCTTTCTCCCTTTATCCCCAGCAAGTTTCTACTTAGCATTCATGTGTTCTATGTTATCTTTAGTAGTCTTATGCAAGTTTAGTATCATTTCAGCGCGTTGTGTAGCATCCAAATTATTTTGCACCGAAGTAGGTAAAGGCAATAAATCAATAGGTGCACGAGGAACAAAACCATACATGATCTCAAACGGGCACAACTTTGTGGTAGAATGCAGCGAACGATTATAAGCAAATTTTATATGAGGTAAACACTCTTCCCACAATTTTAAGTTCTTCTTTAAAACAGCCCGCAACATAGTAGACAAAGTTCTATTTACTACTTCAGTTTGTCCATCAGTTTGGGGATGACATGTAGTACTAAACAATAATTTAGTCCCCAACTTAGCCCATAAACATCTCCAAAAGTGGCTAAGAAATTTAGTATCACGATCAGAAACAATAGTATTTGGCACACCATGTAAACGAATAATTTTACGAAAGAACAAATCAGCAATATGTTCAGCATCATCCGTTTTATGACAAGGAATAAAGTGTGCCATCTTAGAAAATCGATCCACAACAACAAAAATACTATCCCTCCCCTTTTATATACATGGCAATCCCAAAACAAAGTCCATAGAAATATCCTCCCAAGGAATACTAGGAACAGGAAGAGGCATATATAAACCATGTGGATTAAGGCGAGACTTAGATTTTTGACAAGTAGTGCAGCGTGCCACAAATCTCTCAACATCTCTACGCATACGTGGCCAAAAGAAGTGTGCAGCAAGAACATCCTTCGTTTTCTTGACACCAACGTGTCCCATCAATCCTCCTCCCTACGCCTCCTGTAACAATAAAAGACAAACAGAACTATCTGGAATGTATAGTTTGTTAGCACGGAACACAAATCCATCATTGAAGACGAACTTGTTCCATGTTCTACCATCTCTACAATTCTGCAACACATCTTTAAATTCAGCATCATGCACATATTGTTCCTTAATAGTTTCTAATCCAAATATTTTGAAGTCAAGTTGAGATAACAAAGTATAACGGCGCGACAAAGCATCAACAGTAATATTATCTTTACCCTTTTTGTGTTTGATAACATAAGGAAAAGACTCAATAAATTCAACCCACTTTTCATGACGACGATTCAACTTAGCTTGACGATGAATATGCTTCAAAGATTCATGATCAGAATGTATAACAAATTCTTTAGGCCATAGATAATGTTGCCAAGTTTCTAATGTCCGAACCAACGCATATAATTCTTTATCATAAGTAGAATAGTTCAGACTAGCCCCACTCAATTTTTCACTAAAATATGCAACAGGTTTTCCCTCTTGTAATAACACACCTCCCAAACCAATTCCACTAGCATCACATTTAAGCTCAAAAGTCTTAGTAAAATCAGGAAGTTGGAGTAAGGGAGCATGTGTTAGCTTATCTTTCAATATGACGAAGGCCTGTTGTTGTGCATCGCCCCAAACAAAGGGCACATCTTTTTTGGTAAGTTCATTCAGCGGCGCGGCAATTGATCCAAAGTCTTTGACAAAGCGCCTATAAAAACCAGCGAGGCCAAGAAAACTCCTTACTTGTGTGACCGTCGTGGGCTGCGGCCAATTCTCAATAGCTTCAATCTTGGCTGGATCCACTTCAATACCCTGTGATGTAACAACATAGCCAAGAAACACAACTCGATTGGTGCAAAAGGTGCACTTCTCAAGATTACCAAACAAACATGCATCACGTAAAGCATTGAAAACCGCACGTAAATGGTCCAAATGATCCTCTAAAGATTTGCTATAAATCAGAATATCATCAAAGTAGACTACCACAAAACGTCCAATGAAAGCACGTAAAACTTCGTTCATTAATCTCATGAAAGTGTTGGGTGTATTAGTTAAACCAAATGGCATCACTAACCATTCATACAAACCGAACTTAGTTTTAAATGTTGTTTTCTATTCATCTCCCAATTTCATACGAATCCGGTGGTAACCACTACGCAAATCAACTTTAGAAAACATGGTAGAGCCACTCAATTCATCAAGCATGTCATCCAAATGTGGAATAGGATGACGATATCGAATAGTAATATTATTGATAGCTCTACAATCAGTACACATGCGCGAAGAACCATCTTTCTTAGGTACCAAAATAATAGGAACAGCACAGGGGCTAAGGGACTCACGAATATGATCTCTGTCGAGTAGTTCCTGAATTTGGTGTTGTATCTCCTTTGTCTTCTCTGGATTGGTTCTATATGGCGCGCTATTGGGTAACGTGGCACCAGGAATTAGATTAATTTGGTGCTGAATTCCTCTAATAGGAGGTAGTCTGTAACATCCCAGATTTTATATTAGGATGTTATTAGTGCCATGCATCATCCTTGCATCATTGTATCCTACAAATAAAATTTGCAACAAAATTCTAACATCTAAACCTACCAAAACCCTACTAAAGATTTTCATATGTAAGCATTATTGTAGTGGTCAAGTTTGACCCTTCTAAAAAATTTGTAAAAACATTAACCCATGGTCCTAAGATGACCACCTTCTTTTTCAAATATTTAGAAGTTGGTTTCAACATTTTTGGACTTTATATGCAAAAGTTATTTAAGTTTTAGTAAAACAGAAAATTAATAAAAGCAAAGTATAAAAAAAGCTAACTAACCTAAACGGGCCAGTTAAGCCGGCCCGTGAACTATCTACCGCCACCCGCCACAGTAGCCGCACCGCGTCGCCAGGGAGCCCAGCTAGCCGCGCCGGCCCACAACCCCCTCCCTCCGCCACCGACACGTGGGACCCGCTCCTATCGCCTACTTCCCAGAGACCATGGAGAACACGGTGTCCGCCGCGTCGGGATAAGCCGATTCAAACGAGATTCGGCCACCCCCTTCCCCAAGACTTTGGGGATATATAAGCCGACCCCCCCCCCCCGCGCTATCGTTCCCCCCAAAAACCCTAGCGCGAGCCCTACCGGAGCGCCGCCAATTGCTCGCTGGAGCGCCGCCAGGAGCGAGGAGGGGCATCCGAGCACTGCAGTCGGAGGAGGAAGCAAGGGGATCAGCCGAGGGGGCGAGCGTGACCGCAAGGGCCAGACGGACCTCGTCGACCTCGCCGCTGTTCCAGGGAACCACCGGAGCGCCACCGCCGGTCGACCACCGACGCCGCCGCCGCTCACCACCATCGTCTCTACCGCATGTAAGTCGCGCTGCCTCCTAACCATCCGATCTCAAATCCACGCCGTAGATTAGAAGTACCGCCGAAATGGTACCGGTCAACCGCGCCACGCCGCGTGGCAAGCTGCGTCAGCAGCCGCTCCCGCGCCGCGTTCCTCCAGCTGGACCAACCAGGCGCTGCCACTTGGCACGTTTCGAGTTAGGGTTAGGCTAGTTTGGTTTAATTTTTGCAGATTGAGTTAAATAATGCGAAAATCATATGAAATTAAATATTTGGCCAAATTTAGCTTATAATATATCGTTGGATTCATAATTTTATGTAGAACCCAGATCTACAATAAAATTCCAAGTTTACAGTAGGGTTTTTGGTGTAGAATTTAATCATTAGATTGGAGTATTTAATTCATAGAAAAATAATTAGAACTCCGTTTTAGTTGATTCTTGTTGCGTTGACTTTGTTTCCGCAATACCTACTGGAAATATTATAAAACTTTGCTTAAGATCATTAGATCTAATTTGGGGCTAATTAGACGATTGGATCCCCTATTAATCCTATGAATTATATTAGTGATCCAAATAGAATTAAACCTATGGGGAATCAAGCCTAGTAACACCCTTAACACTTGCAACCCAATTATGCTACCTTGGTCAATTCAGAAATCCAATCTTGCATAAAATACCATGTTGCATGCATGATTATCTCTGTGACTTATTTTAAGCAAGTTGTGATCAGATCTATGTTTGTGATTCGTTAGATTGTTCGGAGTGCGCTAAGGAGTGCTATTGTGTAGAGTGCTGATCGGATCAAGGCAAGTTACACCACTTGTTCATAACTTTTGTCCCAGTTTTGATTCTATGCATGTGATCTTCAAAATTCTGTAGTATGCATGTGTAGGATGTTCTAGTAGAATTTTCCTTAGTATTATTTTGCAAGTGCGATGATTTTTGTAGTATGCCATGAGTAGCTCTATACTTAGGATTTACCCTCCTAATAGGTTCTCCTGTTTTTGCTAAGTATTGCTTGCTATGCTATATATACAAAGTACCGTTGGGGGGTTCGAAAGACAAAGAATTTTTCTAAGTATAAAGGCTCTCTAGAGCAAACTTTTCTTCTCAAATCCACTTCAAAATAAAACTAAGTTTTCTTCTGGGCGGAATGGTTGTCGGGACAACGAGTGAGATTTTGGTGGAGGACGGCCGTCCAGGAATCAAAGAAGTCTGCCATGTTTCAGAATTCAGAAGCTTCCAGTGCAACCACAATACATTATGGGCTCTGTCTTGGCCTAGTACTTAGTGGGAAACCTCACCTGGGTACCAACATTTGGAGGTTCTTGGCACGGTTGAATCCAGAAGGTAGAGGGGCTACTAAGGGAAAGCCTCGCCATGGTCTTGTCTGTAAAAGGACTTGATCGTGGATTGTGGGTAAAGTGAACAAACTCTCGAGAGTATTGCAATCTGATCGATCAGCCGTGTTCACGGTAACAGAACAACAATGAGCGTCTGAAGGATGGAGCCTCTGAAGGATCTTCCTCTCTCTTTTCTAAACAAAGTTTTAAAACCCCCTGGCGTGAGTAATATCGCCAATGGGTGGGATTTTGGGAACTTGGTGTGTAATATCCAAGTGTCACTTGGTGCGTAATATCCAAGTGTTTGGTTGTTTGGACACTTGGTGCGTAATATCCTCGTGTTCCACTCGACCTTATTTTATCTAAGCAATTGTTTACAAAGTAGGAAAATATTCTCTTCTTCTCTCTACTTAAGAAAACTAGCTTTGAGAAAATGAACTCTACAGCCTAAACTAGCCTTGCATGTAGAGATAGTCTTTTCTCTCCTTGGTGTAATTTGCCAATACATTCAAAGTATTGACCCAACTTGTTGGCTGCACGTCTTATGTGCAGAATCCGAAGATTGAAAGGTGCGTAGGGATCGCGAGTCTACACTCGACAATCGTGGGGAGTTAATGGACTCAAGCTGTCTTTATGTTTCCGCTGTTATTTGTGCTAGCTTAATGCTAAGCAAATTTGTAATAAATTCATACTCTGGATTCTCCGTGTAATAAAGACTTTTTGTTTTACATGATATTTCATCGACTGTGAGTTCTAGCTATTGATCCAGGGACTAGCATGTTAATCACAGGGACTTAGGATCTTACTTGATCCGAGGTCGCTACAGATGGTATCAGAGCACATCGTTGCCTGTAGGACGTGACCCTAGAATTGGAACCACCTCTAACTTATGTGCCTTAATTGCCTTTCTACTAAGTTATATTTTTCCGCACTTCTAGTATCTGTTCTCCTCTACTTGATTAAGTATCTAACTTTCATTCTTCTAACTTAAAGATGACAAGCTTCCTCTACGACACCGTCGCGGACATCGAGCCCCTTCGCTTTGGTGGATGCCTCATGGACCTACTCACACGTTTTGACCTTCCCCTCCCAACAATCCATGGGAGCATAATGAAGAAACTCCACAAGGACGGCTGTTGGGGAGTCAAAGTCATCCAGCCAGGAAAAGAGCGAGGCAAGAACCCGGAGGAAGACATAGCAATCCACATTGTTAGCGATTCCAAGGAGAAGGCCCTTAGCATCAGCTTGCAGCAGCTCATTGGTCGCCTATGCGGACGTCATCATGAAGCTCTCCAAGGACACTGCGGCGGCCTCTTTGGAAGACGAGATGAGGAAGGAATTCTCATGGAGTTAACCTTTGAGGAAAGGACTTCTACCAAGCGCCGAAGGACCCAATATCAAGATTTGGAGTGCCACATCCATGATCTTGAAAAGGGTACCTTCCTCGAGATGTTGAAGAACGATGAGCTATGCGCCCTCATCAAGGAGAAGGAAGAAATGATCAAGCAGCAGGAGGAGGCAATGAAGCTCCAAGAGATAAAGTTCCAGGACCAAGAGAAGAAGTTCGCTAACCAAGAGAAAAGGGTGATAAATAAAAACAAGAGGATTAGGGAACTCAAGCAGGAGATCGATGGAACGGAAGTGCAAACCGAAGGCCTTTGCAAGATAATCAATGATGTGCGTGCTTCCAAGAGGGACTTGGCAAAGCAACTTGAAGCCGCAAAGAAGTCAAGTTTAGTGGATGAGATACAAAGCGAGAAGGAGGGACTTCAGGAGCAGCTAGAAGCCACTACCAGGAAGCTGCAGGATGAGATAAAGAACCTCCAAGAGAAGCTTGAATCCACCACGAAGGAGATCGAGTTGTACAAGACAACCCTAGAGCAGGAAGGCTACTCGTTCGAGGATGAGGAAGAGGAATACGTGGAAGATGTGTAATAGTTGGACCACCTTTAATTCCATAGTAGAACGTTATTCGCGATTGTAATAAATACCAAGACAATTCTGGATTAGTTAAACTTGGTTATTTTCTGTGTTAAGTTATGACTTGTGTGTCTTGTGTGCTTGGTGTGTTTTCATAAGGGTAAGAGTTTACTCCTTAGTCTTTCTGTCTATTTCTTAACTTTTCTCTCAAACCCCACAGATGCCGCCAAGACGTGTGAACTCCGAAATCCCTCCAGAAATAGCACAACTTTTGGCCACTCAGAACCAGCTGATCCAACTGCTCACTCAGAACATGCAAAACAACAACAACAACCCGCCACCACCACCACCTCCGCCACCACCTCAACAAGATCGCTTGACTCGGTTTTTGAGGTTGAACCCACCTACCTTCACTAGCAGCACTGAACCAATCATCGCAGATGACTGGCTACGTACAATCAACAAGAAGCTAGACACCGTGCAAGCTGTCGGAGCCGACAGGGTACGTTATGTCGCACACCATCTTGAAGGACTTGCTGCAGAATGGTGGGATAACTACCAAGTCACCCACCCGGATATTGATGCTATCACTTGGGATCAGTTTGAGTTAGCCTTTCGCACTCATCATGTGGCTGCCGGTATTATGACTCTGAAAAGGCGCGAATTTCGCGACCTACACCAGCTGCACCGTTCTGTCACCGAGTATGGTGAGATTTTCAACAAGCTTGCTCGTTATGCACCCGATGATGTTTCCACTTATGCCAAGAGACAAGAGGAGTTCTTAAGAGGACTCAATGACGAGATATCCATTCAGCTTGTGGCTCAGAAATTTGACAACTTTCAAGAACTCCTGGACAGAGCCATTGTGGTTGAGTCAAAGAGGAAGAGCATAGAAAACCGCAAGAGGAAGTCTAACCCTCACAAGCACTCGGTTCCGTACCATAAGCAGCGCAATTCCTCACCACCACCTTATAACAATAATGGCCACAACCATAACGGTCATAACCATGGTGGCCACAAACACAATGGGCATAAAAACCGCAATGGGAATGGCAGCAATGGAAAGGATCTCGGTGAGGTGACATGCTTTAAGTGCAACAGGACAGGGCACTATGCAACCTCTTGCCCCGAGAAGAAGAATGGCAATGGCAATGGGAATGGAAATGGACACAACCATGGCAATGGAAATGGGAAGAAGCCAAATCCGTTTGTCAAAGCCACGGTAAATCATGTTTCTAGGGAGGATGCTTGTGATGCACCAGACTCCGTGATTGGTAAGTTCAAGCTCAATTCTATTTCCGCAGTTGTTCTTTTTGATACTGGTGCATCACATTCATTCATATCAAGGGTATTTGTGGATAGAGGCAAGATACCTACGGAGACTATAAACTTTACTCTAAGGGTAAGTTCTCCTGGGGGAGAAATAGTGGCAAACTCCGATTGCCGGGGATTAGAACTAAGGATTGGGACACACATCTTTCCCACAAGTCTAGTAGTTCTAGAATCACAAGGATTAGACATAATCTTGGGCATGAACTGGATGACCGAATATGAAGGAGTCATAGATTGTGCAAAAAGGACTGTCACGCTCACAACACCGGAAGGGAAAAGGATTCGCATCAAGTCGAATTTCGCACTTAAGGAAGTCATGGTGAACTCTCTTAAGGGGGTTAGCCTGGAGGACGTACCCAGATGTTGGAATTATGCCCTAGAGGCAATAATAAAGATGTTATTATTATAATTCTTGTTCATGATAATGTTTATATTCCATGCTAGAATTGTATTAAGCGGAAACTTTAATACTTGTGTGGTTTGTGAACAACACCGTGTCCCTAGTACGCCTCTATGGACTAGCTCATTGATTAATGATGGTTAAGGTTTCCTAACCATGGACATGAGTTGTCAATTAATAATGAGATCATATCATTGGGAGAATGATATGGTGGACAGACCCAAACTAAGCGAAGCAATTAGATCGTGTCATCGTGTTCGTCTTTGCGAAGCTTTTATTATGTCAAATATTGTATTCCTTAGACCATGAGATAATACAACTCCCTGGTATCGGAAGAAAGCTTTGAGGTCATCAAACGTCATCCTATGAGAGGGTGAACATAATAGTGTCTCTCAGGTGATCGGAAAGTATCTGTTGGGTTGTATGTATCGAGATGGGATTTGTCCCTCCCAAGTCGGAGAGATATACTTCGGGCCCACTCAGTAATCGATATCAACACCGCTTGCAAGCATGTGGTTAAGGAGTTAATCACAAAGTGATATCGTATTACGGAACGAGTAAAGTACTTGCTGTGAACGAGATTGAACTAGGTATGACGGTACCGACGATCAAATCTCGGGCAAGTAAAATATCGCGAGACGAAGGGAATATATATATGGGATTGATTGAATCCTGGCATCGTGGTTCATCCGATATGATCATCTATGAATGTGTGGGAGTCAATATGGGTTTCCAGACCCCGCTGTTGATTATTGATAGAAGATCATGTCTGCATATTCTCGAACCCGCAGGGTCACACACTTAACGTGTCTCGACGCTAGGATAGATTGGATAATTGGTTTATGAGTTTTTGTTCGGAGTCTCGGATGGGATCCGGGACATCACGAGAGGTTCCGGAGTGGTCCGGAGAATAAGATTCATATAAGGAAGTGCAGTTTTTGGAGTTCGGAATTGTTCCGGGTTAATCGGTATTGTACCGGAAGCTTCTAGAACCTTCCGGAAGGGGACCAACGCGGCCACACCTTCCGGGAGGGGGCATGGGCCTATGAGGGAGCGCCCTGGCTGCATTGGTCCAGGGGCACAAGGCCCCATAGGGCCCAGCCGGCCAAGAGAGGTTTAAACTCTAGATAGAGGTTCTAGAAGGGGGGTTTCCTTGCCCCCCACTCTTCCTCCTTGGGGCCGCCGGCCTTGGCTTGGGGGAGGGGCTAGGGCTGCGCCCACCCCTCTATATATAGAGGGCTGGGGGCGCACCAACCCCCGACACCTTCCCCTCCAACCCTAGCCGCCCTGCTGCCCTCCTCTCTCCCTCCCGACTGCTTGTAGGCGAAGCCCTGCTGCAGAAATTCTCCACCAATTGCACCGCGCCGTCGCGTTGTAGATCCAACCCATCTCTCCACCATACTTGCTGGACCAAGGAAGGAGGAGACGTCGAGGTGCTTCATGTGTGCATCTCACGGAGCCATCGCCACTTGTGGTGCTAGATCGGATCGGATCGCGAGGAGGAGAAGCGAGTACGACTACATCACCCACGTTCCGACGAACGTTCCGCTGTGCGAATCTTCAAGGGTATGAAGATCTAATCCAATCTCTCTCGTTGTTTGCATCTCCTAGATTAGATCTTGGCTTCCCTCTGTTCGCATCCGTAGAAAAGTTTGATTTACTATGCCGCGAAACCCTTCAGTGGTATCAGAGCTAGATCTATGCGTAGATGTGTTTCACGAGTAGAACGCAACATGGTTGTTGCGGGCGTTGATGTTTTCTGTTGCAAGCCTCTTGTTTGTGTTCTTCTTATGACGCGGGATAGTGAGATTGAAGCGTTCCAGGCCAACCTTACGCGACGTCGTTCGCGAGACCGGCTCCGCACTTGACGTGTGGCTTGTTCCACACATGCGGCTGGTGGATGCCAGTTTCTCTCACTATAGTTGTCATGGGATTAATACCGGAGTTTGGCAACCATAATATCACCGTTGTGGCTTTCCGTAGGTAAGAATCGTTCTTAGCATCTACTCCCATAAGCCACGTAAAACATGCAACAACAAAGTAGAGGCGTCTAACTTGTTTTTGCAGGGAGTGTTTTCTATGATATGGTATGGCCCAAGATGTGATGTGTATAATGTATGCGATGATCATGTTTTGTAATGTTTCACGACTTGCATGTCGATTAGTACACAACCGGCAGGAGCCATATGGTTGTCTTTATAATTGTGTATGACCTGTGTGTCAACTTCTTATGCGCCATGTAATAGTTTCACTTTATCGCTAAGTAGTTAGCAATAGTTGTAGTTGCTATTCGTGGTGGAGGCAATCATGGTGGAGTGATGGAGATCATGCCGGCACGCACAAGATGGAGATCATTGCGCGAAGATTGGCTATACAATGTCACATAAAGTTATATGCATGTGATGTTTATCCTTTTATGTATCTTATTATGCTTAGATCGCGACGGTAGCATTATAAGATGATTCCTCACTTAAAGATCAAGATAAAAACTGTGTTCTCCCCAAGTATGCACCGTTGCGAAAGTTCGTCGTGTCCAAGCATCACGTGATGATCGGGTGCTATAGACTCTACGCTCACATACAACGGGTGCAAGCCAGTTTTGCACACGTGGAAATACTTGGGTCTAACTTGACGAGCCTAGCATGTACAGACATGGCCTCGGAACACATGAACCGAAAGGTTAAGCATGAGTCATATGAATGATATGATCGACACTTCGTTGTCCTCCATTGAAACCACATCTCTTCTCGTGAAGATCGGATTAGGTGTGGTGAATTTGGATCGTGTTCACTAAACAACTTGAGGGATGTTGAATTTAGTGGGAGTTCATCTAGTAATTTGATTAAAAGTTGAACTAGTTATCATGGACATAGTCTAATTTGTACTTGCAAATATTGTAGATCAAATGGCTAAGTCCAACTTCAACTTCAACGTTTTTGCTGAGAAGGAAAAGCTTAGAAACAATGGGTCTAACTTCACCAATTGGTTCTGCAATCTAAGAATCATTCTCTCTGGCGGTCAAAAGGACTATGTCCTTGGGAAAGCGTTAGGTGACCCCCCTGCTGCAACTGCGCCGGCTGATGAGAAAGCTGTCTATCAGTCGCGCAAAGATGATTATGGTGTGATTAAGAGAACCATGTTGTTTGCTATGGAACCGGAACTTCAAAATCGTTTCGAAGACTATCCCGGGCCCTTTGAGATTCTCGAAGAGCTGAAAACCATGTTTCAGACTCAGGCCCGTTCTGAGAGATATGAGATCTCTGAGAAGTTCTTTAACTGCAAGATGGAGGAAGGGAGTTCCGTTAGTGAGCACGCCATTAAGATGACGGGCTACACTCAACGCCTTGAGCAACTGGAATGCACGATTCCAGAGGAGCTCAAGATTGACAGGGTTCTGCAATCACTCCCTCCTAGCTACAAAAGTTTTGTAGTGACTCATAATCAGATTGGTTCCACTGATACGATCACCGAGCTCTTCGCAAAGCTGAAGGCCGCGGAAGTGGACATCAAAAAGGATAATCATGTGTTGATGGTCAACAAGCCCACCTTTAAGAAAGATAAGGGAGCAAAGAAGCCCTTCAAGAAGGGCGGCGGCAAGCGCACTGCCCCTGCTGAGAAGAAGCTCAAGTCTGGTCCTAAGCCGGACACTGAGTGCTTCTATTGCAAGGACAAGGGTCACTATAAGCGCAACTGTCCAAAGTACTTAGCGGACAAGAAGGCTGGCACCATCAAAGGTATATTTGATATACATGTTATTGATGTTTTCCTTACTAGCCCTCGTTGTAGTGCCTGGGTATTTGATACTGGTTCAGTTGCTAATATTTGTAACTCGAAACAGGAGCTACGGAATAGACGGCGGCTTGCGAGGGATGAGGTGACGATGCGCGTTGGCAACAGATCAAGAGTTGATGTGATGGCCGTCGGCACACTCTCCTTAGTTTTACCTTCGGGATTAGTTTTAAACCTTAATAAATGTTATTATGTGCCTGCGTTGAGCATGAACATTATTTCTGGATCGTGTTTATTGCAAGACGGTTATTCATTTAAATCGGAGAATAATGGTTGTTCTATTTATATGAGTAACATCTTTTATGGTCATGCACCTCTTGTGAATGGTTTATTTCTTCTAAATCTCGAAAGGGATGAAACACACATCCATAACATTGAGGCTAAGAGATGCAAAGTAGATAGTGATAATACTACTTATTTGTGGCACTGTCGTCTAGGTCATATTGGTGTAAAGCGCATGAAGAAACTCCATTCTGATGGACTTTTGGAGTCTCTTGATTTTGAATCATTTGACACATGCGAACCATGCCTCATGGGCAAGATGATCAAAACCCCGTTCTCCGGTATGATGGAGCGAGCAACGGACTTGTTGGAAATCATACATACCGATGTATGCGTACCGATGAGTGTTTCGACGCGCGGTGGATATCGCTATTTTCTCACTTTTACCGATGACTTAGGTAGATATGGGTATATCTATTTAATGAAACATAAATCTGAAACGTTTGAAAAGTTCAAAGAATTTCAGAATGAAGTGGAGAACCATCGTAACAGAAAGATTAAGTTTCTACGATCTGATCGTGGAGGTGAATATTTGAGTTATGATTTTCTCACGCATCTTAAAGCAAGCGGAATCGTTTCGCAACTCACGCCACCCGGAACACCACAGCGCAATGGTGTGTCTGAATGCCGGAACCGAACCCTATTAGATATGGTCTGATCAATGATGTCTCTTACTGATTTGCCGTTATCATTTGGGGTTATGCATTAGAAACCGCTGCATTCACTTTAAATAGGGCTCCATCTAAATCCGTTGAGACGACACCGTATGAACTGTGGTTTGGTGCTAAACCTAAGTTGTCGTTTCTTAAAGTTTAGGGATGCGAAGCTTACGTCAAGAAGTTGATGCCGGACAAGCTCGAACCCAAAGGGGAGAAATGCGTCTTCATAGGATGCCCTAAGTAAACTATTGGGTATACCTTCTATCACAGAACCGAAGGCAAAGTGTTTGTCGCAAAGAACGGTTCCTTTCTTGAGAAGGAGTTTCTCTCGAAAGAAGTGAGTGGGAGGAAAGTAGAGCTAGACGAGGTTATTGAACCTTCTCTTGAATTGGAGGGTAGCTCAGCACCTGAAATTGTTCCAGTGCCGCCTGCACCAACAATAGAGGAAGCTAATGACAAGGATCATGAAGCTTCGGACGATGCTGCTACTGAACGTCGCAGGTCGACAAGGTCGCGTGCCCCTCCTGAGTGGTACGTCAACCCTGTCTTGACTGTCTTGTTAGTTGAAGACAGTGAACCTACGAACTATGAGGAAGCAATGATGAGCCCAGACTCTGAGAAATGGCTAGAAGCCATGAAATCCGAATTGGGATCCATGAGCGAAAACCAAGTATGGACTTTGGTGGACCCTCCTAGCGACCGAAAGGCCATTGAGTGCAAATGGATCTTCAAGAAGAAAACGTACGCGGATGGTAATGTTACCGTCTATAAAGCACGGCTTGTTGCGAAAGGTTTTCGACAAGTTCAAGGTGTTGACTACGATGAGATTTTCTCTCCCGTAGCGATGTTTAAGTCCATTCGGATTTTATTAGCAATTGTTGCGTTTCATGATTATGAAATATGGCAGATGGATGTCAAGACTGCATTCCTCAATGGCAACATTGATGAAGAGTTGTATATGATGCAACCCAAAGGTTTTGTCGATCCTAAGGATGCTGATAAAGTATGCAAACTTCAGCGTTCCATTTATGGACTGAAGCAAGCATCTCGGAGTTGGAACCTTCGTTTTGATCAAGTGATCAAGAGCTTTGGATTTGTTCCAAATTGCTACGAAGCTTGTATCTACAAGAAAGTGAGTGGGAGCTCGGTGACGTTTCTGGTACTATATGTGGATGACATATTGATTATTAGAAATGACATAACGATGTGAAGAGTTATTTGAACAAGTGTTTTTCAATGAAAGACCTAGGTGAAGCTGCTTATATATTGGGAATCAAAATCTATAGAGATAGACAAAGACGCCTGATAGCTTTAAGCCAGAGTACATACCTAGACAAAGTTCTGAAAAGGTTCAGAATGGATAAGGCAAAGAAAGGTTCAGTGCCTATGTTGTCAGGTAAGATATTGAGCAAGGCTCAGTGTCCAGCTACGGTAAATGATAGGGAAGCTATGAGCAAAGTGCCTTATGCCTCGGCCATAGGTTCTATCATGTATGCCATGCTGTGTACTAGACCGGATGTGTCCAATGCTCTTAGTTTGACGAGCAGATATCAAAGTGATCCAGGAGTGGAACACTGGACAGCCGTGAAGAACATCCTAAAATACCTAAATAGGACTAAAGAAATGTTCTTAGTCTATGGGGGTGATGAACAGCTCGTCGTAAAAGGTTACGTCGACGCTAGTTTCGACACCAACAAGGATGATTCTAAATCTCAGACAGGATACGTGTATATTTTGAATGGAGGAGCTGTGAGCTGGAGAAGCTGCAAGCAAAGCGTGATCGCGGGATCTACAGTAGAAGCGGAATACATGGCTGCTGCAGAAGCGTGAAGTGAAGGAGTTTGGATCAGGAACTTCATCACTGAGCTTGGCGTGGTTCCAAGTGCATTGGACCCACTGGAGACATTGTGTGACAACACTGGCGCCATAGCACTCGCTAAGGAACCAAGATATCATCCAAAGACCAAGCATATCAACCGCAAATTTCATATAATCCGAGATTATATAGCAGATGGAGATCTGAAGATTAGCAAAGTAGATACAGATCTGATTGTCGCAGATCCATTGACTAAACCTCTTCCACGTGTAAAACATGATCAGCACCTCGGTGCCATGGGTGTGAGATTGTTGCCAAATGTAAACTAGATTATTGACTCTAGTGCAAGTGGGAGACTGTTGGAATTATGCCCTAGAGGCAATAATAAAGATGTTATTATTATAATTCTTGTCCATGATAATGTTTATATTCCATGCTAGAATTGTATTAAGCGGAAACTTTAATACTTGTGTGGTTTGTGAACAACACCGTGTCCCTAGTACGCCTCTATGGACTAGCTCATTGATTAATGATGGTTAAGGTTTCCTAACCATGGACATGAGTTGTCAATTAATAATGAGATCATATCATTGGGAGAATGATATGGTGGACAGACCCAAACTAAGCGAAGCAATTAGATCGTGTCATCATGTTCGTCTTTGTGAAGCTTTTCTTCTGTCAAATATTGTATTCCTTAGACCATGAGATAATACAACTCCCTGGTATCGGAAGAAAGCTTTGAGGTCATCAAACGTCATCCTATGAGAGGGTGATCATAAAGGTGTCTCTCAGGTGATCGGAAAGTATCTGTTGGGTTGTATGTATCGAGATGGGATTTGTCCCTCCCAAGTCGGAGAGATATACTTCGGGCCCACTCAGTAATCGATATCAACACCGCTTGCAAGCATGTGGTTAAGGAGTTAATCACAAAGTGATATCGGATTACGGAACGAGTAAAGTACTTGCTGTGAACGAGATTGAACTAGGTATGATGGTACCGACGATCAAATCTCGGGCAAGTAAAATATCGCGAGACGAAGGGAATATATATATGGGATTGATTGAATCCTGACATCGTGGTTCATCCGATATGATCATCGATGAATGAGTGGGAGTCAATATGGGTTTCCAGACCCCGCTGTTGATTATTGATAGAAGATCATGTCTGCATATTCTCGAACCCGCAGGGTCACACACTTAACGTGTCTCGACGCTAGGATAGATTGGATAATTGGTTTATGAGTTTTTGTTCGCAGTCTCGGATGGGATCCGGGACATCACGAGAGGTTCCGGAGTGGTCCGGAGAATAAGATTCATATAAGGCAGTGCAGTTTTTGGAGTTCGGAATTGTTCCGGGTTAATCGGTATTGTATCGGAAGCTTCTAGAACCTTCCGGAAGGGGACCAACGCGGCCACTGTAGGGTTTCGTAGCATGGAAAACAAAAAATTTCTATCGCATACAAACAAACAAGCCAAGATCTATCTACTAGATTGTAGCAACGAGTCCATGGAATAACTAACCCTCAAAGATTCCAAAGTGTTTGACGAGAGCGGATTCTCGTGGGTGATGTAGTCATACTCTTCCTGATCTCAAGATCGCGTAGACGATCCTTCCGGCGCTGCGTTCCGGCAGCGCTCCCGCAGTCGGTCACACGTTCGGGACTCGACGAAGACCTTCCTCTCCCTTGTTCCAGCAGGCAGCGGAGGTTGTAGCACTCTCCTCGCGATTCCGGCAGCACAACGGCCTGGTACCAGAAGTAGAGGGGAGATCTCGCAGGGCTTCGCCTTAAGCCGGAGCGAGTATGGTGGAGTATGAGAGAGCTCCTCGGCGATCTAGGGTTTAGACACACCAAGGAGGAGGGGCTAGAGCCGGCGGCTAGGGTTCCGGGGACCCCCAAGTCGGCGGCTAGGGCAAAACCCTAGGGGGTGGCGGCGGCTATGGAGGGCTGCAGCTTCTAGGGTTTGAGGTGAGGGACTTGTGTGTCTAGAGGAGGGAGCCCTGCCCCTCCTTATATATATGGAGGGGCCGGCGGCCAAGGGGAGGGAGGGGAGTCCCTCCCCAACTCGGCTTGGAGGGGGCGCCGCCGGTTGGAGGAGGGATTCCCTCCCCAACTCGGTTTCCCACTTCCTCCTCTTTTCCTCTTTCCAATTTTAGCCGTTTGACTTTTCAAACTAGCTATTTGACTTTTCAAACTAGGATTTGAATTAATACTTTATTTGGAACAGCGATGACACTTAGTACATGATGCAATCATTCCAACATGCAATGACACATTCATGTACCCCTTCCCCTCCGGAGTGCCGAACATTCCGGAACCTTCTAGAACATTCCCGATGAAAACACCGGAATCATTCCCGAACTCCGAAACGGGACTTTCCTTATATGAATCTTATTCTCCGGACCATTCCGGATCACCTCGTGATATCCCGGATCCCATCCGAGACTCCGAACAACATTCGGTCTCTTTCTCATACTACCATAACTACTCAAACAACGTCGAATCCTTAAGTGTGTCTCCCTACGGTTCGTGAATTATGCGGAATGATCGAGACACTTCTCCGAACAATAACCAATAGAGGAATCTGGAAATTCATATGGCTCCCACATATTTCTACGATTACTTTGCGATCGAATGAACCACTTACATACGATACCAATTTCCCTTTGTCTCACGATAGTTTACTTATCCAAGGTTATGATCGTCGGTATCTCTGCATACCTAGTTCAACCTCGTTACCGATAAGTACTCTTTTCTCGTTCCCGTGATGTGATCCCTTGTGAGACAGTCACATGCTTGCAAGCTAATTGGATGACATTCCACCGAGAGGGCCCAGAGTATATCTATCCGTCATATGGATGGACAAATCCCACTCTTGATCCATGTGTCTCAACCAATACTTTCCGAACACTCAATGCCACCTTTATAGCCACCCAGTTACGGTGTGGTGTTTGATGTCATCAAAGCATCCATCCGGTAAAGGTGATATGCATGATCTCATGGTCGAAGGAATTAGGTTACTATGTATCAGAAAGCATATAGCAATTGAACTATTGAAATGACTTGATCTTTATGCTACGCTTATCTATAGGAGTATGTCCACCATATCATTCTCCTAACGATATGATCTTGTTGTTGATAACATCTCAATGTTCATGATAGGGAAACCACAATCATTTATCAACCAACAAGCTAGTGATGTATAGAGGCTATACTAGGGACTTCAAATTAAGTTTACAAATCACACAAGTATCAATGTTTCCTTGTTAATACTATTATATCATGAATGTAAACATTTATCATAAACACAAA
This sequence comes from Avena sativa, assembly GCA_916181665.1. Classification (NCBI taxonomy): domain Eukaryota; kingdom Viridiplantae; phylum Streptophyta; class Magnoliopsida; order Poales; family Poaceae; genus Avena; species Avena sativa. Next base: position 336,974,728 of record OV702280.1, on the reverse strand, counting down.
GATATAATAATAACCACATTTATTATTGCCTCTAGGGCATATCTCCAACAGCCACACCTTCCGGGAGGGGGCATGGGCCTATGAGGGAGTGCCCTGGCCGCATTGGGCCAGGGGCACAAGGCCCCATAGGGCCCAGCCGGCCAAGAGAGGTTTAAACTCTAGATAGAGCTTCTAGAAGGGGGGTTTCCTTGCCCCCCACTCTTCCTCCTTGGGGCCACCGGCCTTGGCTTGGGGGAGGGGCTAGGGCTGCGCCCACCCCTCTATATATAGAGGGCTGGGGGCGCACCAACCCCCGACACCTTCCCTTCCAACCCTAGCCGCCCTGCTGCCCTCCTCTCTCCCTCCCGACTGCTTGTAGGCGAAGCCCTGCTGCAGAAATTCTCCACCAATTGCACCGCGCCGTCGCGTTGTAGATCCAACCCATCTCTCCACCATACTTGCTGGACCAAGGAAGGAGGAGACGTCGAGGTGCTGCACATGTGCATCTCACGGAGGCATCGCCACTTGTGGTGCTAGATCAGATCGGATCGCGAGGAGGAGAAGCGAGTACGACTACATCACCCACGTTCCGACGAACGTTCCGCTGTGCGAATCTTCAAGGGTATGAAGATCTAATCCAATCTCTCTCGTTGTTTGCATCTCCTAGATTAGATCTTGGCTTCCCTCTGTTCGCATCCGTAGAAAATTTTGATTTACTATGCCGCGAAACCCTTCACCAGATGTCTTTCTGGAGGAACTACTAGGAATGCCTCCCGACCGTGATATCGAGTTTCTCATTGACTTGATGCCAGGCACGGGGACGATAGCTAAGAGACCATACAAGATGGATGTGGACGAGTTAAAGGAACTCAAGAAACAGCTTAGGGAACAATTGGACAAGGGATTCATCCAACCCAGCGCGTCATCTTGGGGAGCGCCTGTCCTATTTGTGGAAAAGAAGGATAAAACCAAGAGGCTGATTGTGGACTATCGCTCGTTGAACGAGGTGACGATTAATAATAAGTATCCTCTGCCCAACATCAATGACTTGTTTGACCAGTTAAAGGGAGCAAGTGTGTTCTCAAAGATCGATCTGCGATCAGGCTACTTTCAGCTAAAAATTCGAGAACAGGATGTGCCCAAAACAACATTTACCACAAGATACGGATTGTATGAGTACACCGTGATGTCGTTTGGTCTAACCAATGCCCCAGCATACTTCATGACCATGATGAACAAGGTGTTCATGGAATATTTGGACAAGTTTATCGTTGTATTCATAGATGATATACTCATATACTCTAAGGATGAGAAGGAACATGAGAAACATCTGCGTCTTATTATGGAGAAACTAAGAGAACACAAGTTGTATGCCAAATTCAGCAAATGCGAATTCTGGTTGAAGGAAGTGGGATTCCTTGGTCATGTTGTGTCGGCAAAAGGAGTTGCCGTAGACCCTAGTAAGGTAGCTTCCGTGACTGAATGGGAGTCACCTAAAAATGTGGGAGATATTCGGAGTTTCTTGGGCCTCGCAGGATATTACCGGAGGTTTATTGAAAACTTTTCCAAAATAGCAAAACCCATGACGGAACTATTAAAGAAGGAAAAGAAATTTCTATGGACCGAGGCATGTGAAGCAAGTTTTCAAGAGTTAAAGAAACGCCTTGTAACGGCGCCAGTTCTGTGTCTGCCTGATATCCAGAAGGATTTTCAAGTCTATTGTGACGCTTCTCGACAAGGACTTGGAAGTGTATTGATGCAGGATGGGAAAGTGGTATCCTATGCCTCCCGACACTACCTCATGGGTAAACATTGTGACGTGTTCACAGAGCATAAGAGCTTGAAGTACATCTTCACCCAAAAGGAGTTAAATATGAGGCAAAGAAGATGGCTTGAACTGATTAAGGATTATGACTTAGATTTACAGTACCACCCCGGAAAGGCAAATGTAGTGGCCGATGCCTTAAGTCGTAAGGCTTATGTGAATGGACTTACCGCGGGAGAACTTCCACAGGATCTATGCAAGCAATTCAAGGATCTCAGGCTAGAAATAGTTCTGAAAGGACACGTAGCGACTATGGAAATAGTGTCTACTTTCCAAGAGAGAATCCAGGAAGCACAAAAGGGAGATAAAGAGTTGGAAGAAATAAGAGTCGGGATAAGCGAAGGAAAAACAAAGGAATTTCGTCTGGACTAACAAGGAACCCTCTGGTATGGGAAGCGTTTGTGCGTTCCCAATGACCCCGATATCAGGAAGATGATTTTGCAAGAAGCTCACGATTCACCATACTCAATTCATCATGGTAACACGAAGATGTACATGGATGTGAAGGATAGATTTTGGTGGAGTAACCTAAAGAGGGAAATTGCAGAATATATTTCTCTATGTGATGTATGCAATAGAGTTAAAGCCGAGCATCAGAAACTGGCCGGATTACTTCAGCCACTGCCTATACCCGACTGGAAGTGGGATAAGGTAGGCATGGATTTCATCACGGGGTTGCCCTGGACTCGTTCAGAATTTGATTCTATTTGGGTTGTGGTGGACCACTTTACCAAGGTGGCTCACTTCATCCCCGTAAAGACCACGTATACAAGTGCTAAGCTTGCTAAGATATACATGTCTAGAATTGTAAGTCTGCATGGTGTTCCCAAGGGAATTGTGTCAGATAGAGGAACCCAGTTCACTTTAAAGTTTTGGCGACAGTTACATGAGTCTCTTGGAATTCGACTAGAATTCAGTACCGCCTTCCACCCACAAACGGATGGCCAAATAGAAAGAGTGAACCAGATTCTGGAAGATATGTTGAGAGCTTGCGCACTAGACTATGGGTCTAGTTGGGATGACAACCTGCCGTATGCTGAGTTCTCGTACAACAACATCTACTAGACAAGTATCAAGATGGCTCCATTTGAAGTTCTATATGGCAGGAAGTGTAGGACTCCGCTGCTATGGAATGGAGTTGGTGAACGCAGTCTTTTTGGACCTGAATTGATAAAGGATGCCGAAGAAAAGGTACGACAGATTCAGGATAAGCTAAAGGTAGCCCAATCCCGAAAGAAGAGTTATGCTGATTCCAAGCGCAGAGATGTGGCATATAAAATAGGGGACCGTGCGTATCTCCGAGTTTCACCCCTACGAGGAGTGAAGAGGTTCGGAATCAAGGGCAAGTTAGCCCCACGATTCATAGGACCATATAAGGTTCTGGCCCGTAGAGGAGAAGTTGCTTATTAGTTGGAGTTACCGGAAGGACTGACTGTTCATGATGTGTTTCATGTGTCACAACTAAAGAAGTGTCACCCAGAGATGGCCGAAACGCCGCTAAGAGACACCGTTCCCCTAGATGAGGTTCAATTGGAGAATGACCTTACCTATGAGGAAAAACCCATCAAAGTACTGGAAACAGCCGAAAGGATTACCCGCACCAAGACCATAAGATTCTGCAAAGTACAATGGAACCACCACTCCGAGGAAGAAGCTAAGTGGGAGCGTGAAGAATACTTGAAGGCAGAACACCCACACCTATTTGCTAGCCAACCCGAATCTCGAGGACTAGATTCTTCTTAAGGGGGGTAGGTTTGTAACATCCCAGATTTTATATTAGGATGTTATTAGTGCCATGCATCATCCTTGCATCATTGCATCCTACAAATAAAATTTGCAACAAAATTTTAACATCTAAACCTACAAAAACCCTACTAAAGATTTTCATATGTAAGCATTATTGTAGTGGTCAAGTTTGACCCTTCTAAAAACTTTGTAAAAACATTAAACCATGGTCCTAAGATGACCATCTTCTTTTTACAAAAATTTAGAAGTTGGTTTCAACCTTTTTGGACTTTATATGCAAAATTTATTTAAGTTTCAGTAAAACAGAAAATTAATAAAAGCAAAGTATAAAAAAAGCTAATTAACCTAAACGGGCCAGTTAAGCCGGCCCGTGAACTATCTACCGCCACCAGCCACAGTAGCCGCACCGCGTCGCCAGGGAGCCCAGCTAGCAGCGCCGGCCCACAACCCCCTCCCTCCGCCACCGACACGTGGGACCCGCTCCTATCGCCTCCTTCCGAGAGACCATGGCGAACACGGTGTCCGCCGTGTCGGGATAAGCCGATTCAAACGAGATTCGGCCATCCCCTTCCCCAAGACTTTGGGGATATATAAGCCGACCCCCCCCCCCGCTATCGTTCCCCCCAAAAACCCTAGCGCGAGCCCTGCCGGAGCGCCGCCAATTGCTCGCCGGAGCGCCGCCAGGAGTGAGGAGGGGCATCAGAGCGCTGCAGTCGGAGGAGGAAGCAAGGGGATCGGCTGAGGGGGCGAGCGTGACCGCAAGGGCCAAACGAACCTCGTCGACCTCGCCGCTGTTCCAGGGAACCACCGGAGTGCCGCCGCCCGTCGACCACCGACGCCGCCGCCGCTCACCACCATCGTCGCCACCGCCTGTAAGTCGCGCTGCCTCCTAACCGTCCGATCTCAAATCCACGCCGTAGATTAGAAGTACCGTCGAAACGGTACCGGCCAACCGTGCCACGCCGCGTGGCAAGCTGCATCAGCAGCCGCGCCCGCGCCGCATTCCTCCAGCTGGACCAACCAGGCGCTGCCACTTGGCGCGTTTCGAGTTAGGGTTAGGCTAGTTTGGTTTAATTTTTGCAGATTGAGTTAAATAATGCGAAAATCATATAAAATTAAATATGTGTCCAAATTTAGCTTATAACATACCGTTGGATTCATAATTTTATGTAGAACCCAGATCTGCAATAAAATTCCAAGTTTACAGTAGGGTTTTCGGTGTAGAATTTAATCATTAGATTGGAGTATTTAATTCATAGAAAAATAATTAGAACTCCGTTTTAGTTGATTCTTGTTGCGTTGACTTTGTTTCCGCAATACCTACTGGAAAAATTATAAAACTTTGCTTAAGATCATTAGATATAATTTGGGGCTAATTAGACGATTGGATCCCCTATTAATCCTATGAATTATATTAGTGATCCAAATAGAATTAAACCTATGGGGAATCAAGCCTAGTAACACCCTTAACACTTGCAACCCAATTATGCTACCTTGGTCGATTCAGAAATCCAATCTTGCATAAAATACCATGTTGCATGCATGCATGATTATCTCTGTGACTTATTTTAAGCAAGTTGTGATCAGATCTATGTTTGTGATTTGTTAGATTGTTCGGAGTGCGCTAAGGAGTGCTATTGTGTAGAGTGCTGATCGGATCAAGGCAAGTTACACCACTTGTTCATAACTTTTGTCCCAGTTTTGATTCTATGCATGTGATCTTCAAAATTCTGTAGTATGCATGTGTAGGATGTTCTAGTAGAATTTTCCTTAGTATTATTTTGCAAGTGCGATGATTTTTGTAGTATGCCATGAGTAGCTCTATACTTAGGATTTACCCTCCTAATAGGTTCCCCTGTTTTTGCTAAGTATTGCTTTCTATGCTATATATACAAAGTACCGTTGGGGGGTTCGAAAGACAAATAATTTTTCTAAGTATAAAGGCTCTCTAGAGCAAACTTTTCTTCTCAAATCCACTTCAAAATAAAACTAAGTTTTCTTCTGGGCGGAATGGTTGTCGGGACAACGAGTGAGATTTTGGTGGAGGACGGCCGCCCAGGAATCAAAGAAGTCTGCCATGTTTCAGAATTCAGAAGCTTCCAGTGCAACCACAATACATTATGGGCTCTGTCTTGGCCTAGTACTTAGTTGGAAACCTCACCTGGGTACCAACATTTGGAGGTTCTTGGCACGGTTGAATCCAGAAGGTAGAGGGGCTACTAAGGGAAAGCCTCACCATGGTCTTGTCTGTAAAAGGACTTGATCGTGGATTGTGGGTAAAGTGTACAAACTCTCGAGAGTATTGCAATCTGATCGATCAGCCGTGTTCACGGTAACAGAACAACAATGAGCGTCTGAAGGATGGAGCCTCTGAAGGATCTTCCTCTCTCTTTTCTAAACAAAGTTTTAAAACCCCCTAGCGTGAGTAATATCGTCAATGGGTGGGATTTTGGGAACTTGGTGTGTAATATCCAAGTGTCACTTGGTGCGTAATATCCAAGTGTTTGGTTATTTGGACACTTGGTGCGTAATATCCTCGTGTGCCACTCGACCTTATTTTATCTAAGCAATTGTTTACAAAGTAGGAAAATATTCTCTTCTTCTCTCTACTTAAGAAAACTAGCTTTGAGCAAATGAACTCTACAGCCTAAACTAGCCTTGCATGTAGAGATAGTCTTTTCTCTCCTTGGTGTAATTTGCCAATACATTCAAAGTATTGACCCAACTTGTTGGCTGCACGTCTTATGTGCAGAATCCGAAGATTGAAAGGTGCGTAGGGATCGCGAGTATACACTCGACAAGCATGGGGCGTTAATGGACTCAAGCTGCCTTTATGTTTCCGCTGTTATTTGTGCTAGCTTAATGCTAAGCAAATTTGTAATAATTCATACTCTGGATTCTCCGTGTAATAAAGACTTTGTGTTTTACATGATATTTCATCGACTGTGAGTGCTAGCTATTGATCCAGGGACTAGCATGTTAATCACAGGGACTTAGGATCTTACTTGATCCGAGGTCGCTACATAGTCCTGGTGGCAGCTCGGCGGGGAAGACGTCCTCATATTCCTGCAAAAGGTTAGAAATAGCGGGTGGCAAAGAAGGAGGCATATCCTCAAATGAAAACAAAACCTCTTTGCAGACAATTGCATTACATTGAGTATTGTTTACATCTAGTTCAGCAATATCAATTTTATTTGCAAGCATACATGGACTCTTCAAACGAATTTCAGTAGCATGTTTAGAATCAGATTTAGTGTTCTTTGGTGGTACAAAATCTGCAGCAACAATCTGATTCTCACTTTTATTTTTCTCCTCAGTTTTAGCTCTACTAGCTCTAGCAAGATCATCTTTAAAATCTGTTCGGGAGTCATAGGTTTTAGTCCAATTTTCTTTCCATCATGCATAAGAGAATAGTGATTAGTTTTGCCATTATGAACAGATTCTCTATCAAATTGCCATGGTCTACCAAGTAACAAAGAACAAGCTTGCATAGGTACAACATCATAATCAACAAAATCAGAATATGTACCAATAGTAAAATACACGCGTACCGTTCTTGTTACCTTAATCTTGCGAGAACTCTCAAACCATTGGATGTAATATGAATGTTTGCGTTGTCTTGTTGGAAGTGCAAGCTTCTCTACCATGTCAACACTAGCCAGATTATTACAACTCCCTCCATCAATGATGATCCTTATAGCTCTTTCCTTGACAACACCACGTGTTTGGAACAGGTTGTGGCGTTGGTCTTGCTCAGATTTGCTCAATTGCACACTCAACACACGTTGTGTAATTAAGCTCTTGTATTGATCAGCAGCTTCAGCTCCCATTACCTCTGTCTCTTCATCAGAATCACAATTGTCTCTATCTCGAGCAGAAATAAGGGCTAATGTATCTTCATCAAAGTCACTCGCTGAATCGTATTGACCATCATCACGCACCATCATAACACGTTGTGTTGTGCACTGTCTCTCAATATGACCAAAACCCTAGCACTTGAGGCATTGTATATCCTTTGTTTTACCCGTGGAAGCCATAGAAGATGCACTACGAGCAGGAGCATTGGATGACGGTGGAGGAGCAGCTGGAAATCTTGTGGTGGCCTTGGATGTGGTAGTAGCTGGTGGAGAATCACGAGAAGGAGGCGTTGATTGTCGGGATGTCCAAGTGGATGTGCGACCTGCAGAATTATTAGTCCTCCTCCATGGTGTTTGGCGATCCTGCACTTCATGTTCAGCTTTGCAAGCAAGATGAAACAAACGAGTGTTAGAATTATATTCCCTATAGTCTAATATGTGTTGAATGTCCTTGTTTAATCCATCAAAGAAACGTGCAAGCATTTGTTCAGTAGATTCAACAAGACCACACCGAACCATCCCCATTTGCAATTCCTAATAATACTCTTCTATAGAATTTTTCCCTTGTTCTAAACGTGTCAGATTCTTTAGTAAATCACGTTGATAAGTGGGAGGTACAAAATGAACATGCATAGCAGTTTTTAAAGCGGTCCAAGTACTAGAAATAGTAGTAGGATTTAAACGACAATACTCAAACCACCAAAGGGAAGCAAATTTAGCAAATTCACATGTAGCAGCACTAACACGCATATTCTCAGGATATTTTAAACATGCAAAACATTGTTCTACTTCCATCTCCCATGTAAGATATGCATCAGGATTATATTTACCCTCAAAAGATGGAATATTTAATTTAAGCTTTGCAACATGATCATCATCACGTACCGGTGGTCGAGCGTTGCGGTGGTAATGTCGGGGATGGCCAACAGGGTGTGGAGGTTGCTCAACCTCCTCGTCAAACAGATCATCGTCGTCGGGGTCGTAGTAGTACCCGTCGTCTGTCCCCAATGTTGCAGGAGCAGCCGCGGCGGAGGTCTGAGGTGCCTCAGCTGCAGCGGTAGCCGCCTGAGGTGCGGCGGCGGCAGCCGAACCAGCAGTACGACCCGTGATTGGAATGTGCTGTGCGCCATGCCGAGGTGCCAACGGGGCGGGTGCAGGTGCGGGTGCCGGCAATCTGGCCAAAACCTCCTTGAATCGAGCGTCAAGCTTGTCGTTGAAGGATTTCTCGAGTCCATCGATCTTGTCCATGGCGTTGGTGAGCTTGGTGTCAAACTCCCCTAGCCGTGCATCCACATCTTCAGCGCGACCGACCAAGAGCTCGAAGAAGTGGGCATGTAGTTCTTGGTTCGTCATTGTGGCAGGGTTCCGCGAAGTATCTGTCATGGTTAGTCCTTTAAAAAGCACAGGTATATACTACGGAAATATGGTGGAAGGCACGCGTAATCCGTCAAGCAATATACGAAGCTCTTACAAGTTCTTACCAAACAGCAGGAAAAGGCGATGTGCAACCGCGAGGAGCAGTGGGTCCAGAGATTGAACCGAGCGATTATCAGGAGTCGAGACACCGCACGTGAATAAATCTGTGGAGCTCTGGGAAGGCTTAGAAAAGGGGTCAGCAATTATCAAAACAGCAATGCAAATGTTGAAAGAATGCTCAACGATGGTACTGTGCTGGTCCTAGACTAGACCGTACTAGAGACGCGAGCCTAGATCACCAACGATGTCACGACGCGACACAAGAAGCAATGTATGGTGATACGGCACCCTGAAAAGCGAACCAAGATGTCGAAAATTACTATGATGACGAGTGTCTAAAACTGATCTACGGGGTCTAGAAACAGGTTAGCCCCAAAATTTTTTTTCGAAATTTTTGTAATATGCTCTGGAAAGCGCGCAGGCGCCAAAAAAATATTGCTATAACGGCCGATGGAGAAAAGTGATCCCCGGGGCCGAAAATCAGTATAGCCAGAAATTTTTTTCGGAGGCGGTTCCAGACTTTTTCTCTCCTTCTGGACTTACGACCGGACTTTTAACTCGACACGGACTTTCGCTCAACACGGAAACAACAAAGAAGGAAAGTAAAAAGAAATAACTAGGAAATAATAACTCAACTCGGACTCGTGCCGCGGCAGGAAAAGTGATCGGATCCGTGTCGCGGTAGGAAGGCGGTGGCGGAGTTTTAGGGTTTATGGTGGATGGATGTATGGCGGCGGAATATGGTGGCGGTGATCTGCGGGTGTGGCGGTGACTACTGTGATCAGAACTCGAAACTCTAAGGGACAAGACACTAAGACCAGCAACTCGACGCGACGATGCAGACACAAATTCAACAATGCAAAACTGAAAAGATAATGCAAGGCGTAGATTGGTGATAGGATGGATCTAAACTCTAACTGTGTTTTTGGCTTTTTCGTGGGTTATAGGTAAAACAGATCTAATCTACGAAAACAGTAAAATCTCACCGAGCAACCTGAAATCTGATACCACTTGATAGGGCAAAGGTGTCCGATCTTTCGATGAGAAGGTGATAATCGATTTGGTGGAGTTCGGGCTTGACGATCCGACTACACGTGCGAGCACGAGCGCCAATGCAATCGCTAGGCAAATCTCCTGGAGGTTACCGATCCTGCGGGAACACGATCAGCCTGACCAGCTAGGGTATTAATTCCTACCTGAAATCGAGAACAAGTAAGAACTAATATTGCAATCAAGATATTGCGGATTAAGAGGAAAGATTTATTGAAAAGGTGGGATCCTGTATAGGTGCGAAGTACAAGAGGCCTCTGCGACGCTCGAGCCTTGGCGAAGTTGCTATGATGGCTAACTTAATGTTTAAACAAAATCCGAGTCTACGGTGACGGCTATGGGGAGTATTTAAGGAAAAAAAGGTGGGGTTTCGGCCAGCCATAGAAGTGGTGGCCGAATCCAACCCTAGAAGTCCTTTTCTCCTCAAATATGGACTTAAAAAGTGGCTAATTAAAATCCTGCGAAAATTACATGGGCCTGGCCCAAAATAAAGGTGTCGCAGCACCATATTAAGCTATGGACGAATTTGTGAAGTATTAATCTTGAATATTTCGTCCAAGCCTCCTTTCTTCATTATGGTGGCCTCAAAGTTCTGAAATCTTCATCCATGGCCTTCTCTTGAATCATCTCATGCTTGCTACCATCTTCATGCATGGACATGCTCCAATGCTTGTCCCTCTCATCCATGCTTGGTCCATCATTCCTAAGAGTAATAAATACATCTGATTTAGACAACATCATATTCTCATGTATGTGAGGAATAGTTCCAAGAAACGAAAGTACCTGATAGTTAAGTTGTTTGGCACGAGATCTTGTGATAGGTCCTTGTATGTGTGTAGCTGTACGTACAACGGTTGTATCAATAGATGGGATGTCCACATCAGCTTCCTTCACAACTCTTGCAAATGAAAACTCCTCTTGAACTCTTGCTCAATGAACTTCTAGACTACACTTTTCTGAAGGTTTTTGGACGTGCATGTTAGCCTCACCTTCGTCTGTACAATAAACATAAGCTAGAGTTTCGGTCTAAAAAGTGCGTTTTTCTTGGGTATAATTTCCTTCATAAAGGGTACAAGTGCCTTCACGTTCCCACCAATCGTGTTTATATATCTCGTGATGTCATGTTTGATGAGAGTGTGTTCCCTTTTTCTGCACTTTCGAACAACTCTACTACTCCTACACCACCCGTGCACTCCACTTTACCTGCGCCTGATCAATTTGTAGATGTTGCATATGCTCATGTGTTGCTTCCTAACCATGCTGCAGGTATTGGACGTGGTGCTCGCCTTGAGCTTCTGTATGATCAGGCAACCGACGTCGATCATGCTGGCGTCGTCGATCCCGTGCATGGCGCATGCACACCGGGTCGCGCCCGCCAGCCCGCTGCTGTGCCGCCCGTGGCGGTCACGCCCGCGTCGGCCTCCCCCGCGCCGGGTTCCCCCGGCCCAGCTTCGCCCGAGCTGGGCTCGCCCGACCCAGCCTCCCCGGCCGCCTCCTCGTCGCCTGGCCCCGTGGCCAGCTCTGCCCCGGCTCCAAGCAGGCCGGCCTCGCCAGCGAAGGACGCTGGCCCAGCGTCGCCAGCTACCGCCTCGCCTCCTTCTGGCTCGACGTCGTCACCAGCCTCGTCGTCGCCAGCGTCACCTCCTGCTGTGGCTCTTCGCCCTCGTACACGCAGTCAGGCTAGTGTCTTTCGTCCAAAGGAGCGCACTGATGGGACTATTGCATGGATTGCTGCTTGTGTTTCCCATGCCGTTGCTGATCCCACTGCTGAGCCTTGACACTTTCAGGCTGCTCTCGGTATTCCTCACTGGCGCGTTGCTATGGAGGAGGAACTTCAGGCTCTCCTGAAGAATGATACTTGGCGACTCGTTCCTCCTGTTTCTGGGGTCAATATTATTGATTCCAAGTGGGTCTTCAAGATCAAGAAGCATGCTGATGGTTCCATTGAACGCTACAAGGCACAGTTAGTTGCTAAGGGCTTCAAACAGAGGTATGGTATTGATTATGAAGACACGTTCAGTCCAGTTGTCAAGCCTACTATCATTCGTTTGCTGCTCTCTTTGGTCGTTACTCGAGGATGGTCTCTCCATCAGCTTGATGTGCAGAACGCTTTTCTGCACGGAGTTCTGGAGGAGGAGGTTTATATGCGTTAGCCACCTAGTTTTGTTGATCCTGCACGTCCTCAGCATCTCTGTCGCCTGGTGAAGGCTCTCTATGGACTGAAGCAGGCTCCTCGTGCATGGCATGCACGCCTTGACTCGGTTCTTCGGGCTCACGGTTTTGTTCCCTCCACGGCTGACACATCACTGTTCCTTCTGCAGCGTCCCGAGGTCACGATGTACATGCTGGTCTATGTGGATGATATCATCCTTATTAGCTCGTCTGATGCTGCTGCCCAGCGTCTTGTTTCTGCGCTGAGTGGAGATTTTGCTGTCAAGGATTTGGGTGCTCTGCACTACTTCCTTGGTCTAGAGGTCTCATAGTCTTCTGCTGGGTTGACTCTCACTCAGCATAAGTACTCTCTAGACTTGCTGCGCCGTGCTAGTATGCTGAAGTGCAAGCATGCTACCACTCCTATGTCTGCCACTGATCGGTTGTCTGCGCTTGATGGAAATCCTCTTTCGCTTGATGATGCTACTAAGTACCGCAGCCTCGTTGGTGGTCTGCAATACCTCACTATCACCAGACCGGATGTCTCTTATGCAGTCAACCGTGTATGCCAGTACCTTCATACACCTAGGATGTCTCATTGGCCAGCTGTGAAGCGGATTCTGCGCTATGTCTGTCTGGCCGCCTCGTATGGATTGCTCCTTCAGCCTGCTCCATCTTGTGAGCTTTCGTCCTTCTCAGATGCAGATTGGGCTGGTAGTCCTGATGACAGGCGATCCACGGGGGGGCTATGCAGTATTCTTTGGTCCTAATTTGATCGCCTGGAATGCTCGCAAGCAGGCTACAGTATCTTGCAGTAGTACTGAAGCTGAATACAAGGCGGTTGCTAATGCCACAGCTGAGTTCATATGGGTACAGTCTTTATTGAGAGAGTTGGGAGTCTCTCAAGATCAGCCTTCAATATTTTGGTGTGACAACATCGGTGCTACATACCTCTTTTCGAATCCAGTATTTCATGCCCGAACGAAACATATCGAAGTTGATGTCAGGGAATGCGTTGCACAGAAGCTACTCCGTATCAAGTTCATCTCTTCCAAGGATCAACTTGCTGACATCTTCACGAAGCCTCTTTCACGGCCTTAGATTATAGGATGTAGGTACAATCTTAACTTGCTTTGTACTTCATGCCACAGTTAAGATTGAGAGAGAGTGTTAGACTGTATATACGTAGCGTGTCTGTATATAACTGTATATGACTTATACTGTAACTCTTGGTACTTTTATATAATGAGACAACCGCATTAGTTTACAGGCCGGAAGCAGATTGAGCGAGCTGCACGAGGAGGAGCCGATCATGCATGCCAGCATCCCGTCACGAGCGCCCACGTTCCGCGCGGCCTCAACCGAACTACTCAAACCAGCCACCACGAGACAAGATGCCGACGCACGCCGCCGCACCGGGTCCGCGAAGCCTTTCTGCCAAGTGTCACCGCAACTGACAACTGCGCCGCACCACCCGAAGCAAAAAAAAAGGGGGGGGGGGGGGGTGGGGGGGGGGGGACGGATCAGGCCCCGGCCGGCGCGTTCTGTGCCTCCATGGCAGCACATAACACGCACCCAGCTTGACAGAACTTTTTCTGCGACAAACTTTCTTCCCGCGGAAGAAAGATTTCAACCATTCTGCTTTTTATTCACTCGTATTGTATAAGCTGTGTACGATGTAGTACAGTAGTAACCAAGATGTTTGTACTACTCCTAGTACCGATAGGTGTCAGCGCATTGCTCTTTCGCGCCTGTTGCGTCTCTGTCAGCTACCGAACCGAAATGCTAACGACGACTTAGCTAGATACAGCACGCGCGAGGTTTCACGCTTTGCCGGAAGATGGTGAACAAAAAATACCACGCCAGACCCTCCAGCTTGATCTCAGCTTTCTTTAGCCCGACATGGCCGACGCGATCTCCTTGCCGGCCACCTCGAGCACCTCCTTCGCCCTATGCGCCAGCTTGTCGCAGATGTTCCTGGCGATCCGCTTCTGGAACTTGCTGCTCTTGAGCCACTCGATCCCCACCAGCACCTCGCACCGGCAGCTCGCCGGCTCCGTCGCCACGCCCCGTATGTCGTACCTCAGATGAACCTGCAGTATAACAGCGGCACACACGATCAAACCACTATACATAACTCTCACATCTCTTTCGCGCGCCTAACCCACTCCCATCCACCGCACAAATTAACAAAGCCACATATATGAGACATGGCACGGCATGGTGTGGTGGCTGACTCACTCGACGGGCGGCCATCCAGCGCCAGCGGGGCTAGCAAACGAATAAAAAACGTACAGTACGTACCCGGAAGTAGTCGCCGAAGGGGACGTTGCGCAGCGTCATGACGTCGTACACCGTCCACCCGTCGCCGTCCTCCGAGGGCGACTTCAGCTGGGTGCTGGCCACCTCGCCGCCGAAGATGGACATGTAGCGGTTGAACTTGTAGCTGGCGTGACGCTCCACCACGCCGGGCTTGGTCTCCTCCCACGGCGTGACGGTGTACTCGAGGCACCCGACCCGGCTCATCGTTCGCGTCTCCAGGGGGCCGCCATCGAACACCCCCATCAGAAGATTTGCCTGCAGTGTGCACATACAGTGCAGACAATGAATCAGAGAGGATCTCCGCCGTACAAAAGCATAGTACTGACAAACAAACCAATTTGGGTGTCGCCTTCTCTAAAACCGAATAACACTGGCAAAAGTTTTTTTTTTTTCAGGTATCATCCGAGGGTCCCAACTCTCGAGTCTACACCCTTCTGCTTCCCCAAAAGTTGAGGTTGACATGATATACTAGCATCGCTTACAGTTATCAACTCACCGGATATACTCATGCTACCTTTTCAAACAAGATAAAAAAGAAAACAGTGACAGTGATCCTTACTTTATATTATACCACTCCACAAAAAACTATTAGTAAGGTGTCCAACCCTGCGTATTATATAGCAGAAAAAAGAAGAACAAAAAAGAGAACATAGCAAAAGAGAACTCACATCAATAGGATGTTCCACAGTATACTCCTTTGAGAGGTTCACATCTCCAATGCCCAACACAGACTGAACGTCATCAAGGTCGTCGTAGCTCTCATCATCTCGATCTTCTTCAAGCTTGGCCCTCTCTTCAATAGCTGACGATTTTGTTTTCCACAGACCAATTATGGTCCTACAAGAAAATAGTAGGAGTGTTCCTTTTATCACGAAGTGGGAACATCTTTATTTTTGACACTGATAGAAGTATTGTAAGATAAGTACAAACCTACTAGCCTTGCTGAACGATCCAAATGAGTGGAACTGGAATTTCAACCTCCCCTCCTTATCTTGCGATTTCGCACCGTTCTTGGCGTCAAGCCCGCGTCCACTCTTTAACAGGAACACCAGTGATGGGCTGCCTACTGTTGTGAAAGATGGAGGTAACACTTCGACTTCCTCGACATCGTCCCACAGGAAGAAGAATTTTGTTTTGTGCCCAAACAAATTAGCATAGAAACCAACTATTCTGGCCGACAGAAATAGCCTTCCCTGCAGCAGCAGTAAGTACATGTGAATATTCATTAACCAATAGTATAACAACAATGTTTACTGAGAAATGCGTTTCAGATTTCACATAAAATTCTATGCCTGATTTCATATCAAAGCTTCCAACTAAACTCCTCACATATCTAAACATCTCCCACAATTAATGTAGCCTTTTTCTTTTCTCCTTATATCAGAAAACCACAAACCAAAGTAAATCCAAAGAGCCAAAAGAAACAGATCACATTTACCTGCAATGGCAATTTCCTTTTTAAGGAGCATGCATAATCTGCTATAAGGAACTCTTCGTGTGGCAAACTAAAAAGCTTCTGGAATGTTGAATTTCGGTGCGGTGACCGAACATGTAACTGCAATATATTCATGTGAATACACGGAATGTCAAAACGGTTACTACTAACTGACATCCGTTTGTAAGTTAATAGAAGAATACCTTCTTACCAACTTCCTTCTCCATCTTGTTAAGATAATCTCTCACTGATGTCTCAGGTCCTTTAGTATTTTCAAGAAATATTCTCAAATGTAGCTTACTCTGGCATGTCTGGGCTAGCTTTCCTTCCAGTGGTACCCATATATCTGCTAGTTCTGTTGATGTGTGTTTAAGAAAATTAATTTCTGCATGTCCCAATGAGATTGCCAAGTCGAATGGGCCATCAAAATTGAAAACCTCAACATCCAACATAGCAGGTGGCTCTTCCATGGCATCAAACTCCATTATTTCTGCAGCAATTTTTCAGTTTGTAAGAAGTCGATTAATCATACATTGCACAAAGCTACAAGGTTTTGCAAAAGTGTTCAGTTTGCTAATATGTACTCCCATGATATAAGATGTTATTACAACCTACTAACTCTTATATTGGTTGTAATGACGTCTTATATCATGGGACAGAGGGAGTACTTTATTTTGATAAAACGTGTGCTAACAAGTGAAATATACTAACCGTTCCATTGAGGTTCCTGAGTCTGAAGTTGAACAGAGCTTGTCCTCGTAATACCATTACAACTAAACACAACGTAAGGATCCACTGATCCACAAGAAACAGGCGGCAAGCTTGTAGCCTCTAACAGAGCTATAGTTACTAGCCAACCGTCACCATTTGCCTTAACCCCATGGTCACCTCCTGTGACAAAAGTGGTTTTATATATGATATTGCAGAATCCGGTTGCATGTGCAATGCATAAGAGATACACTAGCTGCAAAGTTAAAACAGAGCATACCTCGTTTTATCCTTGCTTGTACAAAATGAGATACCATATTTAGTAAACGCTCCATCTGAAGAACTAGTATGCCAGATGTGATCAGCTCTCCAAATGTGTCGGGTAAATCTAGACCACTGAACTCAAGACCCATAAGTGGGCCTGGTCTAGACAGAAGGATGTGCACAAGAACATACAGTGCCATGAGCACTGTAGAGATCACGGTAAAATTACAAAAATACTTGTAAGCAAGTCTGATATGTGACTGGTGATCTGTCTGCAGTGGTGCCAACAACTGCTCTTTATCCATGCCTGCAGAATCAGCCAACTTCACATGCCGAGACAAAATTTCTGCAAAACTTTCGAAATTTTCTTTGACTCCATCCTTAACACTTCCTTCAATCATACTCTTCATCATGGTACTCTGAAGAAACTCCACACTGTATGATACAGTCAGATGTGTGATCTCTTCACCTGAGGACAACTCAGGGCACTGAGTTATCTTGTAGAGTAAAACAACCTCAAAACAGTTCCCAAATGGAACTTCGGGCGTACGAACGCGAGTCATGATCGCGAAATTCTTGCCGTCAGCTTTGAGATATGTCTGTTCCTCAATAGTTTTGATTTCTTTCATAAGCTTCGTTCCGCCACTGGTGTATCGACATGTCCTGGTTAGGGTAGGTGGATCATGGCTCTTCCATGTCCACGGCTGTTCCTCATAGTCCATAGTTCCTTGCAGCTCACGCAGGTCTTTGGAGAACTGGGAATCAGGTCCGAAGATAAGGGAGTTCAAATCCTTGGACTCCACGATGTAATCGTGCTCAAATATCGTGCCACCACCGAGATCGTCAGGCATGTCCGCTGTACTACTTCCCGACTTCATGGTTTCCATTGCTTCTTCAAAGCTTGCATCTGGAATAGACGGAATTTCTGCATCACTGTCATGTTCAGTCTTTACCGTTGTTGCTGCACCAGGCTCTGTCAGACTATCATCTTCAGAAACTGTATCGGAATTGGCTTGTGTTGATCGGTCAGAATTATCGACAGAGGTTCGTGCCACTGCAGAGCTCCTGGGGGAATCTACCATCACACCGTTTGGACCTGAATGTTCCTTGTAGGTTGATCTCTCAATTTCAACATCAGTATCACTTCTGGGGCTCGAACAAGTAGACGAGTGGACGACTGTGTTGTCATCGTTCTCTCCGTGAAGTGAAAAAGTGAGAAGAATTTTCCCTGGCAGGAATACATTAAAAAAAAATCATCATCAGATGGACCATTCACCAACGAAGATGATGAATGAAAAATGCAAATCACGAGACAGGATATACAGTTTACATCAAGGTATCAACTCTCAATCTCTAGACCAATATGGAATTGTTCGTGCAGAGTCTGAAAACTACCACTAAGAATACAGTTTACATCAAGGTATCGAACAGTAAAGCGGAGCCTACCGACATGATGATTATTCTATCATCACTACAAATCGCGGAGCTTGGTGGTGCCGTTTAGCGTGCGTCTCTCTCAGCAAACCGTAACAGCCGTGTTATGCTCGGCTAGCACTTTGGAGTGGCTTACGGTAGCTACTGCCTTTTCATTCCGTAAGAGCATGCTAATCACCTGCGAGCTTGCGTGCGGCATTTGGCAATGCTAAAGTAAACAATACGACGGGTAACTTCGCCCAAACGTCGGCCGCACGCGCCGAGACTCACCGACCCAAATCACGGCATATCAAGTATAGTAGTTTAGCAGCTAGCTAGAGAAGGGGAAATGCGTGTACGCACCGCAATCCGCGGCGGCGTCGCGGCCCTTCCGGTGGTGCTTGGGCTGCAGCGTGAACCACGTCGGCGGCACGGAGCGCCTGCCTCCGCTGGCCCCGGAGGGCGCCTGCACGGGAGGCACCGGCAGCTTGACCCTGCCCAGCACCTCCCTCCGGCCGGTCCCCTCCTCCCGGCGCCGCGCCACGGAGACCTCCACCACCTTGTCGTCGTGATCCGGCCCCACCGCGAACACGAACTCCTCGTTCCACGCGGCCGCGCCGCCTGGTTCCGCCGGCTCCACCGCCCGCGTCCGCGCCCTCTCCCTCCCCACCTTCACCCTCGCGTAGACCCCGCCGCCGTCGCCGTGTGGCACCGGGAGGCCGAGCGCCTCGAGCACGCACACGTAGAGCCGCATGGTGTGGTGGCGAGCTGTCGCTGGCAGCAAAAAACGGTAAGATCAGAAGCGGTAATGGGGAAGTGGACGGGGATGGTGGTTTAATCCGGGGAGGTGGTGTGGGTTTGGTTTGGGGCTTCAGCTTGGGCGGGCGTCGTGACGTGGGGACGGGGCACGGGCACGCGGCGGGAGGAGGGGCACGACACGCGGTGGTGGGAGTGGGGGTTGGGACGCGGGGGCGGTCCGCGCTGGCCTGCTGCTGGAGTGCTGTGTACGCTGACCGGTGGAGGGTTTGCGTGGGAAGGTGAGATGTGCTCAGTGGTAGAACGGACAAAAATGACTTTTTTTTAAGGATTTCACGATATGATTTCTTGATGTAAAAATTTCACTGGACTAATCCTTTGGAACATCAAGGTAACAGCAAGACGCTACACTCTACACGGTAGCGCATTGCTGCTAGGCGCTATGTCCCTGCCAGCGTGGCATCGCCTGGCCCGGCCCCACCCGGTCGTGTGACGCCCAGTCGCTATGTCTAGGGCAAAAAACCTCAGGCGCTATGCCCATAGTGTAACGTCTATTTGCTAGACGCTATGCTCTAATGTGTAGCGCCTAGCAGATATGCGCTACACTTTGAGACTTAGTCTGTCGCGCGGCAACCGCCTCCCCACCCCTCCCCATTCACTCCCAGGCGCCTGGAAGAATAGCAAGGAGGGCAACCGACGGTTCCTCTCTCCCCCTCTCTCAAATTCATCCCTAAAACCAACATATCTGAGGGATTTCAACGTGGATTTGCTCCCCCATCCCTCCCTCAAGGTAATCCCCTCCTTTCCCCTCACTTTCTCATCCAATGAATCTTGCACATTATTCTCAAACCCTAGGCCTAGTTGGATTTATAATATGGCCTATTTGTGCATGTTTTTGGTTACTTGTAGTTATATATTAGTTGTATTTAATGGGGAATGGAAGTGTGTTGTTGATTTGCATTGTATATGATGGTTGTATATGAATTTGTATGGATGTGTGAATAATATGCTCCCATATTCTTTATAATTTTATTGTATAAATTGAAACAATGGCCACATACAACACTCATTTTATTGATGTTTGGAATATATATGTAGGATGGTGTGGCTACTTGAGGATTACTATGATCATGAAGACCGGGCATACTTGATGGCGGAGAACCATATGGTAGTAAAACCATGGTTGATCTTCTTTGTTCTTATTTTTCAATTGATTCAATTGTGTTGTAAAAAGCATAATGTTCGATCTTGTATGTATGCAGAGGCTTCGTCCCCTCAAGCTTCGAACTCATGGCGTGTCTTTGAATGACATGTCATACGACGAGCGGTACACTGAGTACATCAAGCGGCTAGGCCTCCTCCCTGTCATCACGCTTGTGAGCCGGTCGACGCCGAACCTCAATGCGGCTGCTATCACCGCACTTGTCGACCGGTGGAGACCGGAGACGCACACTTTCCACCTCCGGACCGGCAAGATCACCCCTACTCTTCAGGATGTTTCCATGATCTTTGGACTTCCTATCGCGAGGGAGCCTCTCTGTATGAGCATAGATTTCGATGGGTGGCGCAATGCGATGCAGCTACTTATTGGCATGACTCCTGAAGAACTTGAAGATAGGAGCAAAGATAGAGTTCCAGCAGACGCGACATATGCGTGGATTGTGGAGAACTTTGCGCATTGTTCGAACCCCGCCGAGGTTGAGGTGATAGAGACACATGCTCGTGTGTATGTGTGGTATGTCCTTTCTAGGACTTTGTTTGCTAACAGCGGAGGTAGGACCGCTCCGTGGATGTGGCTTAAGGCACTAGAAAACTAGGATACAATATCAGCTGGGGTTCGGCGGCTCTTGCCTACTTGTACCGGCGGGTAATCACCTGTGCACTCTACATTCATTTGTATATGTCGAGTCCACACATATGCTATCCTGACCTCTTTTTTGTTCACTTGTAGTTGGACGATGCCTGTCGTAGGGCAGGCCAAAATGCCCGAATAGGTGGTGCTATGGTTCTTCTCTCGATATGGAGCTGGGAACGCTTACCAGTTGGGCATCCCAAAGAGGTGGGCCACCATCCTTGGCCAGAGTATAATAGAAACCCTCTATGCCTCCTAACTTGGGATTACAAGTGGGACGTGGTATCGGAGATGACAAGCGATGTCGATGCCATGTACCTCAAGTACACTAACGAGTTCGATGCGATTACGCCCGAGCAGGTAGATGTTTATCTGTACGTCACTACCCATAATATTTACTTCACGAGTCAAAATCGATACCAAACATGTTCTTGTGATATGATGCAGGTGGAGTGGGAGACTTATTGTCAACACCCGGATTTTTAATCCTAGATGCGTGTTATGCCATACATCGCAATCCCAGGAATACCATTTTTGCGAGACATAACAGAATTGGATATCACAGTACATCATCCATTACAAACCATACATAAGGTCTTACACAAATAAGGATCTCATGATCCAGTTCTTAATACAACTCAAGCAGCGGAATACGTAATAATAACGGTAGCGTAGGCGAAGCTCCATCTTCGGGGTCACATGCAATGCTGACGATGGGAGATGATCCTAGTTGTCGTAACCTTCCTGGGGTCCATCATCCTGGTACTCCTCTTCATAGTCTGGCCACGGGAATAGCCAGGAACAAAGCCATGAGTACTCTTTAAGTACTCGCAAACTAATACAAACAAGTGAAAGGTTTTTTGTAATAGGACACTAAGCTCTAAGGTTATTTTGCAAAAAGCCATATTTACCTCTACTAAGTTCAGAAGCAAGAGAAAGCTAATTGAAGTTTTATAACACCTAAGTGGGAACTTGTATCTCATGCCACAACTCTGTTGTGGTCAAGTTAGAGTCTCAATTCATTTCACAAGTCATTTTTAAAACATCTGACGGAGGAATAGTATGGCCACTCCAACTGTCCATAACCGCGGACGCGGCTATTCGAATAGTTTGACACTCTGCAGAGATTGTACACTTTCACCACAACATTCGATACATCGGTCAGGAACAAATCCTGAAGTCACCATACTCAGTATGCGGATAATAAATCCTAACCTTTCAATTACATGCCCTAGTATAAGCACATATCCTGTGAGTTTGGCCTCCCAACCATGACCAACTGTCATCTTGGGTACTGCACAGGTGGACAATCTTCACAAGGTAGCCTCAACTCAGACCTTGGCCATGAGGGAACTAATACTAAGGTATATAAGTTTCCAGTCAAGCCCTACCCAATCTTCGAGTATTGTGGTTGTACGATAAAATTGGAATGGTATCGCATCCAGACAACCATCAGTTTTATAAAGAGCTAAGGCTCATGCCTTAACATTTTCATCACCAAAATCATCTGGTGTTCGGAAACACATGTCAAAACATCTTAATAGAATGATCCATCATTCCAAGGTTTTCATAACCATTTTTCCACCAAGTATTCCCATCTAGAGTTGATCAAGTTTTATGCTTAGCACTAGCATCTACAAGTGGGGGTTGAGTACTAGTGAGGGGTGGTAAACTAGTGGAGTTTCAACTAAGTTCAATCTTATGCCTTGGGATGACATCAAGATTATCTAGCTTAGGCCAAATTTTATGCTCTTTATGCAACCTTCAAGTTACCTTTCTAGAATCTACAAGTCACTTAAGTACATTCTAAGGAAGTAGCTTTGATAAAGAAATAAAGTAGAAAGCTTGCAAATAAAACTAGGAGGGGTATCAAGTGGGTATGATCACATATGCTTAAGGCATATAGTTGGCATGGTAACAAGCAAGTATTTGCTTGCATCAGTCTTAGTATAAGGTTGCTAAGTGAATAGCTTGCAAGTATGGGCTTGCATAGGTCAACTTGATTAGTAAGGCTTGCATAAGTATAGTATCTTGCAAGTGTTAGCTTGCCTTATGCAGAGCAGTGGTTGAAGTTCTCCTCGGCTTCTTCCTCGTAGTATCCTCCTTCCTCCTCGTATCCTTGGTCGGTACTAGCGTTTATGAATAAATACGAGGTACAGAATCACCAAACAATACTTAACTACTTGCAATCATCACACAAAGGGGTTCTATAGATGATCTAGCATCATCACTAACATTACAAGACTAAGGCACTTGACTTAATGATTTTAGTTTTAGAAAAGTAATTTCTACTCAATGAAAAACTACTTAAGATTTAATATTCTCCAAACCAAACATGGTATCATGTTGACACATGTCATCACCACATATTTTAGTCCATGGGAATGTGATTTAAAGTGGTGCCATAATTTAATAAGGTTTTACACTTTTATTTTAATTAAATAAAGTGGCTAGAAATGCCTATGTGGCATTCTTTTATTACTTGAACATTATTTCTGTAAGTAAACCTATATATTTTTATATATTCTGAAAGGTATGGTCAAATGTGATTTTTGAGAGTTGGAATCAACACCAAAGCTATTAGGGTTTAAATTTGAAAAATGTTTGAATGCAGAAAAGCTTCTGCCTTGTTATTTTTACCAAGGGTGATCTACAGATCCAAATGATTTGAATCCAACGGGCTTGGATTCAGCATTTCAAGACATTTCTAACAAAATTGGTTCCATTCAATTTGGTTCACTGAATCGAGCTAGGTTGATTTTTGAAACTAGGTACAGAACTGTGTTTGAATGAAAATGAAAAAATCCAAATTCAAACGAATGGGCTGCGCGGGAAACGATACTGGGCCGGCCTGCTAAGCACCGCGCTTACGCGGGCTGGTTAAGTGGCTGTCCCCACGCGTCAGTGAGACAGGGGGGTGCGAAGCGGTACCGGGCAACATGGTGCGTTGGATTAGAAGTAAGATCAATGGCTGAGGGTCGTCGTCGACGATGAACTAGTCACCGGCGAGCTCGAACCCTAGCGGCGCAGTGAGGGTCGTGGGAGGCTCACCGGGGCTCAGGCGAGGGTCGGCGATGCGGGCAAACGACGAAGTCTACGACGGCGAACCTCCTGGTACCGGCAGATTCTCCTGGGGCGGCTCCAATCGCTGGCTCCCTTCTTCTCCAGCAGCGGCGGGCTCCGGTGAAATTCCGGCGAAGCGCTGCTCGCCTTGCTCCGAGAACGGGGTGGAACGATCAGTGAGGAGAGGGGAGTGAGATGGTGTGAAGAGTTTGAGCAGGGGAGTCCTCTATTTATAGTCTCGACGACGAGACCGAACGGGATGGGCAGGCGACGGTGGCGACATGGCTACGGGCTGCTAGAGGCATGGCCGGCGGTGGCGATCGATCGGTGGTCTCCTGGCGATGCTCTACGGCTTTAATGTGCGTGTAGGGGCGGTGGCAAATGGTCTGGAACATGCGATGCTCTGCGCGGCAGAGGCGGCGTCTTCGACGGCGAGCGGTGGCTGTGAGGCATGGGGCGGCGAACGGGGATGTCTAGCGGTCTCCTGGGACGGTGGTGATCTTGTATGCACGCGGCGAGGGCGGCACGCGGTCTATGGGCGCGTGTCGAGGGTGGCACGGGCGCGGAGTTCCTAGTGGTTTTGGTCACTGTCTGCGAGGCAGGGCTGGTCGAGAGGGGGCGGTGAGGCATGGGCTACCTCCCAGACAAGGTTGGCACGGCCAGTTCTTCCTCTAGCCTGCTGTCCACACTGGGGTGACATGGGTGGCTTCGGCTGTTCACCATTGATGAAATTGCCAAGCTTACAGTGGGGCTAGTGCTTAGTTAAGTTTGCTAGATGATCTACTGAGGTTGTTGTGAGCTAGAGAGAGAACAAGTTAGGCTCAAATCACTGCTCACTATAGTGTTTAGATTTTGTTTGATTTGTATCTGCATGGTGTTTGATGAAATGGCCGCAAGAATTCAAGTTTTGAATTTTGAAAAGATTTTTGATGGGTGTGCTAGGCAGGTGTTGGTGAGCCTGTGGATGCTTGGGTTTTGAAAGTTGAGCTTGTTTGGTTGGTTTTTGAAAAAGTGGGATCTTCCCATATGATAAAGATTCAATTTTGTACTGTCTTGTAAACTATGCATTCAAATGTTTTTGGATGATCACAAAGTGGGCTTTGGTACTCTGTTATGAGTACTATCAAGGGGTGCAAAGATCCAAACAAGTTTCTGTTCAGTTTTGAAAGTTAGAGACAGCCAAAGTAGGCATGGGAGTTAAATTGGCCAAAATGACCATTCCCTTATTTTGTTTGTTTTGATTTATTTGTCTTTGGGAAAAGTGTGGGGATTGTTTAGATGATGTTTATTTCAGCTAAGAATCCATTTATAAGCAAATAAACACATAGACAAGGCAATTCAAAAGAACCCAAAACGGAATGCATACACACATGCATGCTTTCATATTTTTTTATTTAGAAAAGTTTTTGTTAATCCTAAATTTTGATGATTAGAGTTTGATGATCCAAGTTTAATATTTTTGGGATGTTACAAACCTTCCCCCCTTAAACAAAATCCCGTCCCAAGATTTGAAAAAGGACGAAAAAGATTACCTAGGATTTGAAGAGATCGGGAAACTTCGTCCTGATGTGATCTTCGCGCTCCCAGGTAGCTTCCTCTTCTGTGTGGTTGCTCCACTGAATCTTGAGAAACTTGATGCTTCGGGTTCAGGTAGTTCTGAAGGCTTCTTCCAAAATACGGATGGGTACTTCGGGATAGGTCAGGTCATCGTTGATCTCTATGGTCCAGTGATCGATATTCTTGAAGACTTCGGTCTTCTCTGGAACTTCGAGGCACTTGCGAAGTAATGAGATATGGAACACATTGTGCACGGCTGACATCTCTTCGGGCAGTTCCAATTGATACCACACTTCTCCTCGACTGTTTAGAATCTTGAAGGGTCCGATATATCTGGGGGCTAACTTCCCTTTCAGCTGGAAACGCTGCATTCCTTTCAATGGCGACACTTTCAGATACACAAAATCTCCTATGTTGAAGGCGAGTTCTTGACGTCACTTGTCAGCGTAACTCTTCTGTCTGGACTGGGCTGTCTTGAGGTGCTCACGAATCTTGTGAACCTTCTCTTCCGCTTCTCGTAGGATGTCAGGTCCGAAAATCTGACTCTCTCCTACTTCCGACCAGTTCAAAGGGGTGCGACACTTCCTTCCGTACATGAATTCAAATGGGGCCATTTGAAAACTAGCTTGATAACTGTTGTTGTATGAAAATTATGCAAACAGCAGACAGTCTTCCCACTTAGATCCATATTCTAATACACATGCTCTCAGCATATCTTCGAGTATTTGGTTTACTCGCTCCGTTTGTCAATTGGTCTGAGGGTGATAAGCGGTGCGGAAATCTAGGCGGGTTCCTAAACCTTCTTGGACTTTCTTCCAAAATCTCGAGGTAAACTGAGTTCCTCGATCCGATACGATGTTCTTGGGGACTCCATGCAAACTAACGATTCTAGCGATGTATAACTCCGCTAGCTTCGAACTCTAATATGTGGTCTTGACGGGCAAGAAATGGGCGACTTTGGACAATCTGTCCACTATGACCCAGATAGAGTCATTTCCCCTACTAGAAGTAGGCAATCCGGTGATAAAGTCCATTCCAACGGA
The DNA here is from genome assembly GCA_916181665.1 of Avena sativa. Lineage (NCBI taxonomy): Eukaryota > Viridiplantae > Streptophyta > Magnoliopsida > Poales > Poaceae > Avena > Avena sativa. The sequence goes on along the minus strand of OV702280.1, from coordinate 336,948,231 downwards.
ATCCCATTTCCATTCCGGAATCTGCAAGGGTTGCAACAATCCAGCGGGTCTTTGATGTCCTGCCTTGACTCGCTAACATATATCACACTTGGCGATATAGCTTCCGATTTCTCTCTTCATCTTATGCCACCAAAATTGCTCTTTCAAATCTTGATACATCTTAGTTCCTCCGGGGTGGATAGAATAAAGAGTATCATGAGCTTCCTTTTGAATAACTTCTTTCAACTCAGAATCTACGGGTACACAAAGGCGTCCTTTGTACCACAGAACTCCTTCTTTGTGATCGGTGAATCCGGGTACTTTGCCTGTACCAATACGACGCTTGATTCCATCGATACTAGCATTTCCTTTCTACGCCTCTTTGATCTGGCTGATCAAAGTGGGTTGAAGTTCTATGCTAGCCAAAAATCCTTCACTTACTAATTCCATTCGGAAATCTTCCATCTCTTTGTGCAAACTTGGTTGCTCCTTCAAAATCATGGAGTTCAAGCGGCACGGCAATCTGCTAAGGGCATCGGCTACCACATTGGCTTTACCAGGGTGATAGTGAATGTCCAGGTCGTAATCCTTGATTAGCTCAATACATCTTCTCTATCTCATATTCAGCTCCTTCTGAGTGAATATATACTTCAGGCTCTTGTGATCCGAATAAATCTCACAACGGTTTCCCATGAGGTAATGCCTCCATGTCTTCAGGGATAGAACTACGGCTGCGAGTTCGAGGTCATGGGTTGGGTAATTTTGTTCATGTTGCTTCAGTTGTCGAGATAGATAAGATATAACTTTGCCTTCTTGCATTAGCACACATCCGAGACCGATCTTGGATGCATCACAATACACGTCGAAGGGATTTGTGATATCCGGCATGATTAAGATTAGGGCTGAAATCAATCTTCTCTTGAGTTCTTGAAAACTCGCTTCACACTTGTCGGTACATTCAAACTTCTTGTCCTTCTTCAGCAATTGGGTCATGGGTCTGGCAATACTGGAGAATCCTTCTACGAATTTGTGGTAGTATCCCGCCTATCCGAGAAATGCATGAACTTGGGTTTGAGTGGTTGGGGCTTGCCAATCTTCGACATCTTTCACCTTTGCAGGGTCCACGGCAATTCCTCTGGCTAATACAATGTGGCCGAGGAATCCTACCTCCTGTAACCAGAATTCACATTTGCTAAACTTGGCATACAACTGCTGCTCTCTAAGGGTTCCAAGAATGGTCCTTAGGTGTAGCTCATGTTCTTATTTCGATTTAGAATAAATCAGAATGTCATCGATGAAAACAACGAAAAACTTATCTAGGAAGTCCATAAAATTCTTATTCATGAGATTCATGAAATAAGCGGGGGCATTGGTTAATCCAAAAGACATGACATTATACTCGTATAATCCATATCTGGTGGTAAAGGCAGTCTTGGGAATATCCTCTGCGCGAATCTTGAGTTGATGATAGCCAGTTCTAAGATCAATCTTAGAAAACACTTTGGCATCGGTCAACTGATCAAACAAATCTTCTATCTTGGGAAAGGGGTATTTGTTCTTGATGGTGACATCATTCAACTTCCGATAATCCGTACACAAACGGTTACCTCCATCCTTCTTATCCACGAACAAAACAGGTGATCTCCAAGGTGACACACTTGGTTGAATCAATCCAATTTCCAACATGGAATCCAGTTGCTTCTTCAGTTCTGCCAGTTCCGACGGGTTCATACTATAGGGTCTCTGGGCTTATGGGTCCTATTCCGGGGATTAGTTCGATGATAAACTCGATATCCCAATCTGGGGGCATACCGGGCAAAACATCTGGAAATACATCGGGGTATTCGCAGACTACCCGGACTTGGTCAATGGTAGGTTGGGCTATACTCTTGTTGCACTTGAATTGACGAGGTAAGGTTTCAGAGATATGCTCGACTGATATTCCGGCTGTACTAGTCATGGTGATGGCTTTCTTGGCACAGTCAATCAATCCTTTATGTTTAGACATCCAATCCATTCCTAGTACTACTTCCAAACCTTTAGTTCCGAGTACTATCAGATTAGCATAAAAATCTATGCCATGGATTCGGATAGGGACAGCTTTGCAAATTTGCCTAGCTTTGGTGGTTGAACCGGGAATTTGAACGATCATAACATGCTTCAGTTTGGTTGGCTGGATTTTACTAGTGCATGCAAATTCTTCGGTGACAAATGAGTGCGATGCACCAGAATCAAACAACACTTGAGCAAGTACTGAGTTAACAGAAAACATACCCAGCACGACGTCTGGCGCTTCCTGAGCTTCTTCAGCATGCATGAGAAAAAGACGGCCGTTGCGGTTGAGCGAATTCCCTGGGGCAAACCTCTTTCCGGGCTGAACACGACGCTGCTGCTGAGCTGGGGAATTGGTATTGGGGGCTGCGGCATTCTTCTTGTTGGGGCACTCGTTGGAGCAGTGGCCTTTATTTCCACAGTCATAATAAGTCACTTGCGACTTGTCCTTTGCTGCAACAGGCACAACATTGCTTCCAGTCCTCGGGGCAGTGTTGGTGTTGGTGGTAGCATTGTTGTTGAACTTGGGTGGGGCACGGTTGAAATTGCTAGAGTTGCCGGGGTTGTTGTGATTTCCTCTAGGCCTAGGGTTTCCGCGGTTGGGATAAGTCGGACGGTTCATCGGGGGTCTGTTGGTTCTCGGGGCAAATCCTAGAGATGGGTTAGGGTGATACTTTGGGGTCTGATGGGTTCCTGGATAATGCATCATGTGACGCTTGCGGTTCTCATTGGCTTGGTTGATCTTTCCTTCCATCTGGATGGCAGAGTCAACAAGGGCTTCAATATCAGCAAAGGGGATATTGACTAACACAGTCTGCATCTCATCATGCAGACCATTCAAGAATCTCTCTTTCTTCTTGGCTTCGGTGTCGTTCTCATCCGGGGCATACCTAGCTAATGACAAGAATTTGTCACAGTATTCCACTACGGTCATCCTTCCTTGCTTCAGTTCTCTGATTTCGTCTCTCATCCTCTTGATCAAACCCGGTGGCACATGGGTTCTGCTGAACTTGACCTTGAATTCCTCCCAGGTCATCATCTGTCCTCCGGTCATTGCACGAACACTGTTCCACCATGCCCTGGCATCTCCCGCTAGATAGTGGGTGGCGAACAGAACTTTCTCGTTGGCTTCCACTCCGGCGACTTCCATGTTATTTTCCATGGTTTGTAGCCAATCGTCGGCATCTAGGGGCTCTTCTGACTCAGTGAAAACAGGTGGGTTGGTATTCTGGAAATTCTTGAGCTTAGATCCATGGTTGTCATGATTTCCTTGGCCTTGGTTGTTGTGGGCTAGCTGGGCTATCTGCTGAAGGGTGGCTAGGTTGGCTTGACGTTCGGTTCTTTCAGCTTCGCGGTCAGAAACCAACATTTGCAGGATCTACAACATCGGGTCTAGGGATGAACCACTTCCTCCGCGTGGCATCTGAAGATTGAGATAGATCATGAGAAAAGAGGGAAATTTATAAGGTTTCGGGACTTTGATAAGTTTTTAAAGTTTGGCTCAGATTTTCTAGCAACATGCTTTTCATTCATTCATTCATAGCACACGATACAACACACACCACAACAAAGGTAAACAGATGGTTTTAGGAACCATTCTGGAAAATACGATACAGTGGGACCGAATACTACTCACTACGCTAGTGCTCAAGTGCTACTACTCCTCGGAGTCGGTGTAGTCGTCATCCTCATCACCATCGTCGTCATTGATGAAGGCGAAATCATCCTCATCGGTGAAGAAGTCCATAGCCTGATCCTCCAGAAAATCGTCATCATCACTGAGATAGGAGTAGGGGTCTCCACAAAGATCCTCTCCGGCATTCTCCCTTTCCTCCAACTGCATGTCTCTCTCGTGGATGGTTTCTTCCAAAGCAGAGATACGGTGGCGAAGACGGGCAATGATGCGCTCCTTCTTGTCAAGATGACAGTGGCGAGACTTGCGATCCTTTGCTAGCATGGAGATGGTTTGATCCTTCGTCTTGATGATGGCGGACTTGTGGTTGGAGTAGTCACGGCAGTTGTCCAATTCTTGCTGACCATCGTACATCATGAAGCTAAGGTGGTCCAATTGAGTGTTCAGCTCATGGTGGTATGGGGCTTCCAGTGGCTGTCCATTAGCATCACGCCTTGGGCAAAACTCAAAGCGGGTTCCCTTGATCTGGTTGATACTCTGCCCACATAGAAGGGCAAGAGCTTCCTGCATGGCCCTGGCAAGTCCATCGAGCCAGTTGTTCTCTCTTAAGGTAAACTGAATTCCCTTAGCAGTGGGAGGTTCAATCTTTCCTCGGAGACTTGCAACTATTAGCCACTGCAGATCTTCTCCTCCTTGATCATTGAGCTGAGCTCCGAAGAACTCGGGGTGCGGACGCTCTAGAAGTTATGAAAGCTGGTCCAAATTGTAGGGGTTCGTAGCATGGAAAACAAAAAATTTCTATCGCATACAAACAAACAAGCCAAGATCTATCTACTAGATTGTAGCAACGAGTCGATGGAATAACTTACCCTCGAAGATTCCAAAGTGTTTAACGAGAGCAGATTCTCGTGGGTGATGTAGTCGTACTCTTCCCGATCTCAAGATTGTGTAGACGATCCTTCCGGCGCTGCGTTCCGGCAGCGCTCCCGCAGTCGGTCACACGTTCGGTACTCGACGAAGACCTTCCTCTCCCTTGTTCCAGCAGGCAGCGGAGGTTGTAGCACTCTCCTCGCGATTTCGGCAGCACAACGGCGTGGTACCGGAAGTAGAGGGGAAATCACGCAGGGCTTCACCTTAAGCCGGAGCGAGTATGGTGGATTATGAGAGAGGGCTATTAGTGGTCTAGAGATTAGACACACCAATTAGAAGGCTCTAAACCGCAGGCTAAAGCAATTAGAAGCTCTAAACCAAAACGGCTCTAAACCGGAGATTAGAGGTAGAAACTTGTGTGTCTAGAGGAGGAGGCCCTGCCCCTCCTTTTATGGGTGGAGGGGCCGGTGCGCCAGGGGAGGTAGGGGAGTCCCTCCCCAACTCGGCCTAGGTGGGCCGCCGGCTTGGAGAGGAGGGACTCCTCCCCCAAGTCGGTTTTTGCCTCCTCTTGCTTGTTTCCCACAGTTTCTTGTTTTAGCCGTTTGACTTTCAAACTGGACATTTGACTTTTCTGTTTTAGGATTCAATTTAATCCTTTATTTGGGACAGCAAGAACACTTAGTACATGATGCAATCATTCCAATATGTAATGACACATTCATGTACCCCTCCCCCCTCCCGGAGTGCCGGACATTCCGGAACCTTCTAGAACATTCACCGGAATCATTTCCGAACTCCGAAACGGGACTTTCTTTATATGAATCTTATTCTCCGGACCATTCCGGATCACCTAGTGATATCCCGGATCCCATCCGAGACTCCGAACAACATTCGGTCTCTTTCTCATAATACCATAACTACTCAAAACAACGTCGAATCCTTAAGTGTGTCTCCCTACGGTTCGTGAATTATGCGGACATGATCGAGACACTTCTCAAACAATAACCAATAGAGGAATCTGGAAATTCATATGGCTCCCACATATTTCTACGATTACTTTGCGATCGAATGAACCACTTACATACGATACCAATTTCCCTTTGTCTCACGATATGTTACTTATCCGAGGTTATGATCGTCGGTATCTCTGCATACCTAGTTCAACCTCGTTACTGATAAGTACTCTTTTCTCGTTCCAGTGATATGTGATCCCTTGTGAGCCAGTCACATGCTTGCAAGCTAATTGGATGACATTTCACCGAGAGGGCCCAGAGAATATCTATCCGTCATATGGATGGACAAATCCCACTCTTGATCCATGTGTCTCAACCAATACTTTCCGAACACTCAATGCCACCTTTATAGCCATCCAGTTACGGTGTGGTGTTTGATGTCATCAAAGCATCCATCCGGTAAAGGTGATATGCATGATCTCATGGTCGAAGGAATTAGGTTACTATGTATCAGAAAGCATATAGCAATTGAACTATTGAAATGACTTGATCTTTATGCTACGCTTATCTATAGGAGTATGTCCACCATATCATTCTCCTAATGATATGACCTTGTTGTTGATAACATCTCAATGTTCATGATAGGGAAACCACAATCATTTATCAACCAACAAGCTAGTGAAGTATAGAGGCTATACTAGGGACTTCAAATTAAGTTTACAAATCACACAAGTATTAATGTTTCCCTGTTAATACTATTATAGCATGAATGTAAACATTTATCATAAACACAAAGATATAATAATAACTACATTTATTATTGCCTCTAGGGCATATCTCCAACAGTCTCTCACTTGCACTAGAGTCATCTAATCTAGATTACATGGTAATATACCGAACACCCATGGCAGTTTGGTGTTGGTCATGTTTTGCCCTCGGGAGAGGTTTAGTCAACGGATCCGCCACATTCAGATCTGTGTGTACTTTGCAAATCTTTATATCCCCATCCTGGATATGTTCTCGAATAGCGTGAAAACGTAGCTTGATATGCTTCAGCTTCTTGTGTGACCTTGGTTCTTGCGCATTGGCTATGGCGCCCATGTTATCACAGTAGATAGACATTGGGTCTAGCGCACTAGGAACCACACCCAGCTCTGCAATTAACTCTTTCATCAATATCGCTTTTTGTGAAGCCTCCGAAGCAGCCATGTATTCCGATTCAGTTGAAGATCTCGCCACAACGCTTTGCTTTGCACTCCTCTAGCTAACTGCTGCACCATTCAAAATAAATACGTATCCAGATTGTGATTTAGAATCATCCGGATCGGTGTTCCAACTAGCATCGGTGTAACCATTAACAACGAGCTGTTCATCACCTCCATAAGAAAGAACCATATCCTTAGTTCTTCTCAAGTACTTAAGGATGTTTTTGACCGCTGTCCAATGATCCACTCCTGGATCACTTTGATATCTGCTAGTTAGACTAACAGCATATGCGATGTCGGGTCTAGTACATAGCATGGCATACATTAGAGATCCTATGGCTGATGCATAGGGAGTCTTACTCATCCTTTCTCTATCTTCTGCCGATGTCGGACTTTGAGTTTTACTCAAGGTCGTATTGGGCAACATGGGCAAGAACCCTTTCTTGCTTTCTTCCATTCCAAACCTCTTTAGAACTTTGTCCAAATATGTACTCTGTGACAATGATATTTGGCGTTTCGATCTATCTCTATAAATCTTTATGCCTAATATGTAAGCTGCTTCGCCAAGATCCTTCATTGAAAAACTATTATTCAAATATTCTTTGACACTATTAAGAAGGTCTACATCATTCCCAATCAACAATATGTCATCCACATATAGTATTAAGAATGCTACAGAGCTCCCACTCACTTTCTTGTAAATACAAGCTTCTCCATAAGTTTGTATAAAACCAAAACTTTTGATTACTTTATCAAAACGTTGATTCCAACTTCGGGATGCTTGCTTCAATCCATAGATGGACCGTTGAAGTTTGCATACCTTGTTAGCATCTTTAGGATCGACAAAACCTTTGGGTTGCATCATATACAACTCTTCATCAATATCTCCATTGAGGAATGCTGTTTTGACATCCATCTGCTATATCTCATAATCATAATATGCAGCGATTGCTAACATAATCCTCACAGACTTTAGCTTCGCTACCGGTGAGAAAGTCTCATCGTAGTCAACTCCTTGAATTTGTCGAAACCCTTTTGCGACAAGTCGAGCTTTATAGACAGTAACATTACCATCAGCATCTGTTTCTTCTTGAAAATCCATTTGTTCTCGACAGCCTTTCGGCCATCCGGTAAGTCCACCAAAGTCCATACTTGGTTTTCGTACATGGATCCAATCTCGGATTTCATGGCTTCTTGCCATTTATTGGAATCTGGGCTCATCATCGCTTCCTCATATGTCTCGGGGTCATCGGTGTTGTCCACCAACATGACACTCATAACGGGATCATACCAATCTGGAGTGGTACGAGTTCTCGTTGACCTCCGAGGCTCTGTAGCAACTTCAACCGAAGTTTCATGATCACCATCATTAGCTCCCTCTCTAATTGGTGTAGGCACCACAGGAACTTCTTCCGGTGCTGCGCTACTCTCAATTTCGAGAGAAGGTTCGACAACCTCGTCGAGTTCTACTTTTCTTCCAGTCACTTCTTTCGAGAGAAATTCCTTCTCTAGAAAGGATCCATTCTTGGCAACGAAGATTTTGCCTTCGGATCTATGATAGAAGGTATACCCAATAGTTTCCTTCGGGTATCCTATGAAGACGCATTTTTCCGCTTTGGGTTCAAGCTTGTCCGGCTGTAACTTCTTTACATAGGCTTCGCATCCCCAAACTTTAAGGAACGACAATTTAGGTTTCTTCCCAAACCATAATTCATACGGTGTCGTTTCAACGGATTTAGATGGTGCCCTATTTAAAGTGAATGCGGCTGTTTCTAATGCATAACCCCAAAATGATAGCGGTAAATCTGTAAGTGACATCATAGAACGAACCATATCTAAGAGAGTTCGATTACGACGTTCGGACACACCATTACGCTGTGGTGTTCCCGGCGGTGTCAATTGTGAAAGTATTCCGCATTTCTTCAAATGCTCGCCAAACTCGTAACTTAGATATTCACCTCCACGATCAGAACATAGAAATTTAATCTTCTTGTTACGTTGATTCTCTACCTCACTTTGAAACTCCTTAAACTTCTCGAAAGTTTCGGACTTATGTTTCATGAAATAGATATACCCATATCTACTCAAATCATCCGTGAAGGTAAGAACATAACGATAACCACCGCGCGATGCTACACTCATTGGACCACACACATCGGTATGTATGATTTCCAATAAGTCCGTAGCTCGCTCCATCATACCAGAAAATGGAGTCTTAGTCATTTTTCCCATCAGACATGCTTCGCATCTTTCAAGTGATTCAAAATCAAGTGATTCAAGAAGTCCATCGGAATGGAGTTTCTTCATTCGCTTCACTCCAATGTGACCAAGACGACAGTGCCACATATAGGTCGAATTATCGCTTGATTTCAAACGTTTAGCCTCAATGTTGTTGATATGTGTATTTCCACTATCGAGATTCAATAAGAATAGACCATCTATCAAAGGTGCATGTGCGTAAAACATATTACTCATATAAATCGAACAACCATTATTCTCGGACTTAAACAAGTAACCGTCTCGCAATAAACAAGATCCCGATATAATGTTCATGCTCAACGCAGGCACTAAATAACAATTATTTAAGTATAAAACTAATCCCGATGGTAGATGAAGGGGTAGCGTGCCGACCGCGATCACATCAACCTTTGATCCGTTTCCCACGCGCATCGTCACCTCGTTCTTCGCTAGCTTCCGTTTATTCTGCAGCACCTGTTTCGAGTTACAAATATGAGCAACCGAACCAGTATCAAATACCCAGGCACTACTACGAGTACTAGTGAGATACACATCAATAACATGTATATCAGATATACCTTTCTTCTTGATGTTGCCGTTCTTCAAATCCGCCAAGTACTTTGGGAAATTCCGCTTCCAGTGACCTTCTCCCTTGCAGTAAAAGCACTCAGTATCAGGCTTAGGTCCAGCCTTGGTCTTCTTCGCCGGCGTGGTAACTTTCTTACCACCCTTCTTGAAGTGCCCCTTTTGCTTAGACTTGCCTTTCTTGAATTTGGTGGTCTTATTGACCAACAACACTTGGTGCTCTTTCTTAATCTCCACTTCTGCAGATTTCAACATGGCAAAGAGTTCTGGCAACGTCTTGTTCATGTTCTGCATGTTGTAGTTCATCACAAAGTTCTTGTAACTTGGTGGTAGTGATTGGAGGACACGGTAAATCCCCAAAGCATTAGGAATCACAATACCCAAGCTTTGAAGTTTGTTTGCGTGCCCAGACATCTTAAGCACATGCTCACTGACGGAGCTGCCCTCTTCCATCTTGCAGTTAAAGAACTTTTCAAAAGCTTCATAACTTTCAATTGCCGCATGAGTCTCAAAAATCAATTTGAGATCCTCGACAATATCATATGGGTCTGAATCCTCAAACCTTTTCTGAAGCTCCGATTCCAAACCATACAAGATAGCACACTGAACTATGGAGTACTGATTCTTCCGAGCGAGGTAAACATTCTTTACTTCATCGGGAGCATCATCTGCAGGTGGGTCACCCAGCGGTGCATCCAGCACATAGGTCAAATTACCAGCTGTGAGGACAATCCTCAAATTGCGGAACCAATCCGCGAAGTTGCTTCCATTGTTTTTCAACTTTTCTTTCTCTAGGAACGCATTAAAATTGATGGTAGGGGCTGCCATTGATCTACAACATATTTGCAATAGTTTAGACTAAGTTTATGACAAATTGAGTTCAAATTAATAATGAAATTAAACTAGGTGAACTCCCACTCAAAACAATATCCCTCACATTGTTTTAGTGATCACACGAACCAAATCCACCATATCAACACCGATCATCACGAGAGTTGACATAGTTTCAATGGCGAACAATCGACATGTTCATCATATCTACTATATGATTCATGCTTTACCTTTCGGTGATCCGTGTTTCGAGACCATGTCTGTACATGCTAGGCTCGTCAAGATCAAACCTTAGTTTCTGCATGAGCAAATCTGGCTTGCTCACGTTGTATACACTTGAAGAATCTAACACACCCGATCATCACGTGGTGCTTCGAAACAACAAGCTTTAGCAACGGTGCTAACTAAGGGTGAACACTTTATGATTTGAAATTCATGTGCATGAGGGATCATCTTATAATGCTACCGTCGTCTACTAAGCAATACAAGATGCATAAAGGATTAACATCACATGCAATTCATAATATGTGATATGATATGGCCTTTCTTCTTTGTGCTTCCGATCTCCATCTTCAAACACGAACATGATCTTCATCATCACCGGCATTGCATCAAGGTCAATGACGCTTCACCATGGTTGTCGTCCACCGGCTTCAACTATTACAACTACTTTGAATAGACACGCGGGTCTTAACATAAATTAAAGACAACCATATGGCTCCTGCCGGTTGCCAACTTACAATAAGGAACATTGCATACATCAAATATAATCACAATCATGGCCATATCACATCACTGCACACCCCTGCAAAACAAAGTTAGACGCCTCTACTTTCTTTGCATATTTTACGTGGTTCGGGGCTTTCAATAAGTGTCGTTCTAACTTACGAACAAGAACCACAACATTGATACTAGCATTGTTGATCACCCGTTGTAAATTGGATCTTAACTATGCTAGGAGAAACAGGCACCCGCAAAGCCACTTATGCAATACAAGTTGCATGTCAAGCGTGGAGCAAGTCTCATGAACGATGTCATGTAAGGTTAGCCCGAGCCGCTTCATCCCAACATACCGCAAGATGCAAAGTACACAAGAAGTAACCGACAATAAAAGTATCAACGCCCACAATGACCATTGTGTTCTACTCGTGCAACAGATCTACATATAGACACGGCTCTGATACCACTGTAGGGGTTCGTAGCATGGAAAACAAAAAATTTCTATCGCATACAAACAAACAAGCCAAGATCTATCTACTAGATTGTAGCAACGAGTCGATGGAATAACTTACCCTCGAAGATTCCAAAGTGTTTAACGAGAGCAGATTCTCGTGGGTGATGTAGTCGTACTCTTCCCGATCTCAAGATCGTGTAGACGATCCTTCCGGCGCTGCGTTCCGGCAGCGCTCCCGCAGTCGGTCACATGTTCGGTACTCGACGAAGACCTTCCTCTCCCTTGTTCCAGCAGGCAGCGGAGGTTGTAGCACTCTCCTCGCGATTCCGGCAGCACAACGGCGTGGTACCGGAAGTAGAGGGGAAATCCCGCAGGGCTTCGCCTTAAGCCGGAGCGAGTATGGTGGATTATGAGAGAGGGCTATTAGTGGTCTAGAGATTAGACACACCAATTAGAAGGCTCTAAACCGCAGGCTAAAGCAATTAGAAGCTCTAAACCAAAACGGCTCTAAACCGGAGATTAGAGGTAGAAACTTGTGTGTCTAGAGGAGGAGGCCCTGCCCTTCCTTTTATGGGTGGAGGGGCCGGAGCGCCAGGGGAGGGAGGGGAGTCCCTACCCAACTCGGCCTAGGTGGGCCGCCGGCTTGGAGAGGAGGGACTCCTCCCCCAAGTCGGTTTTTGCCTCCTCTTGCTTGTTTCCCACAGTTTCTTGTTTTAGCCGTTTGACTTTCAAACTGGACATTTGACTTTTCTGTTTTAGGATTCAATTTAATCCTTTATTTGGGACAGCAAGAACACTTAGTACATGATGCAATCATTCCAATATGTAATGACACATTCATGTACCCCTCCCCCCTCCCGGAGTGCCGGACATTCCGGAACCTTCTAGAACATTCACCGGAATCATTTCCGAACTCCGAAACGGGACTTTCTTTATATGAATCTTATTCTCCGGACCATTCCGGATCACCTCGTGATATCCCGGATTCCATCCGAGACTCCGAACAACATTCGGTCTCTTTCTCATAATACCATAACTACTCAAAACAACGTCGAATCCTTAAGTGTGTCTCCCTACGGTTCGTGAATTATGCGGACATGATCGAGACACTTCTCGAACAATAACCAATAGAGGAATCTGGAAATTCATATGGCTCCCACATATTTCTACGATTACTTTGCGATCGAATGAACCACTTACATACGATACCAATTTCCCTTTGTCTCACGATATGTTACTTATCCGAGGTTATGACGTCGGTATCTCTGCATACCTAGTTCAACCTCGTTACTGATAAGTACTCTTTTCTCGTTCCAGTGATATGTGATCCCTTGTGAGCCAGTCACATGCTTGCAAGCTAATTGGATGACATTTCACCGAGAGGGCCTAGAGAATATCTATCCGTCATATGGATGGACAAATCCCACTCTTGATCCATGTGTCTCAACCAATACTTTCCGAACACTCAATGCCACCTTTATAGCCACCCAGTTACGGTGTGGTGTTTGATGTCATCAAAGCATCCATCCGGTAAAGGTGATATGCATGATCTCATGGTCGAAGGAATTAGGTTACTATGTATCAAAAAACATATAGCAATTGAACTATTGAAATGACTTGATCTTTATGCTACGCTTATATATAGGAGTATGTCCACCATATCATTCTCCTAATGATATGACCTTGTTGTTGATAACATCTCAATGTTCATGATAGGGAAACCACAATCATTTATCAACCAACAAGCTAGTGAAGTATAGAGGCTATACTAGGGACTTCAAATTAAGTTTACAAATCACACAACTATTAATGTTTCCCTGTTAATACTATTATAGCATGAATGTAAACATTTATCATAAATACAAAGATATAATAATAACTACATTTATTATTGCCTCTAGGGCATATCTCCAACACAAATCCCTCTCAAAGATAAGGTCTCCTCCATTATCCAACTGATAAAACTTGCTGTACTTCACGTCCATCTATTAAGAATATAGGATGAGTAAGTTAGTAGAGTGATCAAGTGTGTCAAATTTTATGTGTTTTGCAAGATTTATTGAGGAACATGAATTTTTATAAAAGAATCAAGGTGATAAGAATGGGAATAATTTTTTGTAAATATTTGCTTCTTTTGGTTTTGAAACTAAGTTTTTGATTCAAACGTCCAGTCTAACTAGGGTCTCCTATGGTCAGGATGGCTCTGATACCAACTTGTGAACACCCGGATTTTTAATTCTAGATGCATGTTATGCCATACATCGCAATCCCAGGAATACCATGTTTGCGAGACATAACAGAATTGATACCACAGTACATCATCCATTACAAACCATACATAAGGTCTTACACAAATAAGGATCTCATGATCCAGTTCTTAATACAACTCAAGCAGCGGAATACGTAATAATAACGGTAGCGTAGGCGAAGCTCCATCTTCGGGGTCACATGCAATGCTGACGATGGGAGATGATCCTAGTTGTCGTAACCTTCCTGGGGTAAATCATCCTGGTACTCCTCTTCATAGTCTGGCCACGGGAATAGCCAGGGACATAGCCATGAGTACTCTTTAAGTACTCGCAAACTAATACTAACAAGTGAAGGGGTTTTTTGTAATAGGACACTAAGCTCTAAGGTTGTTTTGAAAAAAGCCAGATTTACCTCTACTAAGTTTAGAAGCAAGAGAAAGCTAATTGAAGTTTTATAAAACCTAAGTGGGAACTTGTATCTCATGCCACAACTCTGTTATGGTCAAGTCAAAGTCTCAATTTATTTCACAAGTCATTTTGAAAACATCTGACGGGGGAACAGTATGGCCACTCCAACTGTCCATAACCGCGGACGCGGCTATTCGAATAGTTTGACACTCTGCAGAGATTGTACACTTTCACCACAACATTCGATACATCCGTAAGGAACAAATCTTGAATTCACCATACTCAGTATGCGGATAATCAATCCTAACCTTTCAATTACACGCCCTAGTATAAGCACCTCTCCTGTGAGTTTGGCCTCCCAACCATGACCAACTGTCATCTTGGGTACTGCACAGGTGGACAATCTTCACAAGGTAGCCTCAGCTCAGACCTTGGCCGTGAGGGAACTAATACTAAGGTATATAAGTTTCCAGTCAAGCCCTACCCAATCTTCGGGTATTGTGGTTGTACGATAAAATTGGAATGGTATCGCATCTAGACAACCATCAGTTTTATAAAGGGCTAAGGCCCATGCCTTAACATTTTCATCACCAAAATCATCTGGTGTTCGGAAACACATGTCAAAACATCTCAATAGAATGATCCATCATTCCAAGGTTTTCATAACCATTTTTCCACCAAGTATTCCCATCTAGAGTTGATCAAGTTTTATGCTTAGCACTAGCATCTACAAGTGGGGGTTGAGTACTAGTGAGGGGTGGTAAACTAGTGGAGTTTCAACTAAGTTCAATCTTATGCCTTGGGATGACATCAAGATTATCTAGCTTAGGCCAAATTTTATGCTCTTTATGCAACCTTCAAGTTACCTTTCTAGAATCTACAAGTCACTTAAGTACATTCTAAGGAAGTAGCTTTAATAAAGAAATAAAGTAGAAAGCTTGCCAATAAAACTAGGAGGGGTATCAAGTGGGTATGATCACATATGCTTAAGGCATATAGTTGGCATGGTAACAAGCAAGTATTTGCTTGCATCAGTCTTAGTATAAGGTTGCTAAGTGAATAGCTTGCAAGTACGGGCTTGCATAGGTCAACTTGATTAGTAAGGCTTGCATAAGTATAGTATCTTGCAAGTGTTAGCTTGCCTTATGCAGAGCAGTGGTTGAAGTTCTCCTCGGCTTCTTCCTCGTAGTATCCTCCTCGTATCCTTGGTCGGTACTAGCGTCTATGAATAAATACGAGGTACACAATCACCAAACAATACTTAACTACTTGCAATCATCACACAAAGGGGTTCTATAGATGATCTAGCATCATCACTAACATTACAAGACTAAGGCACTTGACTTAATGATTTTAGTTTTAGAAAAGTAATTTCTACTCAATGAAAAACTACTTAAGATTTAATATTCTCCAAACCAAACATGGTATCATGTTGACACATGTCATCACCACATATTTTAGTCCATGGGAATGTGATTTAAAGTGGTGCCATAATTTAATAAGGTTTTACACTTTTATTTTAATTAAATAAAGTGGCTAGAAATGCCTATGTGGCATTCTTTTATTACTTGAACATTATTTCTGTAAGTAAACCTATATATTTTTATATATTCTGAAAGGTATGGTCAAATGTGATTTTTGAGAGTTGGAATCAACACCAAAGCTATTAGGGTTTAAATTTGAAAAATGTTTGAATGCAGAAAAGCTTCTGCCTTGTTATTTTTACCAAGGGTGATCTACAGATCCAAATGATTTGAATCCAACGGGCTTGGACTCAGAATTTCAAGACCTTTCTAACAAAATTGGTTCCATTCAATTTGGTTCACTGAATCGAGCTAGGTTGATTTTTGAAACTAGGTACAGAACTGTGTTTGAATGAAAATGGAAAAATCCAAATTCAAACGAATGGGCTGCGCGGGAAACGATACTGGGCCGGCCTGCTAAGCACCGCGCTTATGCGGATAGGGTTAAGTGGCTGTCCCCACGTGTCAGTGAGTCAGGGGGTGCGAAGCGGTACCGGGCAACATGGTGCGTTGGATTAGAAGTAAGATCAACGGCTGAGGATCGTCGTCGACGATGAACTAGTCACCGGCGAGCTCGAACCCTAGCAGCGCAGCGAGGGTCGTGGGAGGCTCACCGGGGCTCAGGCGAGGGTCGGCGATGCGGGCGAACGACAAAGTCGACGACGGCGAACCTCCTGGTACCGGCAGCTTCTCCCAGGGTGGCTCCAATCGCTGGCTCCCTTCTTATCCAGCAGCGGCGGGCTCTGGTGAAATTTCGGCGAAGCGCTGCTCGCCTTGCTCCGGGAACGGGGTGGAACGATCAGTGAGGAGAGGGGAGTGAGATGGTGTGAAGAGTTTGAGCGGGGGAGTCCTCTATTTATAGTCTCGACGACGAGACCGAACGGGATGGGCAGGCGACGGTGGCGACATGGCTACGGGTTGCTAGAGGCATGGCCGGCGGTGGAGATCGATCGGTGGTCTCCTGGCGATGCTCTACGGCTTTAATGCGCGTGTAGGGGCGATGGCAAATGGTCTGGAACATGCGATGCTCTGCGCGGCAGAGGCGGCGTCTTCGACGACGAGCGGTGGCTGTGAGGCATGGGGCGGCGAACGGGGATGTCTAGCGATCTCCTGGGACGGTGGTGATCTTGTATGCACGCGGCGAGGGCGACACGCGGTCTGTGGGCGCGTGTCGAGGGTGGCGCTCTGGCGCATGATCGGCATGGTTGACAGTGGCACGGGCGCCGCGTTCCTGGTGGTTTTGGTTGTTGTCTGCGAGGCAGGGCTGGTCGAGAGGGGGCGGTGAGGCATGGGCTACCTCCCAGACAAGGTTGGCACGGCTAGTTCTTCCTGTAGACTGTTGTCCACACTGGGGTGACATGGGTGTCTTCGGCTGTTCACCATTGATGACATTGCCAATCTTATAGTGGGGTTAGTGCTTAGTTAAGTTTGCTAGATGATCTACTGAGGTTGCTGTGAGCTAGAGAGAGAACAAGTTAGGCTCAAATCACTGCTCACTATAGTGTTTAGATTTTGTTTGATTTGTATCTGCATGGTGTTTGATGAAATGGCCGCAAGAATTCAAGTTTTGAATTTTGAAAAGATTTTTGGTGGGTGTGCTAGGCAGGTGTTGGTAAGTCTGTGGATGCTTTGGTTTTGAAAGTTGAGCTTGTTTGGTTGGTTTTTGAAAAAGTGGGATCTTCCCATATGATAAAGATTCAATTTTGTTTTTTCTTTTAAACTATGCATTCAAATGTTTTTGGATGATCACAAAGTGGGCTTTGGTACTATGTTATGAGTACTATCAAGGGGTGCAAAGATCCAAACAAGTTTCTATTCAGTTTTGAAAGTTAGAGACAGCCAAAGTAGGCATGGGAGTTAAATTGGCCAAAATGACCATTCCCTTATTTTGTTTGTTTTGATTTATTTGTCTTTGGGAAAAGTGTGGGGATTGTTTGGATGATGTTTATTTCACGTAAGAATCCATTTACAAGCAAAGAAACACATAGACAAGGCAATTCAAAAGAATCCAAAATGGAATGCATACACACATGCATGCTTTCATATTTTTTATTTGAAAAGTTTTTGTTAATCCTAAATTTTGATGATTAGAGTTTGATGATCCAAGTTTAATATTTTTGGGATGTTACACTTATGGTTATGGGGACGATCTTGGTGTTGCTCCCGGGTTTAATATTAACCCGAAGTGCTTGGACGAACAAAGTCTTTGGCTCATGTGCTGCCCATTGATTTGCAATTGGGCGGTTGAGTTTCATATGCCACAACGGGTGATGAGGCAGTTCGGGTTGTTTCAGTGCAACCCTCCCATGTGGAAGGCACCGACAAGGAGCTTCATCGGTTAGTTAGCATGACAACTTATGCTCAATTGCTGTGGATGGTACTAACATGGTTCTTTGTTGTTATTCAGGTTGGACAGGAAGAGGAAGAGGAAGATCAAGAATTGGGATCACCATCATAGGAGGCACGTCATGGACTTCCTCATTTGTGTGGAGAAGTCTCGACAAACGTAATGGAATAGTGGAAGAGCTCATTGTCCAGTAGCATTCAACAACTACATACATTGGTTTCTTTCTAGTACCCGTGTATCCATTTGTCCGCCGTCCTATGAGGAAGAAATATTGGAACGGCCATGTGTGTTCGATGATCTTGCCTACACCCAGTACAATCGGCAGGTCAGGGAGGGGACCGACATCCCGCTTTCTTCCTCACTCAACTTTGCGATAAAGTTATCGTTGCCCTTACATTACTTTCCTTGCACTCTCATCTCTTTCTTGCCTAACATGTTATTGTTCTTGACTCTGTAGCGAACGGAGGTAAAGAAATACGCCGACGATGCCGAGGCAATTATTTATGATGCCCCTAAGGGGATAAAGGGATAAGGCATGATACGAGAGTTCCTTAAGGTATGGATGCAAGACTTCCTCAAGATAGGCATGTTCTTGCTCTTTGCCAGTTTTGACTAATCTTGTTATTTGTTATAGCGTTCGGTCCAAAAGATGCGTCAGTTATCTAACCTGCTAGGTTGCCGCGATCCCGAGTACACAACCCCGTCCGATTCTAGGTCCAAGTCGACTACTGATCCATCGGCCCATCTTCATGATGACGTTGAGGATGAGACCACTTCGGCAATTCGTTCGGAAGATGAGGTATGGGACAACCTTACATGCATTTAGTGCTTTCTGTTTCCCATGCATTTCCATAGCCATACAATCTTACATGTAGATGCCTCGTATGGAGAATGATACGGAGGAGTACCGGATTCGTTCCGCATACCTGCTGAAGCCAAGGAAACAGTTCAATCGCTGGACGCAGGACAACTTCCGTAACAAAGGAAAGGCCAATGTTGTCGAAGACGAGCCTCCACGGAGGTCAAGAGCGACTAGGAGGACGAGAGGCCTATGGTATGATGATGATGATGACGAGTCACCATAACAAGTGGAGGTGACAAAGAAGATACCTCCGAGGAGGGGTCGAGGTCCAAGGACGCGTGGACGGAAGTAGGTCATGTATGGCACAATGTTGATGACGATGCACTAGGTTTGAGACTATGTATGGGTTGATGTATGGCACTATGTATGGGTTGATGTATGGCACTATGTTGATGTCGTTTGAGACTATGTTGATGTTGTTTGTGACTATGATGTTGTTTGAGATTTTCTTGATGTTGTTTGAGACTATGTTAATGTTGTATGTGCACTTGTGCTGTGAAACAACAACACCTAGTCCAGTTCAGCAGTGTAGCGCCTGTCTGCTAGGCGCTACACTAGCAGATTCCGTTTGCTCCAAAAATAACAGGAGCATACTGAGAGCAAACCGAGAGATCGCTGACGGGTGAAATGTCTAAGTCAGAGTGTAGTGCCTTTCTGCTAGGCGCTATGCTCTAATGTGTAGCGCCTATCAGACAGGCGCTATGCTGGCAGATTTCGTTTGCTCCAAAAATAACATGAGCATACTGAGAGCAAACCAAGAGATCACTGGCAGAGGAAAACTCTAAGTCAGAGTGTAGCGCATGTCTGATAGGCGCTATGCTCTAATGTGTAGCGCCTATTAGACAGGCGCTACACTCTGACTTAGAGTTTTCCCCCGCCAGCGATCTCTTGGTTTGCTCTCAGTATGCTCCTGTTATTCCTGGAGCAATCAAAATCTGCTAGCATAGCGCCTATCAGACAGGCGCTATGCCTCGAAACTGTGTTCAGCTCATAGATTTCCCTATTTCGAGACTGAAACGACATGTTTACAAATATGACACAAGACAAATATAAGACGAGGGATAGCAGTTCATGACATACTCGAATAGAAGCATCTCAAACATGGTGTTCATGCCCTTAAGGGGCTTTACATACTAATAGTTCGACAATGCTCAAAGTTCACAACATTGTCAACATGTTTCAAGTTTGACATGCTCAATGGGCCACGAGGCTCCGTCTACAAGTCTAAAGCATAGGCCCTTTGCCCTTCCTCTTCCTCCATGGAACGCTACGCCGTTCAACACAGCCTTTCCCTCTCCGCATCACGAGCCTCCTTAGCAAGGCTGTTCCGTTCCTCCTCTTTCTTGCGGAGCTTGTCATCACGTTGCTTGCGCTTCTTCGCCATCTCCTCGTCACGCAGCCCTTCGTAGTAGCGCCTTTTTTATGGCCATATCGATCTCTTGGATAGTCTTGTTGGAGTGAGGTTTCTCGAGATCTATCCAAGTGTAGTACCTGCATACCGGAGGGGGGGACTACAAGAAAATAGTGCATGTTAGAGGCTATGATATGGAATAGTTGGGACACATGAAGAACTACAAGAAAATTATGCATACCGGGGGAGTGTCGTATGGGTTGCGGCTACGCACGGGAGAGCGATTATAGTTGGCACACATGAAGAACTTCTTGCCCCAACTATCAGAATTGTAGTCTTGGGACTCCTTAACAATGCAATCGGTTCCACACCAACAAATAGGAACCTCCTTTCCATGGGCCTCAGAAGTACGAAACGCCTTCCGTGGCCTTTCCTCTTGGTCGGCGCAAGGTGGCCTAGCATTGGCCCTCCTCTTCCTCTCTTCCTCTTCCTTCTCCTTTTGCCTCTTCCTCTCTTCCTCTTCCTCTTCTTCACCTCGTCCTCTTCGTCCTTCTTTTTCGCCAAGTCACGAGCAAGTTGAACTAGCTCTTCGAATGCCTTCCTCTTCTTATCTTCCTCAGCTTCCTTCCTCTTCCTCTCTTCCTCAGCTTCCTTCCTCTTCCTCTCTTCCTCGGCTTCCTTCCTATTCTCCACCACCTCCATAGTGTCCTTCCAGACCTTCGAGTAGTTCACACCTTTCCCATCATTGCCCCTATTGGGTTGAGTCGCCATACCTATTATAAGAATGAAAGGTATAAGTTAGTAAATGATGCATGAATGTGAGCAATAATTGATTCAATGAAATAAGCATAGTAGGTAGTAACATAAGCATGCAAGTATGAATATTTTAGCCGTATTAACATAAGGATTTGGTCCTGCCAAGTAACCTAACATACTAGCCGGGTTAAAACCACCACGCCCTCTTCCTCTTCTAAGCCCAAGTGATCGACCTCTTCATTGTCTAGGAGCTTGTTGTATATGAGCTTGTTGTCTATGAGCTTGTTGGCTAGGAGCTTGTTGTCTAGGAGCTTGTTGGCAAGTTCTTGGTTGGCTTGGGACTTGTTGGCTAGTTCTTGGTTGGCTTGGGTCTTGTTGGCTACCACTAGGTTGGCTTGGGTCTTGTTGGCTACCACTTGGTTTGCTAGTGCTTGCTTCATTTCCTTTTGCTCTTTTCCTTTGAGAACACTTTCTTGCATTGTGCCCTTCACCATTGCATGTTCCACATCGGGCTCTCTCACGAGGCTCTAGGAATTGGTCATTGCCCGTTTCTCGAGCACCACCACGGCCCCATCCATCCATGTCGCTCCTAAAGCGCTTTGTCTTGCGTCTTCCATGTTTAATCACTTTCCGTTTCAGATTGGGCCATAGTTGAATCCCATGGTACTCCGTCCATTTTGATTGGTCCAAATATTGATTGTGTAAGGACGATGATGCTTCACCGAGAAGTCCTTTATCGATTGCTTAAATTCCAACAAGGTCTTAAACCTTGATCCTTTGCAAAAGCCATTATTCACGTGATTGTCATCTCGGTAAGAACTTGTCCTTGGTCCAAGCACTATGCCTTTGCCACCATCAACTGTGGCTTCATCCGCGAGACTAAGATCACGAAACAAAGGCACCCGATGGTCCCGCCCCAATACGGTATGGTGGATTTTGACCTCTCTAGCCGTGAACCCCTCTTCGTCAACTTCTTCTTCAGGACCATCATCATCGAGTCCGATGCATAGCCTCGAGAATACGGGAGATCACGGTCCATGTCATCTTGAGTGATATATTTCTCCAAATCACCAACATTGTTGTCGTGGAGTTCAACATCATCATCATCTTCACCATCACAATCATCATTGTCCTCTTCCAACATTTCGTCTTGGTGTCTTGAAATCGGGCTCAATGTTTGGGTCAAAGGAGGTTCAATCCATAGCTCCTACTCTACGGGTGGAGGACTCCTACTATCCAATGGGGAGGCAAGACGGTTCAAGTCCAAAGGCAATGAACTATCAACCTTCTTGGTGGCAAATAGCTCAAGAGCCTTGCCTAGTGATTCGGCCACCACCTCCGTGTATGCAAGCCAACGAGCCTCGGAGAAGATACACATGGTCTTCCAACGGATATGTATTCCAAAACCCACATTATGTCTTCCCTCCAACTCAACAACATCACATGGGTCCATCCATTTCAATTCAATCTTCACTTGCTCCAAGACCTTGGCATAGGTGGGACTACGCTCAAACACAATATCTAGCTCATCTGGGTCCGGTTCTATGTTGCCTTTCAAAAAGGCATCCTTGTCCACATGATGAACATGAACAATTCTTGCCATCCCTAACACATAGGAGAATATGTTTATTAACTAACCATGACAAGATAAACAAAAATATACTAGACACATTACCAAACCATAAAGCTAACAATAACACCCTCTCTTACATAAGCAAACCCTAACCTTAGCCATAACATTCCAATAAACCAAACAATGACATTTCAACAACCCTAAACCTAACTAAATGCTTCATACACATCTTTATACCCAACATTGGCCAATGAATCTAACAAATTTCCAAACGTTTCTCTCCAAATCAAATTTCTAGGGTTTCAAACCAAGCCCAACCAAAATGAAAGATTTCAAGAGGTCAAAACGGAGGGGAATGAGGGAGGGTACCTCTAGCAGCTAGGGAGAGGCACCAATCCACCAAATGAAGCTTCCAATGTGAGAGATTTGAGGGGGAGAAGAGAGGGGAGAAGGGGGCACCTCCTTGTTCTTCTTGGCTGGGTCGAGCTGGAAGTGAATGGGGAGGGGTGGGGAGGGGGCTGCCGCGCGACCGACTAAGTCTCAAAGTGTAGCGCCTATCTGCTAGGCACTACACATTAGAGCATAGCGCCTAGCAGATATGCGCTACACTTTGGGCATGGTGTCTGGGCGTTACTCTCCCTAGGCATAGCGCCTGGGCGTCATACGGCCGGGGCCAGACCAGGCGGTGCCACACTAGCAGGGAGCATAGCGCCTAGCAGCAAGGCGCTACCATGTAGAGTGTAGCGTCTTGCTGTTAGGCGTTATCCAAAGGGTTAGTCAATAAAAATTTTGCACAAAGAGGTTATTTCATGAAATCCTTTAAAAAAAGGTCATTTTTGTCCATTCTGCCGTGCTCAGTTGCCACAGCCGACGGCCGACGAGGGGCAGGTCGCACGGTTAACGGCTTTGCCTTCTTTCTTTTAACAGGGCTTTGACTCTTGTAGATCAACTTCCACGCTCTCGCTGCGTCGTGGGCTCGTGGCACGCCGAGGCTTATCTCCGTGGATGCTTGTCATAAATGGTGATGGTATCGCTGCGTGCGACCTGACTCGTGCTAGCTCTCATTGGCTTCAACGAAGTTTAGGGACTCGGTCCTGCGCTTAAACGGTTGGCAGCAACAAGGAGCTCACCGGGCTATCTTTGGTTCGAATTAATATCACAACTGCAACAAGGAATGTGTTTGATAGGAGTACTGCTCAAGGCCATACCCCCATAAACTACAGCATTGCCACATTGTAAAATCATAAACTAGAGTGGACAAAAGGACATTAGCATCGCCATACCCCCATAACCAAAAAAATTGGAAACCACACTTTGACAACAAAATCCAGCAATCACACACTGTATCGAGGCCATCAAAAGCCTATCCAATCAGCAAAAAACTGCAACTGAAGTACACATTCCTGCTGGAAATAATGAAAAAAAGAAACAAGTGGATCGGTGCCTTACCCATGAAGTAGCAGGCCATCAGCCCGGGCCTGGCCATGTTGCTATCCTGCCTATGCACCACCAGGCTTCAGCGCCGTACAATGAACATATTAGTGTTCTCTAACAGAAACTAGAAGCGCTTGGTGGCTGACTGTAAATACAATGTGGTTACAGAATTTGGCTAAAGCTCCAGAAAGACAAAAGGCCCGCGTACCAAGTACGAAGTACCAGCCTTCCACTAACTAACATCAGAAGCTCCAGAATTGCAATCCACAAGATCAGAAGCACAACATTCAGAAGCAGCACTACATATAAGATTACATCCGAGTGAAGGGTGGCAATGCACCGTAGGCAGTCCAAAGCTGCACTAACTAACATCGGTAATCCCAAACCAAGAGTGGTTATGTACAGCAGGTGACCCGAAAATGAAGTTCATCCTGCAGCAACAGATGGTGATATCAGTAAACACGCACAGACATAAAGGACAAACTTATTCTAAGCCTGTAATTAAAAGGAATGAAATGAACAAAACTGTGGGCAGCATTGAAAAGCGGGGAAAGATAGAAACAGCAGAGTGAAAATAGCTCACTTCATCAGTGTCAGAAGATCAAGTGTTCCCCTTTCTCTTCTTTCTCTTCTTCGAGGAGTTGCTCACCACGTTGGCTGTTGGTGCTGGGGGTGGCACTACAGGTGGTACTGCTGTTGGTACCGCAGGGGCGAAGGGTGGATAAACCATATGTGGGTGCATCGGTACAAAAAACATTCCTGGGGGCACAGCTGCCGACGTGGTTGCCATAGCCATCATTGTTGGTGGCACTGACATCGGTCTAGGCACTAGCATCGGTGTAGATGATGGCACTAACATCGGCGTAGATGATGGCACTGTCACTGGAGCCACTGCTGTGTCCGCAGGTGTTGAGACTGCTGTGCTATTTCCAGCACCTTCAGCAGATGGCTTGGGAGATTTATCACCTTTCTTACCAGCAGAAACTGGGATTTCTACAGGCCTTTTCTCTTTTCGAGATTCCTCAAACTTGCGTACCTTCTCTTTAGCTTCTCTCATCACAGACAGGACATACTCCATTGCATCAGGATCAGTTGCTCCC
Source organism: Avena sativa (assembly GCA_916181665.1). Classification (NCBI taxonomy): domain Eukaryota; kingdom Viridiplantae; phylum Streptophyta; class Magnoliopsida; order Poales; family Poaceae; genus Avena; species Avena sativa. The sequence continues at coordinate 336,923,108 of OV702280.1, read as the reverse complement.
ATTTCCACAATCTCAGCAAAGTACTGGTGGCCATCATTGTAGAGATTGTCCGCTTTATCTTCACGGACGTTTTCCGGTGCACCCTTCCCTGTAGGGTTTGCCGCTTTTGGTGAGATGGGAGTTTCCTTAGGTTCCTCAGGGCATTTGAAGTCCTTCCTCCACCGATCAAGAATGTATTTGGAAGGTATTAGCATCACAAGCTCTTGCTTCAAGACTGCAAGAGCATGGCTACACAAAATACCTTTAAACTGGAATGACCGGCAGATACACCACACTTCTTTCTCAGCACTGTTATACATCACTCTATAGTCAAACTTCCTTTCCTTCCCAATGACAGTAACAGTGTAGGTGACTATCGATCCATTCCTACTGGCTTCAGTGCAATTCACATTCATCAGCTGCTTTAACTGATCCTGGAACTTCTGAAACATATTTATCGTATAAGCATTTGCAAATTGCTCCTCGAACAACAAACCAGAGAGGGCCTGTGGCCTTTGCTGAAATGAACGGAAATCATCGTAGGCTTCTCGATCAGACCTAAGCTTCATAGCAGTATCAAACTGTTCAATGAATGTTTTTATTGTGGTCTCCGGTGTAATATATCCATCGAAAAAGGCCTCCAGCCGTTCACTGCGGCGAACAGTAGAGATACCAGCCCAGAAAGTATCTTTCACATATGCTGGCACCCACTTTGCCCTCTCTTCAAACAAGGTTGTGAGCCAGCGATTATCATGAAGGTTGTACTGATTGACCATCTCAACCCACTCCCTCTCAAAATCAGCTGAGGTAATGGTGTCATAGACCACCTTTTTCATTCTCAGGCTAATTGCCTCCTTATCCTCAACTCTTCCAGACATTTCAGGAAGCTCTTTCATTATATGCCAAAGGTTGTACCGGTGACGAGTATTTAGGAATACCTCAGAGGCTGCTTTGACTACTGGTCTTGAATGGGTGGTAATAATTGCTTCCGGTGCTTTATCATTCATACATTTTAGCCATTTCTTGAATAACCATGAAAAAGTCTCTGGAGACTCATCTCCCAGTAAACCACATCCTAACAATACAAACTGACCATGATGGTTGATTCCAAGAAAAGCAACCAATGGAATGATAAACTGGTATGTCAAATAAACGGTATCAAAGCAGACAACATCACTGAAATGCTGATATGCATCTCTAGATCTTGCATCTACCCAGCAAACATTCTTGAGACGGCCTTCATCATCCATGTCCCAGTTGTAGAAAAAGTTGGAATTTTGAGCTTGCATCTTATCGAAAAAGACTAATAGTGCCTCAACATCACCCTCTGCAAATCTCAGCTTCCCACACTTGCCAGCTGCTTCAATTGAATAGTTTGACTGAGAGAAGGACCTCACCACGAAATCTTTGTTCTGGTTGGGTGGCCTGCCTCTGCCAGAATGAATCTTCGGGTTCAACCTAGTCTTTGCATTGAATGGGCGGTGCTCCCTCTGCCAGTCAGGTAGATCCTTAAAACACATCATGAATCTGACCATTTCAGGATTACATGGGTGGTTATGCTCCAGCTCAACAAACACTACTTCCCAATGGCTTTCACTTGCATTATACTTTACTACCATCATAGCTTTGCAGCCAGTCTTTGCAACAAGCCTTCTTCGAGCTTTGAGACCAGGCTTAATCCTAGCAATGCCACCTTTGTAACACACAAATGTTGCTCGGTATTTTACCCCATCAACACTATGGGAAGTTCTTTTTGAGACTCCAAAGCCTGCACGGTATCCATATTCCAAGTAAGACTGGTACGCCAGATCAACCGTCTCAAAATTCATGCCAACTCGAGGGGTGGGAACATCATGCTTAACCAAATCCACAATGTTATTCTCGAAGGATGTGGAGGTTTCAGTGAGTTGCTGTTGCAAGCTGCTCCTTGTATAAGGATCGCTCTGAAGGATGTCCATCACATCAGCGCTTGGTAACCAGAGTCCTGGGTTAACATAAGACATAAATAAGCATGTATGATAGAATAATTCCCGTAAAAGAAAAAACTAGTTTGGATAGACTAAATAAACAAATTCAAATGCTTAGTTCGATTGTGTCCATTTCAAAATCACTAAGCAAAATTGTAAGTTTGGCAATGCAACAGTGTTTTACCAAAGATGACTAGGAGAAAGTGATGAATTGAAAAATAACACCTTAACTGCATTAACAAACAGATAATGAAAACATAGTTTATTGTTCTCTCAGTTTCATTGAATGGGATAGTGCAAGCATTGGACTGCGAAGAAATGCATTCATAACATAAGTCACATAAATAAGAGGGTTGTCATCACCATAAAGTAATGGTAGAACATGTCCCCGCATATGGAATCTAGGTACATAAACCTAGCTTGTACTGCAGCATGTTTCAAAATTCTGTATCAACTTTGGAAAGCTTTCAGTACAAGCTGGGTCCGGGTGACATTTTCTCTAAGAAAAACCTAGCTGCGAACGCCCTGCATTATTATCTCAGTTTGCACAGAATGTTAACTTCTCCTCAGATGAAGCAGTGAAAGTTGAGAGCAAGTGGCGACTGTTACTACAATCCAATGAGCTATGGGCCACGAATTGATGAAGGGACTGGGAACGGAATCACAAGGGCAAGAGCTATATCGGCGCCGTTGCTGCTGCAGGAGACGGTGGCGGCGATAGAGACGGAGAACAGGGGGGATCGGAGCAGATGGAATACGTACCTCACGCACGCCGGAGCCGGAGAGGCTGCTACTCCTAGCGGGACAGAGGGATTTGCTGGACACGGACCCTCACAGCGCGCCACGGTGGAATCCCGTCGCTTGGCCCCAAACCCTTCCTCCCCCCATCTCACGGGTGCGAGCACGGCAAGGAGGGTCGTTCCAGACCCAGCCCACCCTGGCCCTCCAAGCTTTGGTGGGGCAGACCGGCCGGCCGGCGCACCTCGCCGTCGGCCCTGCCCGACTCCTCTGCCTCGCGCGCTGTTGGGGTTAGTGAGACTGTCGATTCGAAGCAACGGCGCTCTCCGATCTGCTTGCTCACGGGGGCGGCGTCTTCGTGGACTCGACCTTTCCTTTGGCAGAGATGAACGAACCGCCGAACGGGGGTCAGGCTCAGGCTCGCTCGCACCACCTGGTTGGACTTGGACCGGTGTCTGGCTATCTTCTCGTCTACCAAAATCCCGGAAAAAATGGATAATTTTGGTGGTGGATGATAAATTCACTGAGTATGTACACTTCATATTCCTTTTCCACCCATACTCTGACACTCAGTATACTTTTTTTTTAGAGCTAATTGCATGGGACATACAAATACTTGTTTATTAGGTACAAAAACACCCAAAAACTTGCAAATTGGGGTCAATTGGTACACCAACTTGTTTTATATGTGCAAATATCCCCAGAGCCAAACAGAAACGGACACATGGCCAGTCCAGCGCTGAGACCAGCTAGGTCAGATTGGACCGGCATTTTCCAGAAAACCCCCTGTCTCTATTATGCGCGCCCATGGAAACCCAGACCAAGTCGGTTCAGAATTTTGCATCAAACCCCCTCCATTAATAGAGCTCGTAGTTGTTGCGAGAGCTGTAACTGCCATAAGCGGCAGGTCGCAGACATCGACGACGGCGCCGCTGCTCTCCTGCGATCAGACGGTCGCTCTCCTGTGATCGCGGCGATGTCGCCAGAACCTCACCTCCGCCCCTTCCTGGAGGAACCCCCCCCCCCCCCCCCCCCCCGTACTACAGTATGGCAGTTCTTCGCTAGAATCTCGTCTCTCGCCAGTTCATGTGGATGTCGTCGAGGTTCATCGTGGACGGCGGGTTAGGGTACATCTGCGTCGGTGTTTAGGGTTGTTGGAAGTAGGCTTCGGGTTAGGGATCGCGTACAAGACTCCATGGAAGCACTTATTCATGCAAATTTGGATGAATTTGTTCTAGTTGATGGCTCTGTTCGTGGATTCGTGGGGGGTGATGGAATTTTGTCAAATTATTGGATCCAGGCATTGGAATTAGTTCGTGTACATCTAGTGTTATATGAAGTCTAATTTTGCGTCAGTAGATGGTCTGATTGGATGAAAACAAATGTGTCCTATTTCTGACACTAGGTGTGGCGTAAACTGTGTGTTCTTTTTTGAGTCCCTGAATGTGTCCTGTTTCTAACTCTAGGTGTATAGCAAACTTACAGATTTAAATGTGTGATGTTTGTGTACATCAATTGTAGCATAATTTATTATTTTGTGTTAGAAGAACACCCGCTTTCATGCATTTGAAGATGTCATGTTTTCTGAGTGCAGGTGTGTGTGACAAACTGAAAGTTTTTCAGATTACACTAGTGTCTTGTTTCCCTGTCAAACTAAAAAAATTATAAAGCCCATATGATTCTAATTTTTTATGCATGCTCCATATGATTGTGAAATTGTTTTGTGATCAATTAGTGCCTTTCCCTGTTATTTTTGTTGGATCAAACCTTTCCCTGTTATTTGACTGAACTTGAAGTGCTCATTTATCTGTTTTTCTTTCTATTGAGGAATATCATTTGATGTGATGCAAATATCAGATCTCCTTTTTCCTGAATTGATTTGACTGAACTATATTGCTATCATTGCAGGAAATAATGAAACCATGTTCACTGTTGTAGTCGAGCACGGCGGATTTTTCCGTGGTTTGCATCAAGACACTCTCTATTATATGCAAGGTAGTGTTGACTGGTGGGATCATTGCTGCATTGGATCATGGTATATTCATTGTATTGACCAGTTGTTGAGTGAGATGGGATATCATAGGAATGAGAAGCTTAGTGTGTACTGGAGCCAACCTGGACATGACATTAGGGATGGTCTTGTTTGCATACAAAAGGACAAGGATATCCTAGAAATGTGCAATGCAGTAAGTGAACACAAGCAACTTAATCTGATTGTTGATCATAATGGTTTTCTCAAAAGTTTGAGGAGTGATGCAATACTCAATAGAAGTCCCACCACATAGCCCACTTGTACATGAATTGGAAGTTCACATGCATGGAAGTGAAGATAGAGTTGAGCCTAGTATTGTCAATTCAACATGGATAAAAGAAGTTGCCAATGTAGAAGATGAAGGAGATGAATGCTCAGAATCCAATGCCCAGGATGGATCCAATACATCAAAAAAGGAGCATGATATTCAGGATGGGCCAGGAGGTAATGAAGTTATTCCTGAAATTATTTGAATGTCCTTGCTTTTATCAACAAGTTTGTCATGCAGTCATATCCTTTTTTATATACTACATGAAAGGATCCATGATATACCACCAAGATCAACTGAGCCTTTACCTGAAAGTGCATTTGTTGTTGATGTTAGAGAGTCAATTCCACAAGCACGTAGTAGAGTTACTATATCCACCAATAGAGGGAGAGGAAGGGCAAATTCAAGAGGAAATGCAAGAGTAAGAGGTAGATCTACAACCACAGTTGTTGCAAGCACATCTGGTACAGCCACCAACAGAGAGAGAGAGAGGAAGAGGAGGAGCTATAGCCAAGAAAAGATCAGCAGCAAATGTAGCAAGCACATCTGGTACTGCAGCTGATGCTACAGGCAGATCAAGGAGCAAAAGGAGCGCAAGAGGAAGTGCTAGAGGAAGTGAAACAAGAGGGTGCAACACAGGACCAGGTAGTGCATACCACCTGCTATTTGGAGCTGATGCAGAAGGGCCTCGAAGAGATGTTCCCGATCTGAATGAACCAATTGCAGAGGAAGTGCAAGTAACTCAGAATGCACCCTGATGTGATTTTGAATGCACAAGCTACTCCGATAATTGTATGTTTCAATGAAGAAACTTATAGCTACTCTGATACAGATGCCCTTTTTTATACTGAATATTTATGTCATTTGATCACACATGTCAGGAATTTCTCTCATTTGATGCCAAGTTGGTGTCAATGATATGAAATATTCCATCACTGAATTGCTCTCATATATGAATTGTTGATACCAGTGTCACAGAGTGCACTGAGTTCTTTTGATTTTGTGCATAGATCAGCAATAAAACATTTCTATGCTAGCTTAAATTGATATATTTTATTTTGTCTTCTATCTCAAATAATGGACTTCACATGAAAAAAGCAGTGCAAATGCACATTATACCAAACTGAAAGTACATCAATTTTACTTCAAATTCTCATCAAATTTTAAACTGTAATTACTGTCATCATATTTCACACATAAAATAGGAGAAAAACACGCAACTTTACTTCAAACTATCATCACACAACAAACTAGAAGTACTGCCATCATAGTTAACACACAACATTGGAGAACAGAATGCTCCTTTAATTCAAATTCACATCACATACTACAAATAGTACAAGCTGAAACAACAACTCAGTAGTAGTAGTTGCTGATGCTACTGCTACTTCTCCTTAGCTGCTACTGCTTCTTCTTCTTCATCTTCTTAGCTACTTAGCTGCTAAGTAAAAGAGGCTCCTTAGCTGCTAGCTGCCACTGCTTTCTTCATCTTCTTAGAAACTTGGAATACATACATCTTCTTGGAAACTTGGAATACATAAGATGAAACTACTCAGTACAAACTAGGAACACACGATGAAACTACTACTACTTCTCCTTAGATGTGGATGCTTCTTCTTCTACTTAGTTGCTACTGCTTCTTCTTCATCTTCTTGTCCTTTCCTTCGCTCTGCAAATGACATAGCCAATTCTTAAATCAGATGAATTTCAATCAAATTTGACCAAAAAATAAAACCACGGGAAGCAAACACTCACATTAGGAATACTTGCTTCACACGATTTGGTATCCCGTTCCTCCTGTCTAGCCTGTCCTGCAGGATTCGCCGTTGCGACTCCAGGCTCAGCGCGTGCTTCATGAGATCAGGAGGATCATCAACCAAACATTGCCTCTCAGCCTCGTCCTTCGCGAGCGCAAAGTGAAGGCGCAACACCTCATTGTACAGGAGGTGATTCTTGATCCACTCCTCCATGTACTGTTCCCCGTGAGCCGCCTCGTCCGCCATCAATTCGCGCAGACGACTTTCATCTTCCCACAACTGCCTCTTCTCTTCGGCCGCTGCATCCCGCAGCCGCCTCTTCTCTTTGGCACCCGTTGTGCCGCGTACCCATCGCGCGCCCGCCGCATCCCCATCGCGCCTCTTCTCTTCGGCACCCGCCGCGCCCGCCGTGCCGCGTCCCCATCGCGTGCCCGCCGCATCCCCAACGCGCCTCTTCTCTTCGGCACCCGTTGCGCCCGCCGTGCCGCGTCCCCATCGTGCACCCGCCTCATCCCCATCGCGCCTCTTCTCTTCGGCACCGACCGCGCCGCATCCCCATCGTCGCGATGCAGCAGCAGGAGCAGCAGGAGAGGGCCTGCCCCTCAACCGCGCCGTACGGCGTGCAGGTCGAGGAGAGCGCCCAGTGCTCTCCAGCGAACCCTCGCTCGACGCCATCTGAACTCGCCGCCGCCTGCGTCGTCGCCTCCGCCGCTGCCTGCGTGTCTGCTCCACTCCGTGTTTGTCCAGGTCGGGAGATAAGTGAGGGTTGCCTGTATTCAGATAATAAAATCAGGGAATAAGTGAGGGACGGAACCAAACGAGGCAGAACTGTTGGGGGGTTTTCTAGAAAATGCCGGCCCAATCTGACCTGGCTGGTCTCAACGCTGGACTAGCCACGTGGCTGTTTCTGATTGGCTGTGGGGGTATTTGCACATAGAAGACAAGTTGGTATACCAATTGATCCCAATTTGCAAGTTTTTAGGTGTTTTTGCACCTAGTGGACAAGTATTTGTATGTCCCATACAATTAGCTCTTTTTTTAAGAGGTATATATACATTTAGTCCCACATCTTGTATCGCGAGAACGTTTTAGTCTCACATCTTGCAAAATGAGCAATATTAGTCCCACAACTTGCATCTTCAGAGCATTTTAGTCAAATCTAATCAAATTTCAGTAAATTTGACTAAATTCGTCCACAAATGACGTCGAATTTTTTAAAAATGACCCCCCTATATTTTTAAGATAACTATATCTCTAAGGTGAAACCTACCATTAGAAACAAAATAATTAAATCTCTAAGGTGAAACCTACCATTAGAACGTTTTAGTCTCACATCTTGCAAAATGAGCAATATTAGTCCCACAACTTGCATCTTCAGAGCATTTTAGTCCAATCTAATCAAATTTCAGTAAGTTTGACTAAATTCGTCCACAAATGACGTCGAATTTTTTAAAAATGACCCCCCTATATTTTTAAGATAATTAAATCTCTAAGGTGAAACCTACCATTAGAAACAAAATAATTAAATCTCTAAGTAGGGAAGGTAATGGAACTCAATACCTTTGCACAACAACACACCGGTGGAAGCCACTGCGCTGACATATGCTGTATGCTAGTTAGGAGGATGTAATTATTTTATACACACAGGCATCTAAAAATTCTTATGTCTACTGCAAGCATAATCTTGTGCGTCGTCTATACCGAAACATCTCTTCACTTGTATGTTGACACGGTCAAAAATATCTACTATATAGCTTAGTCGTAAACCTAGTAGCTAGCTGCAGTGTCTAGAATAAATTTAAGTTTTTTCTTATTCGCAAAAAAACAAATAAACTTGAGTTGTAAATATAGCTTAGAACATAAATTATTTCGGATTAAGAATCTGTATTTTTCTAGATTTCTTTCACAACTTTAGAACAAGTATTTTTAAATTTCGAAAATAAAGAACACATCAGCGGTGTGTGCCTGTAGGCGAGCTAGGACATATTAGCCGGAAAATAATGTATAATAAGCGAGCGCCCTTCAATTAATCATCTTGCTGTGTGTTGAATCATTATTAATATTATTTTCTTAATCACCGGTTGCAACTAATATTTTCTTTTCTGCAATATGCATTTCATACGCATAAATAGATACGTAGTGGCAAGGTAGATTTCTTTAGAAGTGCATCTAAGCTTCAGAATGAGTTACCACTAACTCGGTAAAAAATATAGAAATTCGATTGAATTAGACTAAAATGCTATCGGGTTACAAGTTATGGGACTATGGTTGCTCACTTTGCAAGAAGTGGGACTAAACTGTTGCTGTGGTGCAAGTTGTGGGACTAAAAACGCATATAACTTTTTTTTAACGGGATAGGTCCTTTCATTCCAAGGGGTGGTACAAGATACAAAGTGGATCCAATGCTTGTATTTTTTTAAAGAGCATGATTACATAAGTCGAGTGAGATCACCTGCACCTTTTGACAACTTCTTTTGACTGTAAAGCCTGGAGGGTAGGACACTCTATTTCATCACATCAAACACAACAAATTTGATGTTCTTTCTACTTTTTTAGGATCTTCACCAAGAGGTATATTTGGTTCAGAAGATGCCCTAGATCACACGTGACCGGTATATGTAGCTTCTAGATTACTGATGTTTCAGCATTTAGTTTCAGAAACATAATCAATATTGAATTTCTTTGGTTCAGACATTATCTTTGGGTGCTATGCCATATAAATAGGAAGACCAAGTATTTGTAGGGCTTGTTCCAGGTTAAATTGCTTGTTTATGGTACTTACAGGAGAGAGTTTCCCGAGAGGAAAGGATATATAGCATTAGGTCCGCAGAACACTTGCACAATTCAACAAACAGCCATTGAATACACATGAAAATTGAAACAGCACAAAGTAAAAAAAAAGTCGCAATAGAGAACGGTTGAAGCCAAACATACCTTTTGTCCCAATAGAGAACATTATTACTTGTCTCCTGCCAAATGTTACAATTGCGACAAGAAGATAACGAAGAACGAAAACAAAAACACAGCAAGGGGACACAGATTTAACGTGGAAAAACCTCTCCAACAAAGAGAGGAAAAAACCACGGGCGCCAGCCAGCGAAACTTCACTATATCGAGGAGTGTTTACAAACGCCGGGGATTTCACAGATGCAACTCATCCCAACCGACGGCTTACAAGGGGTTTATATATCGGTGGAAACCTAGGTCTTCGACGATCCATACCGTACAAGGGGTTTACACTCGGCCCAAGCCTCCGACGACGGGTCTCGCTCCACTCGTCAGAAGTTGGCCTATACTTTGTAGAATTTGGATAAACATATAACAAACTCCATCTTGAGACAAATTCCTCCTTGTAGCATCAACAGCAACCATCTCCCTGAACAAACAAAGCAAATACTTTCGGCGCCAATAGCCACTTGGGCTAATCAGTTAAACCAACTAAGTTCGAGCAGAGCTCAAACTTAGCAACAGGAACAGGTTTAGTCATCATATCAGCAGGATTATCATGAGTGCCGATCTTGCATACCTTTAATTTACCTTGAGCAACAATGTCTCTAACAAAATGGTACTTGACATCAATGTGCTTAGTTCTCTCATGGAACATCTGATCTTTTGTAAGGTATATGGCACTTTGACTGTCAAAAAACAAAGTAATGCAAGAATCATCTCCACAAAGCTCAGCAAACAAACCTTTTAACCAAACAGATTCTTTGCAAGCTTCAGCAATAGCCATGTATTCAGCTTCAGAAGTAGATTGTGCAACAACAGCCTGCAATGTAGCCTTCCAGCTAACAGCACAACCACCAACATTAAACACATAACCTGTGAGGGATCTTCTCTTATCCAAATCGGCAGCAAAATCTGAATCCACATAGCCAACGAGTCCCTCACCTGTCCTGCCAAACTTCAAACAAGCATTGGAAGTGCCAAGAAGGTACCTGAAAACCCACTGAACAACCTTCCAATGTTCTTTACCAAGATTAGCCATGTATCTACTTATCAAACTCATAGCATATGATAAATCAGGACGAGAACAAACCATGGCATACATCAAAGAACCAACAGCACTAGAATATGGCACCTTTGACATGTACTCAAACTCTTCATCAGTAGTAGGACATTGAGAAACTGACAATTTAAAATGAGGAGCAATAGGAGTACTAACTGAGTTGGCACCATCCATATTAAAACGATGAAGAACTTTCTTAATGTAACTTTGCTGACTAAGAAATAACAAACCAGATTTTCTATCTCGGGTAATATCCATACCTAAGATCTTCTTAGCAGCACCAAGATCCTTCATCTCAAACTCACTACTTAGGTGTGCCTTCAAAGTAGTGATTTCTTTCATGCCCTTGGCAGCAGTTAACATATCATCAACATATAGCAGCAAGTATATAGGTGTGTAGGGGTTCGTAGCATGGAAAACAAAAATTTTCTATCGCATACAAACAAACAAGCCAAGATCTATCTACTAGATTGTAGCAACGAGTCGATGGAATAACTTACCCTCGAAGATTCCAAAGTGTTTAACGAGAGCAGATTCTCGTGGGTGATGTAGTCGTACTCTTCCCGATCTCAAGATCGTGTAGACGATCAGCGCTCCCGCAGTCGGTCACACGTTCGGTACTCGACGAAGACCTTCCTCTCCCTTGTTCCAGCAGGCAGCGGAGGTTGTAGCACTCTCCTCGCGATTCCGGCAGCACAACGGCGTGGTACCGGAAGTAGAGGGGAAATCCCGCAGGGCTTCGCCTTAAGCCGGAGCGAGTATGGTGGATTATGAGAGAGGGCTATTAGTGGTCTAGAGATTAGACACACCAATTAGAAGGCTCTAAACCGCAGGCTAAAGCAATTAGAAGCTCTAAACCAAAACGGCTCTAAACCGGAGATTAGAGGTAGAAACTTGTGTGTCTAGAGGAGGAGGCCCTGCCCCTCCTTTTATGGGTGGAGGGGCCGGCGCGCCAGGGGAGGGAGGGGAGTCCCTCCCTAACTCGGCCTAGGTGGGCCGCCGGCTTGGAGAGGAGGGAATCCTCCCCCAAGTCGGTTTTTGCCTCCTCTTGCTTGTTTCCCACAGTTTCTTGTTTTAGTCGTTTGACTTTCAAACTGGACATTTGACTTTTCTGTTTTAGGATTCAATTTAATCCTTTATTTGGGACAGCAAGAACACTTAGTACATGATGCAATCATTCCAATATGTAATGACACATTCATGTACCCCTCCCCCCTCCCGGAGTGCCGGACATTCCGGAACCTTCTAGAACATTCACCGGAATCATTTCCGAACTCCGAAACGGGACTTTCTTTATATGAATCTTATTCTCCGGACCATTCCGGATCACCTCGTGATATCCCGGGTCCCATCCGAGACTCCGAACAACATTCGGTCTCTTTCTCATAATACCATAACTACTCAAAACAACGTCGAATCCTTAAGTGTGTCTCCCTACGGTTCGTGAATTATGCGGACATGATCGAGACACTTCTCGAACAATAACCAATAGAGGAATCTGGAAATTCATATGGCTCCCACATATTTCTACGATTACTTTGCGATCGAATGAACCACTTACATATGATACCAATTTCCCTTTGTCTCACGATATGTTACTTATCCGAGGTTATGATCGTCGGTATCTCTGCATACCTAGTTCAACCTCGTTACTGATAAGTACTCTTTTCTCGTTCCCGTGATATGTGATCCCTTGTGAGCCAGTCACATGCTTGCAAGCTAATTGGATGACATTTCACCGAGAGGGCCCAGAGAATATCTATCCGTCATATGGATGGACAAATCCCACTCTTGATCCATGTGTCTCAACCAATACTTTCCGAACACTCAATGCCACCTTTATAGCCACCCAGTTACGGTGTGGTGTTTGATGTCATAAAAGCATCCATCTGGTAAAGGTGATATGCATGATCTCATGGTCGAAGGAATTAGGTTACTATGTATCAGAAAGCATATAGCAATTGAACTATTGAAATGACTTGATCTTTATGCTACGCTTATCTATAGGAGTATGTCCACCATATCATTCTCCTAATGATATGACCTTGTTGTTGATAACATCTCAATGTTCATGATAGGGAAACCACAATCATTTATCAACCAACAAGCTAGTGAAGTATAGAGGCTATACTAGGGACTTCAAATTAAGTTTACAAATCACACAAGTATTAATGTTTCCCTGTTAATACTATTATAGCATGAATGTAAACATTTATCATAAACACAAAGATATAATAATAACTACATTTATTATTGCCTCTAGGGCATATCTCCAACAGTCTCCCACTTGCACTAGAGTCATCTAATCTAGATTACATGGTAATATACCGAACACCCATGGCAGTTTGGTGTTGGTCATGTTTTGCCCTCGGGAGAGGTTTAGTCAACAGATCCGCCACATTCAGATCTGTGTGTACTTTGCAAATCTTTATATCCCCATCCTGGATATGTTCTCGAATAGCGTGAAAACGTAGCTTGATATGCTTCAGCTTCTTGTGTGACCTTGGTTCTTGCGGATTGGCTATGGCGCCCATGTTATCACAGTAGATAGACATTGGGTCCAGCGCACTAGGAACCACACCCAGCTCTGCAATGAACTATTTCATCCATATCGCTTCTTGTGAAGCCTCCGAAGCAGCCATGTATTCCGATTCAGTTGAAGATCTCGCCACAACGCTTTGCTTTGCACTCCTCCAGCTAACTGCTGCACCATTCAAAATAAATACGTATCCAGATTGTGATTTAGAATCATCCGGATCGGTGTTCCAACTAGCATCGGTGTAACCATTAACAACGAGCTGTTCATCACCTCCATAAGAAAGAACCATATCCTTAGTTCTTCTCAAGTACTTAAGGATGTTTTTGACCGCTGTCCAATGATCCACTCCTGGATCACTTTGATATCTGCTAGTTAGACTAACAACATATGCGATGTCGGGTCTAGTACATAGCATGGCATACATTAGAGATCCTATGGCTGATGCATAGGGAGTCTTACTCATCCTTTCTCTATCTTCTGCCGATGTCGGACTTTGAGTTTTACTCAAGGTCGTATTGGGCAACATGGGCAAGAACCCTTTCTTGCTTTCTTCCATTCCAAACCTCTTTAGAACTTTGTCCAAATATGTACTCTGTGACAATGATATTTGGCGTTTCGATCTATCTCTATAAATCTTTATGCCTAATATGTAAGCTGCTTCGCCAAGATCCTTCATTGAAAAACTATTATTCAAATATTCTTTGACACTATTAAGAAGGTCTACATCATTCCCAATCAACAATATGTCATCCACATATAGTATTAAGAATGCTACAGAGCTCCCACTCACTTTCTTGTAAATACAAGCTTCTCCATAAGTTTGTATAAAACCAAAACTTTTGATTACTTTATCAAAACGTTGATTCCAACTTCGGGATGCTTGCTTCAATCCATAGATGGACCGTTGAAGTTTGCATACCTTGTTAGCATCTTTAGGATCGACAAAACCTTTGGGTTGCATCATATACAACTCTTCATCAATATCTCCATTGAGGAATGCTGTTTTGACATCCATCTGCCATATCTCATAATCATAATATGCAGCGATTGCTAACATAATCCTCACAGACTTTAGCTTCGCTACCGGTGAGAAAGTCTCATCGTAGTCAACTCCTTGAATTTGTCAAAACCCTTTTGCGACAAGTCGAGCTTTATAGACAGTAACATTACCATCAGCATCTGTTTTCTTCTTGAAAATCCATTTGTTCTCGACAGCCTTTCGGCCATCCGGTAAGTCCACCAAAGTCCATACTTGGTTTTCGTACATGGATCCAATCTCGGATTTCATGGCTTCTTGCCATTTATTGGAATCCGGGCTCATCATCGCTTCCTCATATGTCTCGGGGTCATCGGTGTTGTCCACCAACATGACACTCATAACGGGATCATACCAATCTGGAGTGGTACGAGTTCTCGTTGACCTCCGAGGCTCTGTAGCAACTTCAACCGAAGTTTCATGATCACCATCATTAGCTCCCTCTCTAATTGGTGCAGGCACCACAGGAACTTCTTCCGGTGCTGCGCTACTCTCAATTTCGAGAGAAGGTTCGACAACCTCGTCGAGTTCTACTTTCCTTCCAGTCACTTCTTTCGAGAGAAATTCCTTCTCTAGAAAGGATCCATTCTTGGCAACGAAGATTTTTCCTTCGGATCTATGATAGAAGGTATACCCAATAGTTTCCTTCGGGTATCCTATGAAGACGCATTTTTCCGCTTTGGGTTCAAGCTTGTCCGGCTGTAACTTCTTTACATAGGCTTCGCATCCCCAAACTTTAAGGAACGACAATTTAGGTTTCTTCCCAAACCATAATTCATACGGTGTCGTTTCAACGGATTTAGATGGTGCCCTATTTAAATTGAATGCGGCTGTTTCTAATGCATAACCCCAAAATGATAGCGGTAAATCTGTAAGTGACATCATAGAACGAACCATATCTAAGAGAGTTCGATTACGACGTTCGGACACACCATTACGCTGTGGTGTTCCCGGCGGTGTCAATTGTGAAAGTATTCTGCATTTCTTCAAATGCTCGCCAAACTCGTAACTTAGATATTCACCTCCACGATCAGAACGTAGAAATTTAATCTTCTTGTTACGTTGATTCTCTACCTCACTTTGAAACTCCTTAAACTTCTCGAAAGTTTCGGACTTATGTTTCATGAAATAGATATACCCATATCTACTCAAATCATCCGTGAAGGTAAGAACATAACGATAACCACCGCGCGATGCTACACTCATTGGACCACACACATCGGTATGTATGATTTCCAATAAGTCCGTAGCTCGCTCCATCATACCAGAAAATGGAGTCTTAGTCATTTTTCCCATCAGACATGCTTCGCATCTTTCAAGTGATTCAAAATCAAGTGATTCAAGAAGTCCATCGGAATGGAGTTTCTTCATACGCTTCACTCCAATGTGACCAAGACGACAGTGCCACATATAGGTCGAATTATTGCTTGATTTCAAACGTTTAGCCTCAATGTTGTTGATATGTGTATTTCCACTATCGAGATTCAATAAGAATAGACCATCTATCAAAGGTGCATGTGCGTAAAACATATTACTCATATAAATCGAACAACCATTATTCTCGGACTTAAACAAGTAACCGTCTCGCAATAAACAAGATCCCGATATAATGTTCATGCTCAACGCAGGCACTAAATAACAATTATTTAAGTATAAAACTAATCCCGATGGTAGATGAAGGGGTAGCGTGCCGACCGCGATCACATCAACCTTTGATCCGTTTCCCACGCGCATCGTCACCTCGTTCTTCGCTAGCTTCCGTTTATTCTGCAACACCTGTTTCGAGTTACAAATATGAGCAACCGAACCAGTATCAAATACCCAGGCACTACTACGAGTACTAGTGAGATACACATCAATAACATGTATATCAGATATACCTTTCTTCTTGATGTTGCCGTTCTTCAAATCCGCCAAGTACTTTGGGCAATTCCACTTCCAGTGACCTTCTCCCTTGCAGTAAAAGCACTCAGTATCAGGCTTAGGTCCAGCCTTGGTCTTCTTCGCCAGCGTGGTAACTTTCTTACCACCCTTCTTGAAGTGCCCCTTTTGCTTAGACTTGCCTTTCTTGAATTTGGTGGTCTTATTGACCAACAACACTTGGTGCTCTTTCTTAATCTCCACTTCTGTAGATTTCAACATGGCAAAGAGTTCTGGCAACGTCTTGTTCATGTTCTGCATGTTGTAGTTCATCACAAAGTTCTTGTAACTTGGTGGTAGTGATTGGAGGACACAGTAAATCCCCAAAGCATTAGGAATCACAATACCCAATCTTTGAAGTTTGTTTGCGTGCCCAGACATCTTAAGCACATGCTCACTGACGGAGCTGCCCTCTTCCATCTTGCAGTTAAAGAACTTTTCAGAAGCTTCATAACTTTCAATTGCCGCATGAGTCTCAAAAATCAATTTGAGATCCTCGACAATATCATATGGGTCTGAATCCTCAAACCTTTTCTGAAGCTCCGATTCCAAACCATACAAGATAGCACACTGAACTATGGAGTACTGATTCTTCCGAGCGAGGTAAACATTCTTTACTTCATCGGGAGCATCATCTGCAGGTGGGTCACCCAGTGGTGCATCCAACACATAGGTCAAATTACCAGCTGTGAGGACAATCCTCAAATTGCGGAACCAATCCGCGAAGTTGCTTCCATTGTTTTTCAACTTTTCTTTCTCTAGGAACGCATTAAAATTGATGGTAGGGGCTGCCATTGATCTACAACATATTTGCAATAGTTTAGACTAAGTTTATGACAAATTGAGTTCAAATTAATAATGAAATTAAACTAGGTGAACTCCCACTCAAAACAATATCCCTCACATTGTTTTAGTGATCACACGAACCAAATCCACCATATCAACACCGATCATCACGAGAGTTGACATAGTTTCAATGGCGAACAATCGACATGTTCATCATATCTACTATATGATTCATGCTTTACCTTTCGGTGATCCGTGTTCTGAGACCATGTCTGTACATGCTAGGCTCGTCAAGATCAAACCTTAGTTTCTGCATGAGCAAATCTGGCTTGCTCACGTTGTATACACTTGCAGAATCTAACACACCCGATCATCACGTGGTGCTTCGAAACAACAAGCTTTAGCAACGGTGCTAACTAAGGGTGAACACTTTATGATTTGAAATTCATGTGCATGAGGGATCATCTTATAATGCTACCGTCGTCTACTAAGCAATACAAGATGCATAAAGGATTAACATCACATGCAATTCATAATATGTGATATGATATGGCCTTTCTTCTTTGCGCTTCCGATCTCCATCTTCAAACACGAACATGATCTCCATCATCACCGGCATTGCATCAAGGTCAATGACGCTTCACCATGGTTTTCGTCCACCGGCTTCAACTATTACAACTACTTTGAATAGACACGCGGGTCTTAACATAAATTAAAGACAACCATATGGCTCCTGTCGGTTGCCAACTTACAATAAGGAACATTGCATACATCAAATATAATCACAATCATGGCCATATCACATCACTGCACACCCCTGCAAAACAAAGTTAGACGCCTCTACTTTCTTTGCATATTTTACGTGGTTCGGGGCTTTCAATAAGTGTCGTTCTAACTTACGAACAAGAACCACAACATTGATACTAGCATTGTTGATCACCCGTTGTAAATTGGATCTTAACTATGCTAGGAGAAACAGGCACCCGCAAAGCCACTTATGCAATACAAGTTGCATGTCAAGCGTGGAGCAAGTCTCATGAACGATGTCATGTAAGGTTAGCCCGGGCCGCTTCATCCCAACATACCGCAAGATGCAAAGTACACAAGAAGTAACCGACAATAAAAGTATCAACGCCCACAATGACCATTGTGTTCTACTCGTGCAACGGATCTACATATAGACACGGCTCTGATACCACTGTAGGGGTTCGTAGCATGGAAAACAAAAATTTTCTATCGCATACAAACAAACAAGCCAAGATCTATCTACTAGATTGTAGCAACGAGTCGATGGAATAACTTACCCTCGAAGATTCCAAAGTGTTTAACGAGAGCAGATTCTCGTGGGTGATGTAGTCGTACTCTTCCCGATCTCAAGATCTTGTAGACGATCCTTCCGGCGCTGCGTTCCGGCAGCGCTCCCGCAGTCGGTCACACGTTCGGTACTCGACGAAGACCTTCCTCTCCCTTGTTCCAGCAGGCAGCGGAGGTTGTAGCACTCTCCTCGCGATTCCGGCAGCACAACGGCGTGGTACCGGAAGTAGAGGGGAAATCCCGCAGGGCTTCGCCTTAAGCCGGAGCGAGTATGGTGGATTATGAGAGAGGGCTATTAGTGGTCTAGAGATTAGACACACCAATTAGAAGGCTCTAAACCGCAGGCTAAAGCAATTAGAAGCTCTAAACCAAAACGGCTCTAAACCGGAGATTAGAGGTAGAAACTTGTGTGTCTAGAGGAGGAGGCCCTGCCCCTCCTTTTATGGGTGGAGGGGCCGGCGCGCCAGGGGAGGGAGGGGAGTCCCTCCCCAACTCGGCCTAGGTGGGCCGCCGGCTTGGAGAGGAGGGACTCCTCCCCCAAGTCGGTTTTTGCCTTCTCTTGCTTGTTTCCCACAGTTTCTTGTTTTAGCCGTTTGACTTTCAAACTGGACATTTGACTTTTCTGTTTTAGGATTCAATTTAATCCTTTATTTGGGACAGCAAGAACACTTAGTACATGATGCAATCATTCCAATATGTAATGACACATTCATGTACCCCTCCCCCCTCCCGGAGTGCCGGACATTCCGGAACCTTCTAGAACATTCACCGGAATCATTTCCGAACTCCGAAACGGGACTTTCTTTATATGAATCTTATTCTCCGGACCATTCCGGATCACCTCGTGATATCCCGGATCCCATCCGAGACTCCGAACAACATTCGGTCTCTTTCTCATAATACCATAACTACTCAAAACAACGTCGAATCCTTAAGTGTGTCTCCCTACGGTTCATGAATTATGCGGACATGATCGAGACACTTCTCGAACAATAACCAATAGAGGAATCTGGAAATTCATATGGCTCCCACATATTTCTACGATTACTTTGCGATCGAATGAACCACTTACATACGATACCAATTTCCCTTTGTCTCACGATATGTTACTTATCCGAGGTTATGATCGTCGGTATCTCTGCATACCTAGTTCAACCTCGTTACTGATAAGTACTCTTTTCTCGTTCCCGTGATATGTGATACCTTGTGAGCCAGTCACATGCTTGCAAGCTAATTGGATGACATTTCACCGAGAGGGCCCAGAGAATATCTATCCATCATATGGATGGACAAATCCCACTCTTGATCCATGTGTCTCAACCAATACTTTCCGAACACTCAATGCCACCTTTATAGCCACCCAGTTACGGTGTGGTGTTTGATGTCATCAAAGCATCCATCCGGTAAAGGTGATATGCATGATCTCATGGTCGAAGGAATTAGGTTACTATGTATCAGAAAGCATATAGCAATTGAACTATTGAAATGACTTGATCTTTATGCTACGCTTATCTATAGGAGTATGTCCACCATATCATTCTCCTAATGATATGACCTTGTTGTTGATAACATCTCAATGTTCATGATAGGGAAACCACAATCATTTATCAACCAACAAGCTAGTGAAGTATAGAGGCTATACTAGGGACTTCAAATTAAGTTTACAAATCACACAAGTATTAATGTTTCCCTGTTAATACTATTATAGCATGAATGTAAACATTTATCATAAACACAAAGATATAATAATAACTACATTTATTATTGCCTCTAGGGCATATCTCCAACAAGGTGACCCATCAAAAAACTTAATATAAACACAACTATCATATTTAGACCTCTCAAAACCATGTGAGATCATAAATGAATCAAACCTTTTATACCACTGTCTTGGAGATTGCTTGAAGCCATAAAGAGACTTCTTTAATCTGCACACAAAATCCTCTTTACCAGGCACTATGAACCCTTCTAGTTGGTCCATGTATATTTCCTCATTAAGCTCTCCATGCAGAAAAGCAGTCTTGACATCTAACTGCTCAAGCTCAAGATCACGCATAGCCACAATACTAAAGAAAGTATGAATAGAACTATGCTTCACAACTAGAGAGAACACATCATTGTAATCTATACCTGGAATCTGGCTGAACCCTTTTGCTACTAACCTTGCCTTGTACCTTGAAGGCTCTTTGGGAGATAGACCTTCCTTTTTCTTGAAGATCCACTTGCAGCGGACCGCCTTCTTTTGTTTAGGCAAGCGCACAACATCCCATGTGCCATTTTTCTCAAGCGATTGCATCTCTTCTTGTATAGCAGAAACCCACTTCTCGCGGTCAATGGATGCAATGTCTTCATTATATGTAGCAGGTTCAGAATCGTTCTCCACCTGTTCAGCACTACTCAAAGCATAATGTACAAGATTACACTCTTCAATTAAATGAGGACGAGGACCACAGTTACGCATCGGTCTATCAGCAGCAATGGACTCATGTGGATGCTGCAAAACAGTAGGTGAGTGCTGAACAACAATATCATCAATGTTTTCCTCATGTGTATCTTCAACGATAGCATCATTATCAATAGTTTTCTGCAGGTTCTCCACCTGCACATTAACTCTCTCCTCTCCAACAGCAACAGGAGAGGTATCTGATGGCAAGCTATCATGATACATAACGGACTCATTGAAAACAACGTTTCTACTTAGCAAAATCTTTTTAGTTTCAGGATTCCATAGTTTATATGCTTTAACTCCTGAACCATAACCAAGGAATATGCACTTAACAGCCCTAGGCTCTAACTTTCCATTATCAACATGAGCATATGCAGTGCAGCCAAAAACTCTCAACTGTGAATAATTAGCAGGCGAACCTGACCATACCTCAATGGGAGTTTTCTTCTCAAGTGGAATAGAAGGTGACCTGTTGATGAGGTAACACGCTGTGTTGGCTACTTCAGCCCAGAAACGCCTATGCATACCTGCATTAGACAACATACAATAAGCCCTCAAGATGATGGTTATGTTCATGCGCTCTGCCACGCCATTCTGCTGAGGAGTATATGGGATGGTGTGATGCCTGATCATGCCATCGTTACTGCAAAACTCCTCAAACTCATTAGAACAGAATTCCATACCATTGTCAGTACGTAGTACCTTTACCTTCTTCTCAGTCTGTTTTTCAACCATAACTTTCCACTTCTTAAAAGCATCAAAAACATCAGATATATGCTTCAGAAAATAAGGCCACACTTTTCTTGAGTAATCATCAATAATAGTAAGCATATAATTAGCACCGCCAATAGAAGTCTTACGAGACGGACCCCATACATCAGCATGCACATAATCTAATATGCCTTTGGTGGTATGAACAGAAGCATTGAATTTAACTCTTTTATGCTTACCAAAGATGCAGTGCTCACATAACTCAAACTTACTCAAGTTGCAACCATCAATCATCTCTCTCTTGACCAACTCTGACATGCCTTGTTCGCTCATATGCCCAAGACGCATATGCCATAGATGTGTTTTACCACAATCATCAGAATCATTAGAAGTAACAGCAGCAACAATACCAGACAAAGTGCTACCTCTAAGAACATATAATTTAGCAGAATTCATATCACCTATCATGTGAATAAGAGAACCTTTTGATACTTTCAGAACTCGATGCCCACCGGCATACTTGTATCCATCAACGTCCATGGTACTCAGGGAAATCAAATTTCTAGCCATGCTTGGTATGTGCTTCACCTCACTCAACGTGTGTGTCACGCCATCATGTGTCCTAATCTTAACATATCCAACACCAACGATATGGCATGGGTTGTCATTCCCCACGCGCACAAAATCTCCAGTCTGCACAGACTCATATGAACTGAACCAATCTTTGTTACAGCAAATATGAAACGAACATGCAGTATCAAGTATCCATTCATCATCACGAGAAGCACAAACAGAAAAAACAGCTAAGCATTCACCATCAGAACTATCAAAAACAACAGCAGCCTTACCAGAACCTTCAGACCTATCTTTCGGTTGGTAAGTTCCGTTTATTTTCTCCTTATTCTGCAACTTCCAACAATCACCAATAACATGATTAGATTTCTTACAATACCTGCAGAATTTATCCTTTCCCTTGGACTTTGAATGTCTTCTACCGTCCTTGCTCTTATCTCTGTTGCCATAGTTGTTGCATCTCTGCTCGGTCCTGCCACGAACTTGCAGAGCCTCAGCCTTGGATGACGTCCTATCTGACCCTACCATAGTTTTCATCTTTTCCCTCTGTTTGAGGGTGTCATGTACTTCGGCAAGGGTTAGTTCATCACGGCTCAACAATATTGTATCACGAAAATGTGTATAGGAACTAGGCAACGAGCATAAGAGTAGAAGAGCTAAATCCTCATCATCATATTTTACCTCCATAGACTGCAAGTCTGAAACAATCTCTTTAAAAACAGATATGTGATTCATTACCGATCCACCTTCTTGCAGCCTGTGCGAGAACAACTTCATCTTCACGTTCATCTTACTGGTTAGATCCTTTGACACACAGATCGTTTCCAGTTTTTTCCATAGGGCAGCAGCAGATTTCATCTCCAGTACTTCCTGCAAAATATTATTGGACAGATGAAGTTGAATCAAAGACAAAGCCTTACGGTCCTTCCGTTTCTCTTCGGCGGACCAGGTCTTAGCATCCTTTTCACCGAATCCATCCAGCGCTTCATCCACATCAGAAGTTTGGGCGAGAATCGCCCGCATCTTCACGTGCCACAAGGAGAATCTTGTGGTGTAGTCCAGCTGTGGTAGATCGAACTTCAATGACGACATGTCGCAAACCCTAGATTAGAACATGGGGCTCTGATACCACTTTTTACAATTGCGACAAGAAGATAACGAAGAACGAAAATGAAAAACACAGCAAGGGGACACAGATTTAACGTGGAAAACCCTCTCCAACAAAGAGAGGAAAAAACCACGGGCGCCAGCCAGCGAAACTTCACTATATCGAGGAGTGTTTACAAACACCGGGGATTTCACAGATGCAACTCATCCCAACCGGCGGCTTACAAGGGGTTTATATATCGGTGGAAACCTAGGTCTTCGACGATCCGTACCATACCACGGGGGCTATCGCCCCCCGCACCCCCCACAGGCGTCCCTGTTGGGCCTAGTCCGGCGACGGGCCTCGCTCCACTCGTCAGAAGTTGGCCTATACTTTGTAGAATTTGGATCAACATATAACACCAAATATATTCAGCTAGCTAGTATGCAATGGTGAACAACATAGATGTCTTTGGAGCTTAACAAGCCATGCCAGATCAAGGATTTGATGTTGTCCACAACAAATGAACAGTTCAACTTAATGTGGAAAACAATAAGTTGTCTTCTGTTCTCTTGATTGGGCGAGCATATTCAGATCACAAGGATAGTTCAACACTGTCGTGGGAATGGTCACGGCAGATGCTGCAATCGGCAGCGAGTAGTAGAACGAGGGGCAAGGGCGGCCAGCCATCTGCGGTGCGAGATGAGGGCGGAGACAGGGTTTTACCCAGGTTCGCCCCCCCGGAGGGTAAAGACCTACTCCTGCTAGATTGTATTATGATGGTGGTACAATGGGGCGAGCTCGGCGGCTAGGCGGCGAGTCGCTTGGGTGTATGATGGAACGTGCCTCTACACGCCCCGTAGGGAGGTTTATATAGACTCACCTTCCCCTAGGGTTTACATATCTCAACCGAATCAGTTAAGGCTTCGGTACTCGTTTAACCTAATCCGACTGGGCCTATCTACTCGCCTGGGCCTTCAGCTTCCAGTCGCTCGAATCCTCATCGGGCCTTGATCCAGTTGCCGTCTTGCAGGCCCACTCGCCAGTTCCTGGGCCAGTCAGAAACGTCCTGCTGGGTATAACCCGGTAGGCATATCCCCATCAGTAGTCCCCGAGGCCGTCGTCGATTGGGCGCAGGTGGTTGCTGGCAGTCGGAGCATACGGCTTTCAATGCGGGCATCCAGTCGAATCGGCGGCGGGCTCCTGAATAAAGGAGGAAACTAGTCATTCTGGTCGCAGCTTTGGCGATTGGATCGGCGAAATATTTAGTCACTGTTTGTAGTGATCGGGTCGGCGAGCCGAGTGGCTGAAGTTGGACCGTCAAAACGCAGTCAAACTAGCCGTTGGGGTAATCCAACGGTAACTTTTGGCGTAATCACCGCGTAGTAACGGCTCCCTGATTTGGCGGGTAACAACCGCTATATAAAGGGAATGGTAGGCGATCGGAGAACCACCTCCTCGTCATTTCCTCCGATTGCACGCACCTTCGTTTTCCTCCGCATCGCGATCCAGCCGAACCGAAATCCTCCGACCCCCACGAATCCTTCCGCCTATGGCCCCCTCCACCGAGCCATGGGGCAGATCCAAGTGCACGAGAGCGCAACTGGCGTCCTTCGAGGAGGCCGGGATCCTGCGTGCTGGTAGGTGGCGCATCCCTGCGGTCGGAGAGGTGACTCTGGACCCACGCGAGGGAGAGTTCGTCTGCTTCACCAGCCACCTAGAGCGGGGGCTGGGATTCCCAACATCTCTTTTCTTTCGGCGCTTCTGCGTCTTCTACGGGATCCAGCCGTCGGACCTGGGTCCGCACAGCATCGAGCAGCTCGCCATTTTCGTGGCATTCTGCGAGTGCTACCTGGGCTGCAGGCCCTACTTCCCCCTGTGGCAAGACCTATTCCACGGGAGGATCAGTCGCGAAGAAGCGGGCGGCCCAATGCTCGCTGCGGGCGGCCTGACGTTTCAGTTGAAATCGAAGGCTTCCTTCTTTGATCTGATGCTACCCGCCAAGGCGGCGAGTGAATGGAAGAAATCTTGGTTTTATGTCACCGAGGCGACTCCGGACGGCGAGGTGGTGATCCCAAGATACTCCGCCGACCGGCCCGAACCGCGCCGACTCCAGGTCGGCAAGCTTCCAACAGATCAGCGGATGGTTGTGGATGAAATTCTTCAAACCATCCGCGGCCTAAAGAAGAAAGGTCTCCAGCCCATCAACTTGTATAACTGCTGGCTCGAGCGGCGACTCGTCCCCCTGGCCCGCCGCGACCACTACATGTACGAGTACGCGGGCCGGGAGGACTCGACGAAGTCCTACCTCGCCGAGTGGCAACTCGAGGATTACCTCCTGACGCTGAAGAAGATCACCCAGGCGGCGTACCTCGACGCGAAGGCTGGGATCGTCCCCTACACCGCGAAGCATCCAGCCCCAATGGTAAGTCATCTTTCTATTATTCGCAGTCGCAGTTAAATGCTGTCGCGGTTATACTGATATTGTCTTATGCTTATTGCAGCTATTTCAAGTGGTGGAAGGGTGGCTTCCGCCCGCGGACGACGAGAATTCGATCTTGTCCGTCCAGGAGGTAGGCGACTCGCCCCCAGCAAGGGACGGTGTCGAGAGTGACGGGAGTGGCGATGACGACGAATCCGAGGAAGAGGTCGCCTCGCTGGTCCGGAAAACTCGGGGACAGCGGCAGCGTGAGCTCGAAGCGAGCAAAAGCCTCGAGCGTCATGATGACGACGACGAGCTCCCCGAGCACACCTCGCATCACGAGGCTACTCCATCGAAGAAGAAGAAGAAGAAGGAGGAGGTGAAGGCCCCTCCAAAGAGGAAGACGAAGCCAGCAAAACAGGCGTCTCCGCCTTATTCGCCAAGCAGCTCCGACGCCACCAGCCTGGCCAGGGGTGAAGCTCCACAGACGATAGCGGCGCCGGATATCACCGCCGTCCTGAGTGAGGTGCCTCTGGCCTCGATGCCTCCGTCGTTCGCCCCAGTCTCTGGGTCGGGGGCCGCTCCGGTCACGGCAGCTTCGCCGCCCAGGGATGCTCCCGCCGAAAACGTTTCGGAAGCTCCAGTCGCGGCCTCGACAATGAAGAAACCGTCCATGTCTTGGGCACGCGATGTCCTGGAGATGGGCCTCAGTCGACGACTGGGCCCCGAATTGGAGAATCCGGCCGGCATCCGCACGGGGCTGCGGTTCCTACCGGTCGCCAAGTGAGTTTTATTCACCTGTCTTTGTTTTTCATTGTACTCGGACTACTTTGCTCATGTGATCAATTTGTAGGACTGGAGCCAAGAAGATAGGCCATCCGACCGTGGCCAAGGTGCCGCCAGTCGTCAGTGAGGAAGACCCCTCCCGGAAGAGGAAGGCGG
This sequence comes from Avena sativa, assembly GCA_916181665.1. Classification (NCBI taxonomy): domain Eukaryota; kingdom Viridiplantae; phylum Streptophyta; class Magnoliopsida; order Poales; family Poaceae; genus Avena; species Avena sativa. The sequence goes on along the minus strand of OV702280.1, from coordinate 336,896,582 downwards.
ACGAGGTCGTTGCCCCCGCGGATAGTGCCAAGAAGACCAAGGGCGACGAAGTCGTCACGGTGTCTAACGACACAGTGGTCGCTTCGAGTGAGCCCGTGGCGGAGGCGGCCTTGACGACCAAGGAGGGTGCTCCCTCGCCTGGGGTGGCCGAGCCGGCCTCTTTTGGTGCCGGCGCATCCATCGCGACCTTCCCGCGCTTCATGGCGAGAGCGGCTACGGCGAGTGGCACCACGCCCTCGAGTCGCGCGCCTGAGGTCGCCGAGACGGAGGTCGAACAGCGTCGCGGCCACACTTCGGCGCTTCTAGCATCCGTGGACGCGATACAGCTTCATGGCATGCTTGGCGCAGCCATCCAGGTATGTCCAGTCCCCGAGGATCGGGCCGCTGATTTGCAGCAGTCGGATTCTTTTAGTGTCTTTGTTTTGTTTATCGCGTCCAGTCCCCGAGTGCCTAGTCGCTGAATTTCGGCGGGTAGGCACTTAGTTTTTTGATCTCTAGTCCCCGAGTGCCTAGTCGCTGAATTTCAGCGGGTGGGCACTTAGTTTTTTGATCCCCAGTCCCCGAGTGCCGACGCGCTGTATTTCAGCGGGTGGGCACTTAGGATTTCGTTTTCGTTAACTGGTTGTCTTTTGCGCAGGGTTTGCAGCGTGAGTCAGCCGACCGGCTTGTTGCGGAGCGTCGCGCAGAGAAAGAACTTGCCATCGTCCAAAAGGCGAACAAGGGACTCCAGGCGACTGCTGCAAAGGCAGAGGAGGTCCGCCAGGGCCTTGTCCCAGCGAGTGAGTTGGTGACAGCTCAAACTGCCTTGAGCTCGGCTGAGAAGCGGATCGCCGACCTTGAGCGCGAGATGAAGGAAGCGAAGGAGGAGGCAACTTCGGCGGATGGGCGAGCCAAGGCTGCCGTTACAGCCGCCGCTGAGGAGCGTAAGGTCTCTGACGCCCTTGTTGCTGGGCTTCAAGACGACTACACCTCTCTTCAGAGCTTCATCACGGATCTCTCCTGTCCCTTGATTGGTGAGTGTGCCTTCCTCTGACTGTAACATTTGCATTGTGTAATATTTGGTGTATTCACTGTCACTTTCTGTCCGCAGGTCGAATCATTGACAACGCGGAAGAGGCGAGTTCGTTCGACGCACGACAATGTGTGGCCACGCTGGTCGACTCGGCCACGTTGTCGGCGACGTGCATACGGGCGTATCTTCAGGAAATGTCGCCCACGGAGGTGATTCCCAGCGACCTCGTCGAGGTGTGGCGATACTTGGAGAAGGCGTCGTCGGTCGTCGAGTTCATGACGCGATCGGCATTCCGATGCGGAGCGGCGACGGCGATTAGCCTTGGGCTCGCTCACTTCCCGGAGGACTTCGACCTGGACGACGTGACGAGTGGCTACCCGTCGTCGACTGGCTCGGTGGAGATCTCCGAGGTGTTGAAGTTGACGGACCGCGCCGCGGTATACTCCGAGCATGTCTGGGCGATGGGCGACCTCCTTCCTTATCAGGAGACAGTCGTCGCACCCAACGACCCTGAGCCGCAGCACCGGGACTTCAAGATCAAGCAACCCTTCCGTGCGGCGATGGCGGGTGAGCTGACGACGTACCCGTCAAACCCGTACACTCCCTTCATTCGCAGTCGCAAGGGTGGTGGCGAGTCATCATCGAAGCCTGCGGAGTAGAATATTGTGCCCTAGGGCGTTAGTAGCAGTTCTGCCGTTGGGCATACCTTGTATTTTGTGACAATTGCGACATGCTATAATGAGATATCATGTTGTTTTGTGAATTGTCGTGTGTTTCTGATTGAGGGTTGAACGAGTCCCCAAGCGCGTCCGCCCTTTTTATGGGGTTTACCTCGTTTGTTATGTGTTTGCGGTTTTGAATGTTTTGTTATTGAGGTCGACTCGCCCGAGCTTGGAAAGCCAGTCGCAAGGCGACTCCCATGAGTGCTCTGTACTTCACCGTTTTCCCTTGCGCGAACGAGGTCGGGTGGCCGAGTCCCCGAGCGTGGTACTTGGTTGTTCTAGGCGCGACTCGAGGGTGGATGAGGACTTGGCGCGTTAGGGTGAGCGCATCACTCCTGCCTGGCCCGTCGGGTCAGTCGCATGGCGAGTCCTGGGCATGCTCTCATACTTGGCGTTTTCCCTAGCCGCTCGTGCTAAACTGGTCGTCAGTCCCCGAGCGTGGTACTTGGTTGTTCGAGTCGCTATGTCGAGGATGCGGAGGATCATGGTCGTTGTGAGAAGCGAAGGCAGTTGTCTTGGCTCGTAGAGCCAGTCGAGCTAGGCGACTCCAATGGGGCTCCGGGTAGGCGTTTTTCGTGGACGTTACAAGACCTGGGGTGACCCAGTGCCCTTGTAACGCACTAATTGGCCGTGCCGATCGCTGTACCAGAGGTTGACTTCTGCAGTTAGCTTGACGCTGTTATTACGAGTGCGAGTGGCACAAGACACGGAGAGTAGGCGCAATTTGCGGTAACCAATTCTTTTTATTTCATAGTGACTGGAGGATACATATGTGGGGTTCTAGGAGTAGAACTTCCATAGGAGGTTTACATTCCATGGTCGCTTGACGTCGAGTTTGCTGTCCTCGCGGACGTCGATGAGGTAGTAGGCATCGTTGCCGAGTACTCGCCCGATGGCGAATGGTCCCTCCCACGGGGGGGAAAGCTTGTGCATGCATTTCTTGTCCTGGATGAGGCGCAACACCAGGTCGCCTTCTTGGATGGTGCGAGTTTTCACCCGCCGGCTGTGGTAACGGCGGAGTCCTTGCTGGTAGATGGCGGTGCGTGATCGAGCTAAGTTGCGTGCCTCGTCGAGTTGATCGACTCCATCCTGTCGTGCGAGTTTGTTCGCGGCCTCCGTGTAGTGGACGACCCTTGGCGAGTCGTGCTTGAGGTCGGTGGGCATGACTGCCTCGGCGCCGTACACCATGAAGAAGGCGGTGAACCCTGTCGACCTGTTGACCGAGGTGCGGATGCCCCAGATGACGGAGGGTAGCTCCTCCACCCAGCACCCGGCGGTGCGCTCGAGTGGTACTTGGAGCCGCGGCTTCAGGCCGTGGAGGATGCTCTGGTTGGCCCGTTGGACTCCGGGTGGGCGACTGACGCAAGGTCGAGCCGTATGTGGTGTTCCTCGCAGAACTCGGCCATGGCTCCTTTGGCGAAGTTGGTGCCGTTGTCCGTGATGATGCTGTTTGGGAATCCGTAGCGATATATGAGCTCGCGTAGGAATTTGGTGGCGGTCTTCCCGTCGCATTTCCGGACTGGCTTGGCCTCGACCCACTTTGTGAATTTGTCGACCGCGACCAGTAGGTGGGTGGAGCCGGAGGGGGCCTTTTTGAAGGGGCCTACCATGTCCATACCCCACACGGCGAATGGCCAGGTGATGGGGATTGTCTTGAGCGCTGAGCTTGGCACGTGTGTCTGGTTGGCGTACTTCTGGCACCCTGCACACCGCTGGACAATGTCGACGGCATCGGCGTCTGCGGTGGGCCAGTAGAAGCCGTGTCACATAGCCTTGGCGACCAGAGAGCGGGCGCCGGCGTGGTGGCCGCAGTCGCCGGTGTGGATGTCGTGGAGGATCTTGCGTCCTTCGGCGGGTTGGACGCAGCGTTGGAACATGTAACACCCTCAGAATCGACCCTATGCAAGTTTCAGCGATTCCCGCCAAAACCCGCATAGAAACGATTCAAAGGTGCCCACCAGGCACTTTCGTGCGGGTGGAAAACGAAGTAATAACATTACACAACAGTCCTCGATGGGACCCACAGAACAGATATATATACAACAGCGACTCAACGAGTCAAGAATACAGATATAATATACAAAGATCCAAATCACCTTGAAAACGATAGAGCGTCCAGCTACGGACAAGATGCAAATGGGGCTAAGAGCCCTGTAGAATAACCAATGGCGTCCATAACCCTGCCCAGGCCAAGCCGGAAGGGTAACCCTGCTAACGGCGTCGATCTCAAAACCTGCTTAAACAAAAGGGGTGCCGACAAAGGGCAAAGGAAAAAGAGGAGCGTCAGTACTGAGGCCAGTACACGGCGAGACTAGAATTCGGCGGTCCTCGCCTACATAGGTATGGTGTACTGAGCGGTAGCGGCAGCAGGCACTAAACAACCTATAGAGACTCGGTACAACTGGCGGTTATCAGAGGGCGTAAGAAAGACCTATTCGGAAACAACCTGATTCTACCATCAAACAAACCCATCCTGGCGTTTCCCCCTCGAGACCAATCGAGGAAGTCAACCGAGGAACTCACACCGTTGGCATTTTTATTTATTCAGTTATCGTTGCAGCAATTACTAGTCAAGTATAGATAGTCATCCTGATAAAATAAGCAGTGGGCACTTTTAGTTAACCATTCCGTTATAGTGGCAGCACTTACTAGTCAGATACAATTAGCATGAGATAACCCAAAACCCAGCAGTTGTTGGTACTTTTATTTAGCCATTCCGTTGTAGTTGCAATATTTACTAGTCAGGTACAATGGTCGCAAGCGACAATCCAAACAAGCAGTTGTGGGCAGTATTATTTAGCCATTCCATTATAGTGGAGCTGATTACTAGTCATTATAAAGTCAAATTTATAACAATAAACTTTAGTTATGCTTGTCTATGGTCGAGATACTGTGCTCCAAGTCGTCCATAACCGCGGACACGGCTTTCAGAAAGTTTTACCCGGCCGGGGTGCACCAATAGCAACACACACTCGATCAACCTCGGAAAAACCAAATCAAAACCCAACGAGGCTTTCACGACAAAGCAATCACAGGATTCAGAAATATTTCAGGGGGCCACCCCTTAAAGTAGACCCGCAACGAATCCGGCCGGCTCCGAGACGGACTTAAGGTTGTGGGGACGGCTGTGAACGACTGGGAACCCGAAAGTGTGGCTGGGCTTGTCGACACCGCGGAATCGTGCCACGATCCTAAACAGTACAGTGTGCTCCTCGCACAATCGTAAATAAAGCAGTAGCATGGCATAAGTACAGGATAGTAATAAAACCTCAAACTAGTTTGTGGCCCTAAGAAATAAGACTGCATCAAGCTCTGGCTCAGGGGGGTCCCATATACCTCCCGGATGTGGATAGCGCGATAAATCAAGGAACAAGTATCAAGTACTCGGGGACCTACGGGACACAAGTGGGCGTTCGGAAACCAAATATTTTCTATCACCCACCGATGCCTCTGCTTACTTCAATTTTAGTTGTTAAACAGGAATTAAAGTGAACGATAAGTAAAACTATGAGCACCTCCAACATCAACATGCGGCAATACATCAACAACTGTGGCACTTGTCGCCACGCAACAGCACTTGAGCAAGCGACTACGACGCGCAAGTCCAACTATCTACCAAACAACAGGTAATAGGGTGTGTCCGAGGCAATATAGGGCTGCAAGGGATATCACGGGTACGGAAACTAGAGCATCGCGACACAGATAGCAATAGATCAACAGGAGGGAATAAATACTAGAAAAGTAAGATAGGTAGAAAGGGGGGAGATGCTCGCCTGAAAACATTGTCGAAGGTTCAACCGAAGATCGGGTCGACACTCGCATCAACTCAACGGCCTTATCCGCGAATAAGCAAAACACTAGAAGAAACACCGGATGCACTATTTAATACAACGGCAGAAGATCGGCATGATGCATGCATGATGGATGACATGGCAAAGGTGCGATGCAATTAGGTCATATTAAGCGGAACCGGGGTCCCGACAATTATTATGGCTGTTCATGTTGTTTATCTACCCCGCAATTAAATGTTGCATTAGCAAGACAACTGGCACCGGTTCGCTACACAAGTTTAAATGAGGCCGATATGAGACTGGATTTGCCCGCATATGGGCCCCATATTTAATTAGAGGTGAATCAGCATAAGGCCCCCAAACCACACAAATATGCATGCGAGATGAATGATGATTATGCAACAGGTTTTATATTTTGCATTTATAAAATAGGGGCTCGGGAAAAGGTTCACACATTGGGTCTCGGCGATCTTGGGGTTCCGGGGTTCGGGGTCGGTCTCAGGGTTCGACGGAAGCGGTCTCGGCAGGATCGTTCTCGGGGAACGGGGTAGATCTTGGCGCATTCGCGGTGGTCGGCCATGTTGTCGGTCTTGTCGTCTCACGCGGAGATCTTGTCGTTCCGGGAGGAAGTACTTGGTCTGGCGTCGGGGCATCGGACTCGCCCTGGTCGGTGTCGATCTTGCCGTCGTTGGCGGACTTGAGCGGATCGGGTACCAGGGTCTTCGGATCCGTGAAGTAGTTCTTGTCGCACGGTGTCCGGGGTGCGTCCGTGATGTAGATCTTGTGATACCGGCGTCATCGGGTTCCACCTCATGCATAGGTCGACGAAGCCCGTAACGAAGCAGATCTTGGTGTAGGGACGCCCCTTTGTCGGCGATTCTTCGGGTTCGACACCGGGGTCTTCCGGGTTCCATCTCAACCATCAGTATCCCATATAGTCAGCTTCAGTTTCTTTCCTCCAGCAGTAAGAAACTTGATTCCAAAATCAACTCCGATTGTGGCGCGATGTCGTCGTCTAGGTGAGCAGCAGCGACACAGCTGACAATGAGGCTGCTCTTGCCAACGCCCGAAACACCGATGAGCCCGATCTTGAAGGAGCACTCGTACTCGACGCTGCCCCCAGGCGAGACCGGCAGCATCCCCATCCCCCACGTCATGTCCCAGATACGGCGAGGCAGAAGCAGCGCAGACTGGTACAGGAGGCCGGCAGGGTGGGAGATCGAACGGCGGCCACGACGAGGTGGGCGGGGCCGGCGAACCGAGCGGGGCCAGGGAGGAGGGAGGGCTCCCGACGTCGGGGAGGCGGCCGCAACGGGGCTTCTGGGCAGCGGCGTCTCCGGCGAGAGGGGGAGGAAGAGGAGAGGGAGGCGGCGGGGACGATGGGGCGAGGTCGGGCCGGCGGGGAAGAGCGGTGGCCGGAGGCGGCTCTGGGGCGGCGGTGGAGCTCGAACGCGGGGCCGGCGAGGCGAGGGCGTCGGCGAGGTGAGGGGTGGAGGCTGGGCACTGAGCGAGGAGGCGAGGCGCGCAGGCCGGGGTCGGGGCGAGGCGCCGGCCGGAGGCGAGGTAGGATGGAGGCGCGGGGCCGGCTCGGGCTCCGGCGGCCGCAGCGACGGAGGGTACTACAGGGGGAAGAGGGAGCGGTCCGCGGCTCGGAGGCGGTAGGTGGGGGAGGGCGAGCTGGTGGCGGTTGGAGAGGGTCGGCGTCGGGTGGAGGGCACCAGCGAGGAGGCGGACGGCAGAGCCGGCCAGAAGGGAGGAGAGGAAGAACGCGTGGGGGAAGGAGAGGTGGGGGAGGAGAGATGGAGAACATGGTGGGGCCGGAGGGTGGGGTCGGGGCGTGGGCTGTGGTGGGGGTTGAGAGGGGCTGCTGGCGCGGGGCCAGGGACTGGTGGGCCTGGGGTGGGGGTGGACCGGTCCAGGGTGGGGTCAAGGGAGCGGGACCCAGGCGGCAGGGAGGAGAGAGGGAGTGGCGGGGCCCAGGGGGAAGAGAGAGGGGTGCAGCCGGCTCAGGTGAGAGAAGAAAAAGGGGGGTGAGGTGGCAGCGGGTTGGGGTGGGTCCAGATTGTAAGGGAGAGGGGTAGGAGGGGACTGGGTGTAAAAGAGAGAGAGAGGTGGTGGATCGGTGAGGTGGCAGGTGGGTAGGATTTGGGGGAGAGGGTGAGGTGGCGAGCTGTGAGTGGTGGGTAGGATAGGATTTGGTGGGACTAGGATCTAGGGGGGGGGGCTGTTTTAGAATGTGTGTTTGTTTTGGTGTTGTTTATTTTAAAACAAGGCCACTTTGCAATTAGTTTTTAGGTAAATAAAATATCCGATACGATCGGGGTTTTGCATTTGAAATAAAGAGGGTATTTGTACAAAGCGAAACTAGGTTTTCGAAATAGTTCAGACAATCAATGCATGATGATGGCGATGCAATGCACAAAAACAACGCGATTTTCTAGTAGTGGTTTTGCGGGATGCCACAGAACACGCCGGTCACGCTGCGCTTGTGGAGCTCGCCGTCGATGATGACGAAGGATTTGCAGCGGCGCGCTATCATCCGGGCGTCTGTTTCGTCTGCTGGCAAGGTGCCTCTCTCCAGGTAAGTGATGTACGGCGTAGTCCAGTCTTCTGGCTCGGCGATGAGTGCGACTAGGGCTCGGTGGCGCTCTTCATTGAAGGGCCGCAGCGACTGCTTGACGGGTCGCACTTTGGGGTCGGCGTTTAGTTTGTGCTCAGCGAGTTCCCTAGGGACACCAGGCATGTCAGAGGGCTTCCATGCGAAGATGTCCCTGTTCTCACGGAGGAACTCGATGAGCGCGCCTTCCTAGGCTGGGCTCATGCATGTCCCGATCGTCACCGTCTGGCTGGAGTCGCCTGGGACCAGCTCGACGGTGCGGGTGTGCGTCGTTGCCTCAAAGGCTGAGGTGTTGGCACCCTCCGAATTGGGCTTCTTGAGTATGTTGGGGTCGTCGTTGTTGACCCCGCTCGCGTATTTGGCGAGCTCGTCGGCGTGGTTGGTCTCTGCCGCGATGACGGCGTCGGCGAGTTCGGCTCCTTTGGCTTCACACTTGGCGGCCATGTCGGGGTCGCCGTTGCTGGTGATGACGCCGCACGGCCCTGGGAGCTTCATCGCGTTGTACGCGTAGTGGGGCGCTGCCATGAACTTGGCGAACGCCTGGCGCCCCAGGACGCAGTGGTAGGGGCTGTCGAAAGGTACCAGCTCGAAGACGATCCGCTCGGTGCGGAAGTTTGCTGGTGTGCCGAAGGTGACGGGCAGCGTGACCTTGCCGATCGGGTACGCCTTCCGACCGGGGACGATGCCGTGGAACGTGGTGTAGGTCGTCTCGACCATCGACTGCGGGAGCCGCAGTCGCCTGAAGGTGTCCAGGTACAGGATGTTGATGGAGTTGCCGCCGTCCATCAATGTCTTCGGGAGCCAGTAGTCGCCCACCTTGGGCTTGACTACCAGGGCGACTCGGCCTGGGTACTCGATGCGTGGCGAGTGGTCCTGGCGGCTCCAGGTGATGGGCTGCTCCGACCAGTTGAGGAACTGGGGAACGTCCACCTGGGCCACCGCGTTGACAGCGACGGCGCGGGCGATGACCTTCTTCTCGCGCTTCGTGTTGAAGCCTGTGAAGGTATGGAGCGAGCCAGCCACATTGCCGAATTTTCCGCCGTTTGGCGGGTTGTTATCGGGGTCCTCCCGCGCTCGCCGTGCCTTCTCAATCTCCCTGAGAGTGTGGCAGTCGACGGTCGTGTGTGTGGCGGGCTTCCCTTCCCTGCTGTAAAACGCACAAGGTTGGTTAAGGAGGGCCGCGGGGTCGAACCTTGGTTTCGCCTTGTAGTTGCCGCCGTCGCGGCGTTGCCCTCCGTCGTGGCGGAAGCTCTTGGGCTCGCGCTGCGCGTGCCCGGCGTTGGCGACGAAGTCGACTCTCCCGTCACTGCGGCGCTTGCCAGTGAGGCGAGTGTTGCTGTAGCGTAGGTCGGACCGTCGTCCGTTGTCGTTGCCGCTCGTGCGGCGTTGGCCTCCCGACTCGTCGTCGGTTTCCTGGTTTGGATCTTCCTCCGCGTACCGTTTGGCGATCTCGAGGAGGTCCGGTATGTTGTCGAGCATGCGAGAATGTCGCTTGAGCTTGGAGACCAAGGGCTCGTAGCGGCACGAGGTCTTGAAGCAATGGATCGCGGTGTCCGGGTGGATGCCGACCGCGTTGTACCATAGTTCTTGCCACCGCTAGACCCAGTTGCAGGTCGACTCACGGGGTCCCTGGACGCATCGCTCCAGGTCCTCGATTGTGGTGGCGCGGGTGTAGGAGCACTCGAAGTGCCTGACGAAGGCGTCACGCATCTCCTCCCAGGAGTCGATGATATCCTGGGGGAGGGTGTTGATCCACTGCCTGCACGTCCCCTCCATCATCAAGGGGAGGTAACGGGCGGCTAGCAGGTCGGTGTGGCCAGCGATCCCCATCGCCATGAGGTATGTATCCAGCAACACGGAGGGGTCGTACGAAGGGTCGTACTTCTCTATTTCCTTCGGCGCCTTGAAGTTCGCTAGGTATTTTTCGCCTCGGATCATCGGTCTGAAGCACCTGGGCCCGAGTCGGCTTAGCGATCCCATCAGCTCGCCGTTGCGGCGATTGGTTAGGGTGTGTCGCAGGTCGTCGGGCTGGCGTGCGCGCCAGCTTTGGTTGTTAATGATGTGGGTGCGGGCGTCGACGGGCTGACCGTTGGCGGCGACGAAGTTGGTCGCTGGCCTAGGGTCGTTGGTGGAGAGTGCCGCGTTCGCGGGTCGATGTTGGAGCTGCAGTGGCTCTGGTGGCGGGCAGTTGAGGGTGTTTGCCGCCAATGGGCGGCCGCTTGAGGCCGCTCTGCTGCCCGAAGAACGCGAGTACACCCGACCCTGTGAGTCGGCGCCCGCGTTTTGCTGCTCGACCGCCTTTGCGAGCAGGGCCCTGACGTACTGGATCTGTACTGCGCCGTCACCAGTGGCCGTGATGTTGTCGGCCGCTGCTCGGCCGGCCACGAGGTTGTCCATCGGGTGGAGAACAATGGTGGGCCATTCGTGTCTCGCTCCCGTGAGGAGACCACTATCCGCGGCTGATCCCTGGGGGGTGTGCGGTTGGGTGGAGGTGGGGCGCCCATCGCCGTCGACCCTGGTGGGGGCCGGACGCTTCCTCCTGGTGGCGCGTTCTCGCAGATTGCGCGCTCGGCCACGCGGGCCGGGTCATTCTCGTCGTCAAAGTTCAGGGCGCGCCCCTGGACAGTGGGGTTCAGGCGCGACCTGATTCGCTGTTGGTGGTAGCGCGACAGCTCCTGCGCCGTCACCTGCTCGAGGCGAAATTTTTCGCGCTCGGCTTGCTCCTTGCGGACTGCCTCCGCCAGCTTCAGGCGGAGTTCCTCGACCTCTGTTGCCGTGGCGTTAGGAGGGATCGGGGTGGAGAAGGGATCCTCCGGCGGATCGGTGCTAGTCGCCATGTAGGTCGCGGCATGGCGACCGGTCCCATCGCGGAGATCGACGGAGTTTTCCGACCCGGAGTCGAAGTCGAAGATCCCAAGGATGGAGGGATCCTCGAAGTCTCCCACGTTGGAGACCTGGTTGATGGAGCCCGCGGGTGAAGCCGCGGTGATGGATCCGGCGAGTGACGCCGGGGTCGCCGAGTCGGCGTCGTCATTGAGGGCCGCGTCTTCCGCGGCCGCAGAGTTTTCGGCCACGTTCCTATGGGCCGAGTTGTACTCGGAGGCGAGGCGATGGATCGTGCGGACCTGGCTCTCGGAGAGCCGATCGCGTGGCGGCGACTCGCGGATGCGAGCCGAATCCTCCGAGACGATGACGTCGGTGAGGCCGACGAAGAGGCTGATCGTGCTGACCGGCAAGATCATGCTGTGCGTGACGGGTCGCGCCGCCGGGACGTAGCTGCTCGACAAGATCTGGAGCATCTCGCCGATCGCTATCATGCGTCCAGTGGCGACCGTCTCGTTGATGGGCAGATTGGATCTCGCCGCAGAACACCGGCCAGACCGGCCAGGCCCCACGGTGGGCGCCACTGTCGTGGGAATGGTCACGGCAGATGCTGCAATTGGCAGCGAGTAGTAGAACGAGGGGCAAGGGCGGCCAGCCATCTGCGGTGCGAGATGAGGGCGGAGACACAAGGTTTTACCCAGGTTCGCCCCCCCGGAGGGTAAAGACCTACTCCTGCTAGATTGTATTATGATGGTGGTACAATGGGGCGAGCTCGGCGGCTAGGCGGCGAGTCGCTTGGGTGTATGATGGAACGTGCCTCTACACGCCCCGTAGGGAGGTTTATATAGACTCACCTCCCCCTAGGGTTTACATATCTCAACCGAATCAGTTAAGTCTTCGGTACTCGTTTAACCTAATCCGACTGGGCCTATCTACTCGCCTGGGCCTTCAGCTTCCAGTCGCTCGAATCCTCACCGGGCCTTGATCCAGTCGCCGTCTTGCAGACCCACTCGCCAGTTCCTGGGCCAGTCGAAAACGTCCTGCTGGGTATACCCCGGTAGGCATATCCCCATCAAACACTAAAGTTTATTGGAAAATCATGAGAAGAATAATACATCTCACAACATGAGCATAAACCCGAAAAGATTACCTCAACAAAGAGCGTAGCCTTGGAAGAATCTTTAAGCCAACATCAATGGTGTGACCATACTACAGGAAAATGGTAGATACACCAGTATCGTACCTATTTTATACCACTATGACCTTACGAGCAGTCAACACACTCGAACGGAGTAGGCTTTCATCTCAATTCCAAGGAACGGCTTCTCATTGCCAACTTTTTCGCGCAGGCTTTGCCACACCACCAATATGCTCCGACGCGCGGTCTCCTTGCTAAGTGGGCGCGCGGCCTGCCTGCGCCGCCAGCCAGTGACTGCTGCCGCAACATTGACCCGACGCCACCCGAATGCCCGCCTCGGCGCTGTCAACGCCCGGGGCTACCGGCGCATGGCGCGGCGGATCCCACCCGTGAGGCCTGACGGGTACTCCACCTCCGAAGGCGAGGCCGATGCGTGTTGGAATTTGAGGCATATTTGATGTTGGGCTTTTGGCCCATAACAAATACAAATTCTGAAATTCTCTTTGGCCCATTATCATGGCAGCTCATAAATGTGCTAGTGGTGCCAAAGTTTAGTCTCACATTGCTAGTGGAAGGGAAGTTGGACCACATTATATAGTAGAGTGTTGCACCACTCACTAAGGTGTGAGAAGAAGAGAAGCCCTCGCGCACTCCTCCTTCGACGCCGCCCGCCTCGCCTCGCCACGCCTCGCCTCGCGCGCGCGCGCCGCGGGTTGCGGGACGTCCTACCCAAGCCGCACTATAGAAGCAGGCAGACGCGAACCGTATCAGTTACCAGCAATTACCATTGCATCACCGTTCCACCTCTATGTGCTGCCCTCTGCTACTCCATCCCGCCGGCTGCGTGCACGGTCTTCCGGGAGAGCAGGCCTCCGGAACCCCGTCTCTCTGATCCTGCACCGGGAGAGAGGCGATAAGGTTTTTGGGGAGCGTCTAGACGCGACTGCTCAAGCTCTTCTTTGTTCGGCTTCCTCGATTTCATCGCCATGTCTGACGACGCTGCCACTGGTGGTGGCTCCACTTCTGTTGCGCCGTTGGTCATACCATCGACGAACTCGTACGTGTTCTATGCCCTCCTGATATTTCCTATGATGATTACTAGTATTGCAGTATGCGTAGATGTACTAGGTTTTCACTTGCCTGTATGGTGCATGTCTACTATGCGTATGCTAGTTAGTCTTGGAAATTGTTCAGTCATGATTTACATTTGGATTAAATTCATGCGAAAACTGCTAATTATTTCAACAACGCGTGCAAAGACAATGAGGGCCTGGAGCCAGCCGCCGGCACGGAGGGCGAGGAGGAGGAGGTGGAGTGGGGTGGGTTCTCGCTGGACCTCAAATCTGGAACCATCGTGGACGCTTCCATGGAGGAGGAGGAGGAGGAGGAGGAGGAGGAGGGAGAGAAGTAGTGCGACGAGCAAGGTGTTTGTGGAAATGACCGAGAGGTGAATCTGTCGCTGTCCCTGTGCTCGCTCGTCTACATGCTCGCCGCTCTCATAGTTTGATTCTCGTTCGCGTTGGATGCTAATTTCTATGTAGCGTGGCAGTGCTTTTGGTCCTTGATCGGTGGTATTTGAACTTGATTATTTCGAAATAAAAAGCTTGTAATTTGCGTGTGCTCTAGACACAGCGTCATCTGTGCATGAATGCGATGCTGCTACCTCCCTTTTTTTTATTTGACATCAACTTACAGTACTAGTAATTTTACAGCACGGCACGGTTGTTCACTATGAACAGGAAGTATTAACGCATATATGCGGTAAACATTGTTTGCGGCATCGGGGATGCTACCCAACAAGACACAACTCGTGATACTCCAAATCACCCCCACTACCCAAACCAGCCATTACATGTGCCAGCTCGCTACACACGCGAGGCCTGTACCCAGGGCCGGCCTTGAGATTTCGGGGGCCCTGTGCAAAGACAGAAAACTGACCCTGTTCAAAAATAGTTATAGAGCTTTTTTTGCAAAAAGTTAGAGTTTATTATTATTATTTTGATGGCAACCTATATAATTCATTCGTCTCAAAGTACATGTCGCGGATTTTTTAAAATTTGAATAGATCTAAATATTATTTAGTATATAGGTTTATCCAAATTTTCACGAACTTGCGACATCTATTTTAATACGGAGAAAGCATTAAACACAAAAAAGGCCTCTATTCACAAATAGTTAGAGACCGAGAAAGGATTTATTGAAAATGAAAAAATAGGATATTCTCCTTCATTAATTCCTCAAAAAGGATAGAAATCATTTAACAGAATAGCAGCACATTGACGATGATTGAGAAAGAACAAGGAAGACAAGACCGAAGACACGAATAGACAAGACGGCGATGGAGGCAACCAATGAGTGGAATCAATGCGCAGCTCTTTTTTTTCTTCTTTGAAGTAAGCTCTTCTTTTATTTAGCAATAACTGCGTGAGCGATTGTGCCAATTCATTTTAAGCCAGATGGACATGCATGTAGTACGTAATGTTATGGGCCCCTGGTAGCTGGGGGCCCTGTGCAGCCGCACAGGATGCACTGGCTCAGGGCCGGCCCTGCCTGTACCGTGCCTTAAACTCTACTCACGTAAAATGTTTCCAATAGAAATGGTTCGGTTTTGCACATCGAAACCGGAATTAATCTTGTGAATACATATAATTTGGAAGACTCTTTCTAATACTTTTGATAAAAGGAACATACATAAATTAATTGGAGATTATTAAAGCGACAACTTAATATGTGCTATCATAATTTGGAAATTTGATCACGTAAAAAAACTAAAACTCTCACTGGCCCTCCGCAACGTAAGCGGTGCCCAAATCTTAAAAAGTAGGTCAGCTTGTCAGCGGTACCTCCAGAAATAATACGGGCACCAGTTTCACAACGTGGTGGTGCCAGAAAAATAAAAAGTAAGACCCAACTTCCACAATTCCTTCATGCGAGTTCTACCGATCCCATTTCTCCTTCTCTGCTCGTATTTGATTCGTCAATCTCCTTGCCTAAATCCGTCGGGATCCCGCACTCCCGGCGAGCCGCTCTGCCAGTCGTGGTAGCTATTGTAGGCGGCGGTCAAGAAGCGGACTCGTCCCACGCCGCTGCCTGCGCCCCAAATCGCGGCGGCGGTGGCTTCCAGCGCGAATTGGAGCAGGGCATGGCTGCATCGGCGGGATCCTTGGCGCAGAGTTCGTCCAGGTCTGGTCGCGGCCGCGTACGATGCCCCTGGACAAGGTACACACGAGGCGATGGATTCCCGCCGATTTAGTCGATGGAATCGGAGCGGCGTACACGGCCAGCTTGTCCTGGTGCTTCTGCGCTCCGCGGCGA